>JAOANR010000007.1:22034377-22634377 GCA_030278955.1 Hygrophila difformis
ACTCCTTGGCCCGCCCACAGTTGTGGGTTGTCTGGGTTGTCTGTTATCCAAGCGAGGACGTTGGTGGACGTATTACCGAAAAACTGATCGATTTGTCACCATCCTGTCGATCATTCTGATTCCTTGCTCAACTTGGCCTTCATCCGTCTTACTCATAAGCATCAATCCGCGGGTGAAGATTGATGTCTTATGGTTGTCCTCAAGTCCTGGGCGTAGCAGTTCACAAGCGTGCTCCTCATTCCCTTCTGCAAATGCCCTGAGTGCTGGAATGATCTGAAGATTGAAGTTTCCTGCCGCTGTGCATATTCGCATGAATCTCTCCTTCTGCCGACGGATCCTTCCTTGCCATCTCTTCACAATGGAGGAGTTAACCTCGCATCGTTTGTATACGATGGCAAGGTTCCCAGCATCCCTGAGCTTCTTGCATACCCGTTGTGCAGTAAACACATCCTTGATTTCATCCTCTCCTATTCGGGAGAGAATTTCACCAAGGAGTTCGAGCGGTAAGTCCAGCAACTTGGTTCCTTCTGGTGCAGGATCTGGAATGGGAGGATTACCCCTGAAAAGATAAGAAGTGATGAATCCAGTTTTTATAATTTTCAGAAATTATTCAAGTTCAGAAACCAACATCCTCACATTTAGAGCTTTGCTCTAGATGTGAGATTATTAAATTTCTGACTTGAATTTTGATTAAAAGCACATGTAAATAATATTTGGTTTTAAATGGGCTAAGGAGCCCAAAATAAAATAAAATTGGCCGTTGGGCCTAAAATCTTTTTAATGGGCCATTGGGCCCAGAAGTTTTTCAATTTTATTAAACAAGTTCGAGACACTTGTTGGAAGTGGAATGAGATGGATAGATGGAAATGGAATGCTCGAATATTGGAATGTGCAATGGAGACGTGGCGGAACGGATCTGCTATTTCTGGATAGCTCGAACTGTTTGGACAGTTAAAGCATCCAAAAATTTGCAAACACTGTTTTTAGTTTTAAAATGGTTGACTTGTTTTATTTAATAAAAGTGGGATGTGAGTGGTCCCATTTTTGATTTTGAAAAGGATAGCAGTTGGGTGACAAAAATACTGCTATCTTACTCACACTAGTGTTCCATTGGGAACAAAACTCAAGTCAAACATTAAACAAAAGTAACTCTTTTTGTCTTTTCTAAAGGGTTGCTTTTATTAAAAGTGGAAGCTTCTCATTGGGTGTTTGTACTATGTTTCCATAAACAAACAAACATTTATTCCCATGAGATTTCTAACATGGGAACAAATGTGCCCAAAAAGATCTTACCTCTTTTATTACACCAACACAACACTGTGCATGTCACATCAAGATCAATCAAACCAATAACATCAAGATATTCAAAACAATACCCAAATGTTCATCAATTTGTTCTTTCCAGTTTTAAACTTCAAAATCTTTATCCATTAACAGTTTTATCGCCAAAAACAGTTTCAAACATTTCAAAATGGTGCTCATAACCGAAAACACCATGAAAACCTCCAAAAAACAGAAAGCAAAGATACAAACAAACTGCACTGCACGATTCACAACCCAAAATCTAAAATAAAGAACGAGAAAGTCCACCAGAGTCATGGACAAGGGGGGGTGAAAAATGGGTTTACCCTGCCCTCCTTGGCTTGGGTCTAGGCACGGGTCCAAGGTTTGGGAGGAGTCCATAAAATCGATCCATGGTTTCCCCTTAGAAAAAGAGTGATAAGGTTGCGAAGAACACGTGGTGTTCGTTCGGATGAGAGAAAAATGGGGGAAAGAAGATGAAGAAGCTGAAGGAAGTTGAAATGACAAGTGAAAGTGAAAAGAAACTGGAGGGGGTGGGGGGGTATAAATACTGAAGAATTTGTCGCGGAATCCTGAAGAATTTGTCGCGGAATCCGAGACTTTGTCGCGGAACAAGGTTCCGCGACAAGGCATAGCGACATCAGAGAGGTCGCGGAGTTGAGGTTTGGTCGCGGAGCAATGCTCCGCGACAAGGCCATCGCGACAAAGTTCAGTATGGAGACAAAGTCAACGCAGGTTGTGTCGCAGAGCAGGGCTTGGTCGCGGAGTCATGCTCCGCGACAAAGTACATCGCGACAAACAACAGAGGAAGGTTTAAGAACAAAAGAGGGTTTGTCGCGGAACAGGGCCTGGTCGCGATGCATGACATCGCGACAAAGGACCTTCCGCGACAAAGAATTTTGAGTTTTCAAATTTTTCCTTGAACTGGGCCGAGTGTGATATTGGGCCTGAGTCCATTTTATTTGATTTGGACTAAATAAATTCAGTCCAGATAAATTCAAAATGCTGGGCTAAAAATTAAACAATCCACTTGCATAAAATTAGGTTGGGTCAGTTCCATTTATCTGTGAATTTTATTTCGGGTGTTGAATTTCTTCAATTTCCGAAAGCGTTTTCTCAGACTTATGGAACTAATCCAACCAAGAACCTGGTTTTTCCGTGTTACTCTTTTCTGCTCCTCTTTTTGGTGGTTCCGAACTTCTGAAAGGCAGATAATTGAAATGCATTAGATTTTCTCCAAATATCAACATCCTCACATTTAGAGTCTTAGTACTCTAAATGTTTAATTGATCTTTGGGTACTTTCTCGTCGTGAAATAGGTACTATAAATATATACTCTCTATATATAAACTGAAATTTTTGTGTTTTAAATGATGTTTCTTATTGAGTGTAAGCCGGGTCTGCCACTGCTTGGCTTTCTTTCTCCGGATCGAACTGTCCGAGGTACTCTTTTAATCGCTGTCCATTCACCACTATATCGCCCCTATCAGTTCGGATCCTGACAGCTCCATTTTTGAACACCTCTAGTACTTCATGTGGTCCTTCCCATCTAGATTTGAGCTTTCCGGGGAACAGCTTCAACCTAGTATTGAACAATAACACATGTTGACCAACATAAAAATACTTAGGTTTAATCAGGCGATCGTGTAACTTCTGGGTCCGCTCCTTGTAAATTCGAGAGCTTTCATAAGCTTGCGCTCGTATTTCCTCAATTTCATTGAGGTCCAACTTACGTTTGCTCTGAGCAACTTTCGGATCGAAGTTAAGCGTTTTAAAGGCCCAGTAAGCTTTATGCTCTAGCTCTACAGGCAGATGACAGGCTTTTCCGAAGACCAGCCTATATGGAGACATCCCGATGGGAGTCTTATACGCTGTGCAGTATGCCCATAGAGCATCATTGAGCTTACGTGCCCAATCCTTACGGGTTATCCCGACAGTGGCTTTGAGTATGTGTTTGATTTCGCGATTGGATACTTCGACTTGACCACTAGTCTGAGGATGGTAAGGCGTGCCTATCTTATGGAGGATTCCATTTTTACACATTAAAGTTTCAAAACCTTTATTAATAAAGTGTGTTCCTCCATCAGATATCACCACCCTAGGTACGCCAAATCGACTGAAAATGTTGTTCTTGAGGAACTTGATGACTTGGCTACCATCATTGGTCGGTAATGCGACAGCCTCAACCCATTTGGATACGTAATCGACAGCTACCAAGATATAGTAGTTTCCACCAGATGGTGGAAACGGTCCCATGAAGTCAATGCCCCATACATCAAAGATCTCAAGTGTGAGAATCCCCTTTTGAGGCATCTCATCCCTCTTGGAGATGTTTCCTAATCTTTGGCATCTGTCACAGCCCTTCACAAATGTCCTGCAATCCTCATAGATGTGAGGCCAATAAAATCCACATTCGAGGACCTTGTGGGCCGTTCGAGCGGGACCATGGTGACCTCCATATTCTGATTCATGGCATTTTCTGACAATTTGATAGGCTTCATGCTCGGTCACACATCGCCTGATGATAGAATCAGCGCAGTGTTTGAAGAGATAAGGTTCTTCCCAGAAGTAACTTAATACATCTCGTTTGAACTTATTCCTCTGATGATAGTTCGAAAACTGTGGGGTTATTCCGCATGCCAAGAAGTTAGCGATGTCGGAAAACCATGGACAAGCTTGATTATGCAGATGCAATGCGAACAACTGTTCGTCCGGAAATTCTTCATTAACGGCTTTTTCCTTTTTATCATTATCTAATCGAGATAAATGGTCAGCAGCACCATTATCTCGACCTCGCCTATCTTTTATTATGATCTCGAATTCTTGCAACAGAAGTACCCACCTGATTAATCGAGGTTTTGCATCTTGTTTGCTAAACAAGTATCTCAATGCTGTATGATCGGTGTATACTATGGTCTTCGTACCTATCAGATACTGTCTGAACTTGTCAAACGCGAAGACTACAGCATACATCTCTTTCTCCGTTGTGGTGTAGTTAACTTGGGCTTCATTCAGGGCATGACTTGCGTAATGAATTACGCAATGTCTCCCATCCTTATGTTGTCCAAGAACTGCGCCTACGGCGAGACCACTAGCATCGCACATTACCTCGAAAGGCAGTGACCAATCGGGTGGTTGCACTATCGGTGCAGAAACCAACATCTTCTTGAGCGTGTCAAAGGCTTGGACACACGCTTCATTTATTAAGAAAGGATTTTCTTTACAAAGCAGATTAGTGAGCGGCTTGGCAATTTTAGAGAAATCCTTAATGAATCGCCGGTAAAAACCGGCATTCCCTAAGAAGCTCCTAACTGATTTGATCGAGTTGGGAAGAGGGAGATTGGAAATGATGGAAACTTTGGCTGGATCGACTTCAATGCCTGCACGAGAAATGCGATGACCTAACACTATGCCCTCAGTGACCATAAAATGGCACTTTTCCCAATTTAAAACCAAGTTAGTGTCCTCACACCTCTTTAAAATCTTAGCAAGATTGGTCAAACAATCTTCGAACGTATCTCCATACACAGAGAAGTCATCCATGAAGACTTCAATGCATTTTTCGATAAATTCAGAGAAAATAGACATCATGCATCTTTGAAAAGTAGCAGGTGCATTGCACAAACCAAAAGGCATCCGTCGATAGGCAAAAGTGCCGTACGGGCAAGTAAAAGTGGTTTTATCATGGTCTTCACTAGAAATAACAATCTGATTATAACCAGAATAACCATCCAAAAAGCAATAAAACTCTCTCCCTGCCAACCTCTCAAGCATCTGATCAATGAATGGCAATGGAAAATGGTCCTTGCGTGTGGCCTCGTTCAGCTTCCGGTAGTCGATATAAACTCTCCATCCGGTCACTGGCCTGGTTGCAACCTCTTCTCCTTGCTCATTCTTGGTTATGCACATCCCTCCTCGTTTGGGTACGACCTGCACTGGGCTAACCCATTTGCTATCAGAGATAGGATAGATTATACCAGCATCTAAGAGCTTGATAACTTCTTTCCTTACCACTTCTTGCATAAGGGGATTCAATCGCCTCTGAAGTTGACGGGAGGGTTTAAACTCTTCTTCCATTAGAATCCTGTGCATGCAAATAGAAGGGCTTATTCCTTTTATATCAGAAATGGTCCAACCTATTGCATGTACATGTTTCTTAAGAATGACCACCAGAGCATTTTCTTGCTCTTGGGAGAGCTTAGCCGAAACAATCACGGGTAGCTTTTTATGTTCTGCGAGAAACGCGTACTTGAGATGATCGGGTAATGTTTTAAGTTCAAGCTCTGGTGGACATTCAACAGAAGGGAGTAGTTTGCGAGAATTGGGTAGTGGGAGAACAGATTTACCTTCGGGATCCTGTATCAGTACAGGATCCTCTTCTTCCTCTTGGTTGGCGTCATCATGGAATTCGATGCCGTCAAACTCGTCCAAGTCCCCTGTTTCGGGATCGGCGAAGTGAACGGCTTTGCATCCTTTGTGCTCCACGCCAGCAGGCTTCAGTACCTGCTTTGATAGTTCATCCAGCATCATTTCACAATCAAGTTCAGAGTCAAGCTCTTCCCTAACTATTACATTTTCAAATGAAAAACAAGAACTGTCATTCGGAAATTTCTGCAATTTCTCCATATCAAAGATGATCTCCTCGCCATCGACCCTTAAGGTGACTTTTCCGGATTTGGCGTCAATCAATGCACCACCAGTGGCTAGAAATGGGCGTCCAAGGATAAGCGGCATTTCAGAATCCTCTTCAATATCGAGGACGATGAAGTCGACCGGGAAGAGAACTGATGACAGTCTTTTGTGACTGTCATTTGCGTCCAATTTAGTGTCTTAATGATGATCTTTTGCTCTTAATTCCATTGATTTTTGATGAATAATCATAGAGGATTAGAAAAGATGAAAGAAGAATTAAGATTGCAAAGAAGTTGGAAATACATTGAAAATGGCTTGAAATTCTGAGTTTTCTTTGTAAGTCTCGCACGCAGTGTTTCTATTGAACTGATCCACGCTTTGTTATGCAGAAGGAAGTTAAGCTGGAAAACAGCAGGAAGTGGAAAGGACATAGCGAGGAAAGAAAAGGAATGGTGCGAGGGCTTGTTTCCGAAATCAGGGAAAGATTTAAGGAAAATGTGCAGATGCTGAAGTCCACGCGATGATGATTGACATCGCGAGGAAAGGAAGTTTGTGCAAGACGGAAGTTTTATCCGACATGGCGAGAAGCAGAATTCTTTGGAGAAACTGTGAGACCTCGCCTTGTCAAGAGAGATGATTACATTTCTGACTCTCGCTTTGAAGGAACTGGACAAGGCGAGAGGAGAGTTATTCTGATGCGAGCGGTTATCATCCAAGGCAGAAGCAGTTACAACGCCCATCTATAAATAAGACCCTTGGGGAATCAGCTCAGCAGGCGGGAGATTGAAGAGAATAGCTCGATTTTACTCTCCAGTCCACTTTTTAGAATTTAGTAGGTAGGTTAGGATTTAATTTTCTCTGCAATTTACTTTGATGTTCTTCAGATTTGTAATTTGTTTTCGTAGAACTGTAATTCAATTTCGCAGTAGATCTCTTTAAGATTAGTTGTTAGATTAGCTAGAGGATACCCGGGAGGAGAGTTGCTTTCGGATCGCTTGTTCATCCATCATGACGATCATCATCTAGACTCCGACTCGTTCGCTCATCTTTGCATTATTCTGATAGCAATCAGATTTCCAGGTGTATTCGTTTTTTAATTCTTTGTTATTTGAGATACAAGAAGAATGATCAGTTATCAGATTATGAATTTCTTATCTTTCTGGTTTCTATTTCTATTTCGTAATTCTGTTTCAGCAGAGTATAAACCTCAATTTCATCATTCAATCTGAATTTTGCATCATATCTTTAATTCGATTTTCGAAGATCATAACACTTCCACATTTTTAATTCGTAAATTGTTCGTTCCAGTTGCGTAAGAAATTTGGATATTGTAACCGAGTTAGGTATGATCGGGCAGAATTATGAACTTATTCGATTTTCTGTCAATATTGTGTTTACAGAAGAGAATCATAAGGATTAATGTTCAGAACTCTAAAAGGTTCCTAGAGACCCATGCAGTGTTAATCATCGGTTGATAATCTTTGAGAATCAATAGCTTTGAGTTCATGAACTTGGATGCGAAAGATTCTATGTTCGTAATTTTCTAAACAGAAATTCCAGATGGTAGTTATGACAGTTACAAATTCTGATCATTTATTTCGAATAAGGATATTCCCTCGCTCCATCCTAAAGATGACGCGAGGAAATATCCAGACAGATCTATGATAACAAAGGCTATTCAAATTCTCACGCGATGTCAATCTGACAAAGCGAGAGGATCAATCTATAACAGCAATAGACTTGATATCCATTTTATAGGGTATCAATTATTCATTTTTACTTCTTATACGTATATAACCCCTACGTATAAGTAGGAATTGAGTATCTCGCCGCATTCTTACAGAAACCATCGCGAGGCATTCAGTTCTTTGTATAAACAAAATCTGGGGAACATTCTTTGAATATTAGCTCCCTCCACGCTGTACAGACATAGCGTGCGGAAAATTGGAATGTTCATAGTTTGAAACCCAAAATAGTTACTGCGAGCTATTTTGGACACTTATTTTGCAGAGTTATTCCTCAAATTCTTTTTCTTGGGAAAGTTATTTCCTAATTCTGTCTAGTTTCCAATGTATATTTTGGAAGCATCCTTGCATTTTGAGTAAGAGGATTCAGAACCCTCAACGTCTTTTTATATATATAATACTACATATACATATAATATTTTGGGATATTTCCCAGTATCTGATGAGTAATCTTACTTCATGATTACAAATTTACAACTCATATGTGCATCACGTATTACTATTTTACACTGTACACTGAGAGAGATAATGATATAGGTTTTCTCAATCATTATTTACTCAGGACTGATAAAGAACAAACTTGTTCTTCAGTTGGGCATTTAGTACCTGTCGTTTAAAAGGGAAAGATGTTTCAAGAACCATCTTTTGTCCTAAAAATTAGTAGAGTATCAGGAAGATTAATTTCCGGGGTTCATGGTATTGTAGTTATCACTATAAACTATGAGTAGGAGATTAAATATTTCTACTACAGTCTACTAATCCTGAGTCAAATCATGGATATTTGGAACTGTTTACAGAGATTTCTCGAGCTAAATCGTTTATATAAATCTGAGTAGTCTGGATAAGTCAAGGAATTTGAATAGCAATTTCATCTTGATATACTTACAAGACTATTATTCCTTATGAATACTTGCAGGAATTACTCTGAAGAAATAAGTCCTATGAAAACATTGGATGATAGATTTAAATATTAGCTTTTTCATTTGTTGTAGAGGACATCCAATACAGGATCATAAGATCAGTTTGATCAGGGTAATAAAAAGAACAACTTCAAGTTCAGATGAATATAGTATGATTTAGAAGTGACCTCGAGTTGTCAAAGGCTTAATCTGAGTCTGAAAGAAAAAGATTAAGTGACGATTCTGAAAGCTTTTATCACAGAAAGAGTCTGACAGATCATTCTGTGATGATAGTATTCCATGATTTCAGAGCTTAGAATGTCATGACACTGAATCATAAGTACCTGTCTTGGGAAGTGATTGAAGACATGAAGAATTGATTAAGTTGTATAAAGGATTTTTCTATCTCAATGAACTTTCATTATGTTTTAGCCAATGAAGTATGATAATCTCACCATATGCCTATTTCATTTGATTTGGTTTGTAACATCTTAAACACATGAATAAGATCATAATGTTCTACATCACTTTAATTGTTTTCTTTACTACATTTACAGCTTTAAGCATTTACATTTCAGTAGTAGTCTTTAGTAAACATCACTACAACATTCTTAAATCAAGAATAAAGACAGAATCTAAAGCTAATAATTCTATTAAAACACTTCTATCGTGTAACTCTCTTTTGAACGATCCCGACAATTAAAATAAATATTTCAGCTTGATACCGTGCGCTTTCGGTAGAAAAAACTAGGCAAGCTTTTTAACAGCCCTATAGGAATTATAGTGTAAAGGCTGTCGGGGGGCACTGACCGAGGTTTCACCTCAAAGCTTCATGGCGCCGTTGCCGGGGAGGGTGTAGCGTTATGAATTTTAGAACTGTAGATATTCTTGGTTTAATTGTAATTATTTACTTTTTATTATAACGAATTCACAAAGTTTTTCATTTTGTTCACAGAGAAGCCTCAACAGTTTATGAGCGAGAGAAAAACTCGATCTTCAAGACCACCTTTGCTTCCTTTTAATTGTGAACTCGAGAGAACAGCAAGGCTGATCAGAGCAAGTGCAAGAAGGAGACAGAGAGATCTTGCAGAAGGAAATCTTTCAACCATAACAAGGATGGCTAACAATGGACAGAATGACGGACCTGGGAACTTGCCAAATGGACAACCAGATAATCAGCAAAATATTCCACTTCGAGGACCTTTTCAAGCACCACAAAGAGCTGCTGCACCACAATTTATTCATCAACACTATTTTCCACCAAATTTTGCTAATCCTGTTCCGAACCCTCAAGAAGAGCAATATCAACCATGGCAACCTAATGTCGATCAATATTTGGCTGGGACGGATGAGGAGGTTGATATACCGCCTGGTATACTTAACCTAGCATCTTCTAGAGCTTTTTATGGAATGAGTGCTGAAGATCCACATTTACATCTCAAGAAGTTTGTTGAACTCAGTAAGACAGTAAAGAAAGGAAGAGCTTCAAGGGAAACCATTCAGTTGGCTATGTTTCCATTCTCTTTGGATGGCTCAGCTAAAGAATGGTATGATTCATTAAACACTCAACAGAAGGCTACATGGCCAGAATTAGTCAGGAATTTCCTACTCAAGTATTTTCCTGAAAGCAAGGTTGACGAATGGGTAGACAAGATCTCTAGTTTCAAGATGAGAAAAGGGGAATCTCTTAAGGATGCCCGGGACAGATTTTTCGACATGCTCAAGAGATGTCCACAACATGGTATAACTGAAAGAAGGCTATTGAAGATTTTCTTCACCGGACTCACTCACACTTGGCAGATGATGATCAATGCCACTGGAGGGGAACAACTACTTCAAATGCCACTTGATAGAGCGTGGTCAACAATAGATACTATGACAGCCAGCAGGGCAGTCCTCCAGGACGATGATCCACCATCTCCTACCAGAAAAAGTCTTGTCATCCATACAGACAAAAATGAAGAGAAATTTGCAGCACTCACCAAGCAGATTGCTGATCTACAGTTGGCTCAGCAAGCAAATCAACAGGCTCAGCATCAACAACAACAGCAACCAGTGATGATCCTTCAACCTGCTCCAATGGAACCTGTGTATCAGTGCGGAATTTGCTCAGGGCCACATCACAATGATCAGTGTCCACAAATTCAGGAAGCCCCAAAGCAAGATGAGAGCTGCAATTACACCGGATTTCAAAACAAACACCCGAATCTGAGCTATGGTAATACTCAGAACGCACAAAATGCACATCTTCTGAACCCACAACAACCAAATCAGCAGCAGTTTCGTCCTCCACAACCATTTTATCCACAACAACAGATGTACCCACAGAGACCTTTCCAACAGGTGAACCAACAGAATAGGCCGTTTGGACAGTTTGCACCAGTCCCGGTGAACTTTCCACAACAACCTTATCCTGTTGCTCAAGATAATACTTACCCTTTAAAGGTGGAAAATGCTCTGAAGGAGTTCATTGTTAAGCAGACAGAGACGAATAACCAACTGCAGGCTTCAATCAAGAATGTTGAGAATTCAGTAACAGAGATGGCCAAATTATTACAGCAGAGAGAAAAAGGAAAATTACCAAGTTCTTCTGAAACAAATCCACAATGTAAGGCAGTTACATTGAGGGGAGGAAAAGAGGTTGTTGATCCTGAATTTGAAAAGAAAAGAGATAGGTTGCTGCAGCAGAAAAAGTTCAAGGATGTTCAAACAATGGAAGAAGATGATCACCCTGAACAGAGACAGATACTTGAGGATAAGGGTTTGGAAAAGAATGTCTCAGGATATTCATTTCCTAAGGAAAAAGAGGGAGGTAATGATAATCCTAACTCTACAGGTAACAAAAAAGATTCACTGGATGAACACATGCCCAGGATACCATATCCTGGGAGACTCAAAAATGATCTTCAAGAAATTAAATTTAAGAAATTTCTTGAAAAGATTAAGGCCATTGAAATATCAATCCCTTTGGTTGAATTAATTGCTGAAATGCCCACTTACGCTAAGTTTCTGAAAGAATTAATTTCAGGGAAAAGAAGTGCAGGAGAGCAGCACATGGTGGTTTTAAATCAAAATTGTAGCTTGGTTCTTCAGCAAAGGATTCCTCCAAAGCTTGAAGATCCAGGGAGTTTCACTTTACCTCTGATTATCAACTGTAAAGAAGCTGGGCGAGGACTCTGTGACTTAGGAAGCAGCATCAATGTAATGCCACTTGCTATGGCGAGACGCTTGGATTTGGGAAAGATGAGGCCAGTCAATATGACCCTCTTCTTTGCTGATCAATCGAGCACCAGACCAGAAGGGATCATTAAAGATGTTATAGTAAAGACAGGAGGCCTTTGTTTTCCAGCTGACTTTGTCATTCTTGATATCGACGAAAATGTCAGAATTCCTATCATATTAGGAAGGCCTTTTCTGGTGACTGCGGGAGCCATGATTGATGCAAAGAATGGCATAGTAAAGCTTCATGTTGATAACCAGGAGGTCACTTTTGACATGATGAAGATGTCAACATATCCTTTTAACGCTTTTGAAACTAATGTAGCGGGGAAGGAATTAGAAGATAGTACTATGGAGGGGGGAAATCTTTTTGATTACTATAATCTCTTTACCGCTGATGTAACTGAGAACAATCTCACCCCACTCACAAATGCTAAAGATGCTACTTTTGCTTACTTGTGTGCGGTTAGATTCGCTGATCCTGAGACTGGTGAAATCAAGGATGGATCAGAAAGTGAGGATATGCCATCTTCAGAGCAATCTGAGGATGACATTGATAAAACAGACCCTTCTGAGGAAGGATCTGATTTAAAGATGGAAGTGCAAACTCGAAGTAGATTAACTCCATCAATAGAGAACCCACCTGAGCTTGAGCTTAAAGTATTGCCAGAACATCTTAAGTATGCCTTTTTGGCAGACAAAAAGAAGCTTCCGGTAATAATTTCATCCAAATTAAATGAAGAACAAGAACAAGCTCTAGTAGGTACTCTTAAAAATCATATTCAGGCAATTGCTTGGACTATAGCAGATATCAAAGGCATCAGTCCACACATTTGTATGCATAGGATTCTGATGGAGGATGAATACAAACCGTCCAGACAACCACAAAGGAGGCTAAACCCACCAATGCAGGAAGTTGTCAAGAAGGAGGTAATCAAGCTACTTGATGCAGGTAAGCTCAAATCAAGGTGGACAGGACCATTTCCTGTTGTAGCTGTTCATGACAATGGATCAGTGACAATTATGCTCAATGAAGGAGAAAAGACTGTAAATGGACACAGGCTGAAGGAATATATTGGTCAACAAGATCTAAATATCCAAACTGAATATTTGGATAATCCTTAGTTTTCTGTTTTCTTTAAAAAAAAAAAAAATATATATATATATAGGGGGGTGGATACTACCCAGGTTAACTGAGTAGTATTTCCCTTTTCTTTAGATTTATTTTCATCTCTAATTCTTTTATTCTTTATTTTCAGGAATTCGAGAAATGAAGCTGTGATGGAATGAAGGAGGAAGAGACATGAATCTTCAAACAGGTTTTTGAGTATTAAGTGTTTGGAAAATGAAGTATGAATAGACCCTGAGGCCACGCTTTTGTAATTTTGTCAAAGCGTGAGTTGAAAATGAATTACTCTTACTCACGCTTTGTAAAGTTATGATGCGAGGTGATCAGTTCAATTTTTTTATTATTCTGTCAAAATGATAATTTGTTAAAGAATAAGAGTTTGGTGTCTACGCTTTGTCGAAAAACAAAGCGAGACTATTTTACTCTGGGAATTGTACAAGAATGTTTTCTCGCTTTGTAATCAACAATGCGAGAAAAGGATTTTTATACCCACGCAATGACAATCGACAAAGCGAGAGTCTGGGAATTTTGAACGGATAGATTTTCAAACTTCTCAAAGACCAAAATACCCTTTTCAGACTCTTCTTCTTCTCGTACACTAACCATCACGTCGTTTCAAACGCCAGTAATTATGGCAGAATTTAATTTTTCTGCTATAAAATCTAGTCGAATCCTCCTCTTCTTTCATCTCAAACATTTCCATCTTGAGAAATTATTCTAAAACCATATTCAAAAGATAGAATGGCCGCAGCAGCTCCAAATGCTAGAACATCCATTCTAGACATTCCTGAAGAAATCTTGGGAGATATTCTCTCAAGGTTGGGAAGAGAAGAGATGAAGGATGTAGCCAGGTTAGCCCCAACCTGCAAAAAGTTCGCCAGAGCAAGTATGGCACCTATAGTATGGAGGAGGGCAAATGTGGAAAGGAGGATGACTGCAGAGAGGACACTTGACTCTCATTACATTCGAGTACTTCGAAGATGCAGAGAGGCGGGAAACTTCATGCTGAAACTGGAACCTGCACTCTCGATATTCTGCAATACAGGGCTCAAGGAAGCCGCCTTTGAAGTCCTTAAACCTGGAGTTGATGACGATCATCACCCTTCAATCTTTATCAAGGCCTTCATTCTTTTGAGTTTGGAGAGCCTTGAGGAAATTGATGAGGGATTGTATCTTCTCGGATCAATCCTCAAAGATGAAGATCATATCCGCAAGATTGAGGCGAAGATCAGCAAGCTATTCAATGAAAGCGAAGAGGAGCCTAATCCCTTCAAGGGACAAGGACATCGCGAGTACTGTGATTATTTAGCGCCACATAGTAGGGACTTAGTTAGGGAACCTCCACACTTTAACTATGGTGCCACAAACATTGATTGTTTGTGTTGTGAGGTTACTAGTTTAATTAGGAGATTAAGAGAAAATTTTAATGAGCATGTAATTGAATCTGAGTCAGAATTAGAAACTGATTCAGATTCAAACTGATCGATTATGTAATCTCTTAACTTGTATCTAAATACTAATCCCTTTTGGTGTTGCTATATATGTACTCCTCGCTTCATTTTTATCAAAAGGAAACAACTTGATTGATCTTATCCTTTACAATTAGATTTTTATCTGCCCTTTTAAATAAAATCTTCAAAATAGGGTTATTTTAGGCTTAATCATTACTCCCTGCAGAGACAAGATTTACTATCTTGACCCCTGCAGTCCTTAGATAAAAATAGGCGTCTCTGTCCTTGCAGTCATTCCTCTCACTTGTCATTTCAAAAATTTTCATCAGATTTTCTTCTCTTACTCAAGAAGAAATCGCCATACACCATTTTTATTACTCTCAACCATTCTCATAAGCAAGAACATGGCCGAGAACAATCCGTAAGCAATCTCGTTCATCCTTTCTTTCTTTTATTCTTAGTTCTATTTTGCAAGGTTTGTCAGATTGCATTTCTAGACCTAGGGTTCATGATTCTGTATTTTTCAGGGAATGGTTATAGAAAATGGAAACATTAATCATTTAAGATTCCTCATAACTAAGAGCCGTTTCTTTAAACTCATTAATCCAGAGAATTTTTTCTGAAATCTTTAGTTTGTAACTGACGCATTATCCATATGAAACTTTGGAATTTCATATTAGGAATGAAACTCCCATTTCGACTATTCTGGTTCCATCATAAAAGTATTCCCCTGTATTCCTTATCATATGATTTTCTGAAAACAGAAATGCTAGGAATCCACAGCGCATTGGGACTCAAATATCCCATTTACCCACTGAGTTGTTGGGGGATATACTATCAAGAATCGGAAAAGACAATGTTAGAGAGCTTTTCAGGATAGCAGAAGTCTCTCCACTATTTTACCAGGCAAGCAAAACCTATCTTGTATACAAGAGAGTGGACTTGGAATCGTGTATGAGGTGGAGAGAGGACGTCTATCCGGACAATCAGAAAAGATTCATTCGAGAGTGTCAAAATGCAGGGAACTTCATGTTTAACATTGAACCTGCATTAAAGGCATTTGTGGAAGAAAAAGATGAGAATAAGGCATATGAAATCCTCAAGCCAGGACTAGATGATGGGCATGAACCTACTATTCTGCTCAGAACGATGCTCCTATTAACAAAACAAGAGGATAAGTGGATTGAAGAAGGACTAGAGTTGGTCCAAACAGTAGCTTCTGATGTTTTAGAAGTGGTTTTCATCAAAATCCATCTTTTTCATTGGTTCACCCATATCCCTCAACTTCCAAATCCTTTTCTAGGGCAGCCAGAGATGAGCTACTGTAAGGATCACACCTTGCAGGTTCGAGCCCTACTACCACCACACATCAGGATTGACTGCATCCCATGTCAATTCTTTGACATGGTGAGGCAGTTTAGACTGTATTGTGGTGAAGTATTTCCTGATGAGTTCATGTGGACCGACTCCGATGATGAGGAAATTGACCCCTGAGCAGTTAGAGCTAGAAATTCTATAGTATTATATATGTTTGTAATTCCTGGATATTTTGATGTATTCTGGATTTTGGATTTTATGTATTACAATTCTCCTACTTTTCTATTTTGTATGATCAGTTTCTTTACTCAATTCAAAAATGAATTAAAGATGAAACTGGAAATCAGGAAATGGGATGGAAGAATTGGTAATCTTTAAATAAATAAGCTAAGGGTGGATTTTTGTTAGGTATTAAGATGAAACTGGTGAAGAAGATTTAACCAGACTTAATACTAAATCTAGAAGTCTTAATCCTTTTCAATGATTACCCCTCGCTTTGTTTTCAACCAATCTAATTTTATCCATTTTATGTTGTTTGAGTTCTTAACTCAATTTTTAAATCAATAATCAGACTCACTGATGTGACAGGTCTAGAATGAGTGAGTACACTCTAAGTTCTTGAGTACCCTACTTTTTATTAACTAGGCCAGCCCATTGTCTATATAAGACCTTTAACCTCCTTATCTTTTCAAATCATTTTCATATCTTTTCATATTCTCTCTCGAGAAGAAACCGCCACTTTTAAAGATTCTTCTTCTTCCTCTATTTGCGAAACTCTTCTCCAGAAACACTCAGCTTCAGGAAAAATCCTAATGGCGAGCAGCAACCCGTAAGCTCTCCGTTCATCTTTCATCGCATTTCTTCCTGATTTTTTTTAGTTGTTACATTCTGCATTATAATGTTTTCACTCACACTAGGGTTTAAGCTTTCATCCACTCTCGTTCTTTCCTAATTGAAAAACTTGGAGAATAATTTCAACTGATTCTTCTTCTTTAAAATTCGATTAAATAACAGTGAGGAGCAGCCTTCTGAGTCCTCTGCTTTACACCTGACTGATCTTCCATTGGATGTCCTTGGGGAGATTCTGTCACGAGTAGGGCAGAGCAGCTTTGAAGATCTGCTCAAGTGCAAACAAATCTGTTCAACATTCACAATAGCCTCAGAATATCCTATTGTCCTTCGGAGACTTAATGTACAGGATCTAGCCTTTAAAAGAATTTCTAATGAATCCACTGGTAAAATCAAATTTCTAGATGCCTGTAGAGAGGCTGAGAATCATATTCTGAACTTACCCAAGGCCTTGGAATTGTTTACACAAGGGAAAGGAATCAAGGCATTCCAGATCCTGGATGAAGGAATAGAAGATAACTTTAAGATTTCCCAATATTTTAAAGCTTTATGTTACCTAAGCAAAAGTTCTAGGGAAGAGATAGAAGCTGGACTTCGCTTAATTAGTCCAATCTTAAGGGATATATTAAACAGTTATGAATTCAGATACAATCTTCTCACCCTAGTTTCAGAATGGGAATATGTCCCAAATCCATTCTTAGGGCAGAAAAATAGGGAATTCTGTGTTGTAGAAGTACGTGATCAGAAAACCTTCCATAAGTCATCATACTATACAGCCGATCAGGTCTGCTATCTCTGCTGTGACACAAAAAGAGCCATAGCTGACTTTAGGATGGCAGCAGGGGAGAACTTTGATAATTATAGCATTAATGAATAAGCTTTTGGACAAAGGAGAAAGAGATTGATGTATGTGACATGTCTTCTAATTTTTAACTTTGAAACTGTCACTAGATCAGATATTTTGTACAATGTAATGTAGCCTGATTTTGATAATGAAATCTAATCTCATTGCTACATAAATGCTGAGTTTAACTCTGAATTCTGTGTTCTTTCTCCTTTTCTTTTCAGAAATGTCGAAAACCCCCAACTCTTGGAAACTCAATTACTTGATTTACCAATAGAGTTACTGGGAGACATTCTGTCAAGACTAGGAATGGAAAGCATAAAGGCACTTTTTAGAGCGTCCGAAACTTCTAAGCAATTTCTCTCAGCAAGCAGGTCATCGTTAGCTCTGAAGAGAGCTAATTTGGAAACTTGTGCTGTTTGGAGAGGAGATGCTTATCCAAGTAATCAAGTCAGATTCATTAAAAGATGCCAGGATGCAGGCAATTATATGTTTAATATTGTGCCTGCATTGATAGCCTTTGTCGAGGATAAAAATGAGGAAAAAGCTTATGAAATTCTTAAACCTGGTTTAGATGATAAACACAAACCAACCACTTTCATAAGATCCTTTCTACTGCTTTCCAAACAAGATCCGCAGCTGGATGAGGAAGGAATTCAATTGATCAAATCTGTGACTCAAGATCCTTTTGAACTTCTATTCTTAAAAATGAGTGTTTACCACTGGCTCCTTTATGTTGAAAAGTTCCCAAACCCATTCCTTGATCAAGAGGAAAGGAGTTTTTGTAAGAATCACTCTATCCAAGAGCGACAGCAATTACCCTTTAATGAAAGGATGGAGTGTATTCCTTGTGAACTGTTTGATTATGTCAAGCAATACAGAAGAGCAAGTGGCGAACTAGGCATATTATTTGAATGGGAGCAATGGAACAATGCAGAAGAAGATCAGAATGAAGAAGAACTACTAGAATTAGAATAATCTAGAAATCAAGTGATTCATATTTTCTTTGCTTGTATCTTTTGTGTTTTTGGGACAGAGAATTGTGTGGATGATTCAAAGCTGTACATCCCTTTTCCATTAATGAATTGCATTCTCCAGTTTTTAATTCTATTCTTGTTTTTAACTTTACTCAGCTATGAAATTGGAACTTCATCAAAGCAACCAAGGACTTCACTAGAGAAATCTGGATCGGGGGAAACTCAGATCACAGATCTTCCCTATGAGATTCTTGGAAACATTTTATCCAGATTTGCATTTGACCACCTTGAGACTGTCTTTAATTGTAAACTGGTTTGCAAAGAACTCGAAAAAGCTACTCATCATCCTTTGGTCTTAAAAAAGGCTTCTCTTGAAGACTTTACAGCATGGGGATGGGGAACTTTTGAAGAGACACAAAGCATTTTCCTTGAAACCTGCAAAAATGCAGGAAATTGGATGTACCAGTTACATGAGGCATTGCGTTTGTTCGTCAAAGACAAGAATGAACAAGCAGCATTTGAACTCTTAAAACCTGCAATTACTGATAATCACCCCCCATCCATCTATGTAAAAGCTCTCATGCTCTTAAGCAAGGATGAAAAGGAAGAGCAAGAGAAGGGAATTTGGCTCTTCGCTCCTCTGTGCAAGAATAGGCGAAGACTCAAGGATCTTCGACTTCAAGTCAGAGGGTGGTTATCGAGTTATGAGGAGTTCATTTCACCCTTTCAAGGACAACCCAAAAAAAGACTTTGTGACCTTAGGAGCTATTATGATAACAATCATGGTCCCTCAAGGAATACATATGGAGTCGTGTCAATTTACTGTATGAGGTGCTTAGTTTCTGAGCATTGTAATCTGTTTCAAAGATTTTGAATTGAGGCAGAGACACCTCCTCATTTGTAATTGATATGTTGAAGGACATAAGAAACACCATGCTTTGTAGTTCCATATTTTGAATCTGATGAATTATATGTTTTGCTTTTGATTAATGATGTTTTGAATTCGAATTTCCTGCTATTTTCTGATTAAATTAGACTCCGTCAGCATTGAAATGTTCACATTTAGAGCAAATCTCTAAATGTGGGTATGGTGATGTCATGAATAGAATGATGAATATAAAAAGAAAATCTGGTATTATGATTCTTTTCTGTCATTTGCACATTTAGAGTCAAGCTCTAAATGTGAGTATGGTGATACTAATTTACCAGTTGTTCTTGTTTCTTAAGGATTCATAAGATGACCTATGAAGAACTTCAAGCTCGAAATATAGAATCGGATAAGAAAGAGAAATCATTTTTGGCAAAGACGAGAACGGTTAAGATGGTAGAAACTATTCGGAGGAGTGGTGGATGGACAGCAATGCAGATTTCACCCCCAGACTTTTATATCAATCCATTTATGCTTCAACATATACCAGATAAGGAAAAGGAATCATTGAGGATTGATTTAGAAGAAGCATTCTGGAATAAGATGAATAGATTTTGGGATGATCAAATGATAATTCTGATCAATGATAGGCATTGGCCTAATGAAATCAGACTGGAAAGAATTTTGGAAAGAGAAAGGAAGTGCATGGCTGAGTGGAATCAGGAGTGCTACAGAATTATCAATCCAAAAGATCAGACAGGGCTGGAGTTGGATTACTTTGATCCTCAACCACTACCAAAATATGTGAGGCGACTCACCAAATATTGCTGCAAACTTAATGAAATCCGGAATGCTAGAGTCTATGATGCTCAGCAGGCACTCCCTGCATACATGCCTCCAACATTCCTGAACAAGAAAGGACCCATTGAACAGAATTTCTTAACAAATCTGGCCCTAGACAAGATTATTGATGCTCGGATCAATTTGAGACATGACCTCGAGCCTTATTTCAAGAAAGCTAAACAAGGTCAGGCGGTATGGAAAGATGTCCTTAGAATTATTCAGGAAGCTAGAAATAGCTGGATCAGGTATATGAATAAATGGTCAAAAGGGGATGATCTAAGGAAAAGGATTCTTAAACCAGGGTTGATAAGGAAACCTAATGAGGAATTTCCTTTGGAGGAGTTTGCTGATTTGATGCCAGAGCAGCAAGCATGGATTAAGGATGCAGAGAAGAGAGAAGCTGAGAGATCAGGCAAAAACAGAAAGCAGAGATCAGATGCAAAACAGACACCTCAGAATATAGTAAGGAACATTTTCAGAGAATCAGTTGTTAATGAAGGACTGGAACCTGTAGCGAATTTCAGAAAAGTGTCAGCCCCATCAATAACACCAGCAGATGCAGATCTACTCATTACAGATAGACCCAATAAGATCATGAAGAGATTACCTCCAACTCTCCAACAGGAAGTTCATGGATATGTCCAGGAGAGGAAGAAAGAATTCATTGAAAAGTATGTCAAGTATGATGCTATGTGCAGGGAAAATGCTTACAAGGAGCACAGACCTTACACTGATCAAACACAAGGAAGAATTCAGCAGGTAATTATTGATGATTGGGATGCATGGAATGAGAAATATCTGAATAGAAAGGGAATGAATATCATGCTGAAGGGATTAGGTAAGAATTTCTATATTAAGAAGCACGATTCAGATGAAGACAGCACAGATGATGAGCAAAGAATTGAGAAGATGAGAATAGTTGATGAGGTTACAACCATTTTGGGAGAAAAGAATGAGGAAAATGATGAAATCCATCCGATTTTGCAAGAGAGTATGGATTGCTATTATGCAAACAAACGAAAGGCAGATCGTGAATGGGAGGAACTCATGAGAACTCAAGACAAGAAAGGTAGAAAGAAAGTATCCTCCAAAAAGAGGAAGTCACACAATCTCAGTTCGAGCACTTCAGATGAAGTACCAATAGCTAAGAAAAGGACTGGGAGGAAAGTGGAAACAGGCAGGTCTGAGAAAGCTAGCCGAATTCTGGAGAAGATGAAAAATGAAGATGAGCTAGCAACTAAAGAAATTCTGGATTTGACAAAAGACTTGATGGATGAAGATATTGAAATTCTACAATCAGCTCAAGAAAAGAAAGAAGTTGTTACCTACAAAAGGAGAGGAAGATTACCTTCTGAGCAGAAGGAAACCAACCCTGAAGAATTTAAGCAGCAAGGGTCTTCTCTTGAGAATGTAGAACAATTGGGAATCATTCCTGAGAAAGAAAAGCAACAAGAAAAAGAACCTGAAAAGCCAGTTAAAAAGTTCAGGATAAAGATGAAGGCTAGAAAGCCTAAGTATGTGGTACCTGACACCAGTTCAGAAGAAGAAAAAGTCGAACCAACTCTAGGGATAGTTCCCTACACAGAGAGGTTGGAACTCACTCCTTACACTAATTTGGAAGTGGGGGATATAGATCCAGAGGGCTGGAGAGCATGCATTGAAGAACATCAACCTGATGAACAAGGATCAACTAGACCAAGCACTGATCTCCAACTAGTTCAGATTACTGGAAAAGATGATAGAGAAGGGCAAGATGAAGATCAACAAGCTCAGGTCAACAGGGATCTCATTCAAAGTCAGATTGATTTACAAGGGTTTTCAGGAGAAGATACTGAACAAGATATACCGCCAGAACAGGCTGCAGATGAGCAAGAGTTTGTGAATCAAATTGAGGAATCAGTGGCAGACATATTTCAGGAACAGACACTGGAAGATTTGCAGATTTTTGAAGACATGAACTTGCATGGAACTACAGTCGGGAACATGACCTACTCTCTGGAAGGACTGATTAAAAAGTTCAGAAAATTGGCTAGAGAAGGAGGGAATGCACACACCTCAACAGAACAAGCAAGTGAATATGCAGCTAAACTTGAGTCAGAGTTAGAGGAAATCCAACAACAAATAAATCCTGACCAAGTAATGGAACCATCTCCATTAGCAATCCAAGCTTATGAAGAAGAAGTGCAGAGAAATGAAACTCAAGAAGCTCAGCAGAGAAAGTATTTTATGGAAGACACTGTCAGTCAATATCTCAGAACACAGACGAATGCTGAAAATCGAATGAATCAATGGCTCCTTCCACCTCAAGTCAGGGATGAAGTAGTTCAGAGAGCAATTGTAAGGATGAATGATCCTGAATGGGCCGCAGAACAGAAGAAGAGAGTAGAAGAACATTTTGGAGTCCAAGGATTTCTAGATTCAGAATCTACTGCTATTCCTCTTCTATTAAACGAACCTGTACAGGAGGATCCCACAGAGAATTTAAATCAGCATAGCCTTGAAGTTACTGAGAAGGTAGATACCAGCACATCATTGATTTATGATTCAGGTATAGGCACTTCACAACATGATGACACTGATAGAGTTCAAGAAGAACATCCAGAGCCTGACCATGAGCAAAACTCAGAACAAGTTCAGGAAGAAAATGTGGAACCTGCTCAAGAAGGAGGTCAAACAGAAGAACAAGAAAATGAGAATGTTGGGGATGAGCAGGAAGAAGCACAAGAATCCAAGGGAAATGAATCAGATACATCTGAAGGATCATCCCCCGGAAAAGATGTCCCAGAATTGCTACCTGTGAATTATTGGGGAAAGAATAGCCCAAAGGTGAGGTTATCAATCCCTGATAGCATTGAAAAGAGGACTGAATTTACAGAAGAAGAAATCAAGGTTAAGTTTAATGGAAGAAAGGAAGCATTGGAGAATTACCTGGGGATGTCCAAAATGATTGTTCCGGACAAAGGATTTCATCCCAAGTGGTTGGATCATAAGTGTATCAGCTACTGGAGGAGGATCAATGAATGGGACATTTTTATGAGACACAACAACAAATGTGGTTATGTGGAACTGACCAGGGAGTTCTATGCTAACTTTGATGTTGAGGCAGAAACAACATGGATTAGAGGGAAAACAGTGCAAGTCACTGTAGAAACTCTAAATGATCTGATACAGGCACCTTTGTTAGAACAGCCAGAAGTCAAATCCGAGGTCCTACTGAGGAAGAAAACTCAAGGAAATAAACTTGTTAATGCTAGAAAAATGGCACTGGGATTCTGTTCAACACACAGAGGAACTGAGCAGAATAAGATTCCATTGAAGAACTTGAAGCCTGAGTACCTGCCTACACTTGATTTCTACTACTCAAAGCTCAGACCTACCACAAATTTTCAAGGACCCTCAGCCGGAACTTTCGAGGGATTTGCATTGTTATGGTCAGGAAGGAAATGCAGTGCTGCACACCATGTTCTCAATGTTATTAAGTCCAGAGTTGGAGAAGATGCAGCATTGGCTTATCCGAATTTAATCAGAAGACTCTGTGAGAAACAAGGAGTTTCAATCACACCATTTTTACCAGAGATCATAAAGATAGATCCTCCTATTCCATTACCAGAAGACACTTTAAGAGGAGAATTGGTTTACCAAATGCCGGATTTAGAGGAACAAACTTCCGAGGGATCAGGATCAAAGGTGCCATCTCCTAAGACAAAAAGGGTCTATCTTCCTTCAAAATCAAGATCGTATCAGTCAAGAACCACAACAAAAAGGACAAAGACTGTAACTCCATCTCCTGCATTGAATCCAATTCCAGAAGATGAAGAGTTTGAGAACACTTCTGCACCATCTCAACCTGTGAGACAGCCAATGAGGAACACAGTATCTGTGGATGAATCTCAGAATATGAGTACTTCAATCCAAAGTTTTGCACAGTCCATGAAGATGCTAGTGAAGACTATGTCAGAAGACAAGCATATTCAGAGAGAAATGGAGCAGAAGAGGATTGAACTTGAGCATGCCAGGATTCAAACTGAGGAGAAACTCAGGAAAGAGGAGATGGAGAGGCAGGAGAAGATAAGGAAGGAAGAATGGGATAGACAGGAAAGGATGAGAAGGGAGGAGATGGAAAGATTTGAAAGGCTGAGAAGAGAAGAACTTGAAGAGAGAAGACAGGAACGAGAAAGGGATATGGAACTGAGGAGGCAGGAGCAGTATAACAGTACGAGATTGGTAGACATTCTTGCCAACCTAGTCTCGGATCTAAAGAAATCTCCATCCATACCACCTAAGGATCCAGACAATGATGCAGGACCATCCTGAGATCACAGGGGAGTCTTCTGAAACTTTCTTTTTCTTTCTTTTTAATTGCAGTCTCTTTTTCTTCATTTCTTTTCTGTTTCAGTTTGTTCTGATATAACTTAGGATAGAATTAATATGAATTTTTGTTATAGTATTGAATTTCAAGCTAAAAAAAAAATTAATTATGATAGTAATAATAAACTCAGGGAGGCTAATAAACTGATAAAGGAATAGAAGATGAGTTTAAAAAGTGGTTCTTGTGGAGACATTTACTTTATAGATTTTCACTGCAAGCATGAGCCGCTCTTGAAAACTGTTCTTAGCTGTAAGCTCTGAGATTGATTGATGTCATTACTGGATAAATAGTTTGAAGGTTTTGTGATGATATTAACCTTAGTGATTTGCATACTATAAACAATAACTGCACAAGGTTAAGAGGATTGATCTAATCTAGTCTCTCTTGGAAGATGAGTGTGCATATTAAAAAAAAAAAAAGAGAAAAAGAGAGCAAGGGAAATTTTAGAAACAGACGTGGTAAAATAATGTGGATATAAGTAGCTGGCACAGCTGCCCCTCTGATTTATAAGTTGAAGAACTTTAAAAGAGCAGAATCAAGGGCAGGGGAGTTGAAGTTTCATCTGCAATGTCAGGTCATGCGACTCCTCCTAATAATGTGAAACCGAGCTATTGAAAGCCACGGAAGGCCACCCCTTGATTAAAAAAAAAAAAGAGAAGAGTGTGTATTTCATTTCAGAATACAAGATATGCACATGAGTTGGACAGGATTGAGCGTGAGAAGAGAAATCTGGCTAACTAAGGAGCAGAACAATAATTCACATAAATGCAAATCACTTTTGTTAATGTTTCCATGAAATCTGGTAAATTCTAAGTCAGGTATGAAGCATCAATTAGTTGAAAGAGTTGAGCTTGGGATAGTTGGAAAAGAGAAGGTAGTGATCCAGTGGAGTCTTACATGAACATCTTAATCCTGGAAGCCACTAATTGGACTTATTCTTTGAAACTTTACAAATTTCTTACCACTTGAGGACAAGTGTTTCTAAATGTGAGGATGGTGATGACAGTCTTTTGTGACTGTCATTTGCGTCCAATTTAGTGTCTTAATGATGATCTTTTGCTCTTAATTCCATTGATTTTTGATGAATAATCATAGAGGATTAGAAAAGATGAAAGAAGAATTAAGATTGCAAAGAAGTTGGAAATACATTGAAAATGGCTTGAAATTCTGAGTTTTCTTTGTAAGTCTCGCACGCAGTGTTTCTATTGAACTGATCCACGCTTTGTTATGCAGAAGGAAGTTAAGCTGGAAAACAGCAGGAAGTGGAAAGGACATAGCGAGGAAAGAAAAGGAATGGTGCGAGGGCTTGTTTCCGAAATCAGGGAAAGATTTAAGGAAAATGTGCAGATGCTGAAGTCCACGCGATGATGATTGACATCGCGAGGAAAGGAAGTTTGTGCAAGACGGAAGTTTTATCCGACATGGCGAGAAGCAGAATTCTTTGGAGAAACTGTGAGACCTCGCCTTGTCAAGAGAGATGATTACATTTCTGACTCTCGCTTTGAAGGAACTGGACAAGGCGAGAGGAGAGTTATTCTGATGCGAGCGGTTATCATCCAAGGCAGAAGCAGTTACAACGCCCATCTATAAATAAGACCCTTGGGGAATCAGCTCAGCAGGCGGGAGATTGAAGAGAATAGCTCGATTTTACTCTCCAGTCCACTTTTTAGAATTTAGTAGGTAGGTTAGGATTTAATTTTCTCTGCAATTTACTTTAATGTTCTTCAGATTTGTAATTTGTTTTCGTAGAACTGTAATTCAATTTCGCAGTAGATCTCTTTAAGATTAGTTGTTAGATTAGCTAGAGGATACCCTGGGAGGAGAGTTGCTTTCGGATTGCTTGTTCATCCATCATGACGATCATCATCTAGACTCCGACTCGTTCGCTCATCTTTGTATTATTCTGATAGCAATCAGATTTCCAGGTGTATTCGTTTTTTAATTCTTTGTTATTTGAGATACAAGAAGAATGATCAGTTATCAGATTATGAATTTCTTATCTTTCTGGTTTCTATTTCTATTTCGTAATTCTGTTTCAGCAGAGTATAAACCTCAATTTCATCATTCAATCTGAATTTTGCATCATATCTTTAATTCGATTTTCGAAGATCATAACACTTCCACATTTTTAATTCGTAAATTGTTCGTTCCAGTTGCGTAAGAAATTTGGATATTGTAACCGAGTTAGGTATGATCGGGCAGAATTATGAACTTATTCGATTTTCTGTCAATATTGTGTTTACAGAAGAGAATCATAAGGATTAATGTTCAGAACTCTAAAAGGTTCCTAGAGACCCATGCAGTGTTAATCATCGCTTGATAATCTTTGAGAATCAATAGCTTTGAGTTCATGAACTTGGATGCGAAAGATTCTATGTTCGTAATTTTCTAAACAGAAATTCCAGATGGTAGTTATGACAGTTACAAATTCTGATCATTTATTTCGAATAAGGATATTCCCTCGCTCCATCCTAAAGATGACGCGAGGAAATATCCAGACAGATCTATGATAACAAAGGCTATTCAAATTCTCACGCGATGTCAATCTGACAAAGCGAGAGGATCAATCTATAACAGCAATAGACTTGATATCCATTTTATAGGGTATCAATTATTCATTTTTACTTCTTATACGTATATAACCCCTACGTATAAGTAGGAATTGAGTATCTCGCCGCATTCTTACAGAAACCATCGCGAGGCATTCAGTTCTTTGTATAAACAAAATCTGGGGAACATTCTTTGAATATTAGCTCCCTCCACGCTGTACAGACATAGCGTGCGGAAAATTGGAATGTTCATAGTTTGAAACCCAAAATAATTACTGCGAGCTATTTTGGACACTTATTTTGCAGAGTTATTCCTCAAATTCTTTTTCTTGGGAAAGTTATTTCCTAATTCTGTCTAGTTTCCAATGTATATTTTGGAAGCATCCTTGCATTTTGAGTAAGAGGATTCAGAACCCTCAACGTCTTTTTATATATATAATACTACATATACATATAATATTTTGGGATATTTCCCAGTATCTGATGAGTAATCTTACTTCATGATTACAAATTTACAACTCATATGTGCATCACGTATTACTATTTTACACTGTACACTGAGAGAGATAATGATATAGGTTTTCTCAATCATTATTTACTCAGGACTGATAAAGAACAAACTTGTTCTTCAGTTGGGCATTTAGTACCTGTCGTTTAAAAGGGAAAGATGTTTCAAGAACCATCTTTTGTCCTAAAAATTAGTAGAGTATCAGGAAGATTAATTTCCGGGGTTCATGGTATTGTAGTTATCACTATAAACTATGAGTAGGAGATTAAATATTTCTACTACAGTCTACTAATCCTGAGTCAAATCATGGATATTTGGAACTGTTTACAGAGATTTCTCGAGCTAAATCGTTTATATAAATCTGAGTAGTCTGGATAAGTCAAGGAATTTGAATAGCAATTTCATCTTGATATACTTACAAGACTATTATTCCTTATGAATACTTGCAGGAATTACTCTGAAGAAATAAGTCCTATGAAAACATTGGATGATAGATTTAAATATTAGCTTTTTCATTTGTTGTAGAGGACATCCAATACAGGATCATAAGATCAGTTTGATCAGGGTAATAAAAAGAACAACTTCAAGTTCAGATGAATATAGTATGATTTAGAAGTGACCTCGAGTTGTCAAAGGCTTAATCTGAGTCTGAAAGAAAAAGATTAAGTGACGATTCTGAAAGCTTTTATCACAGAAAGAGTCTGACAGATCATTCTGTGATGATAGTATTCCATGATTTCAGAGCTTAGAATGTCATGACACTGAATCATAAGTACCTGTCTTGGGAAGTGATTGAAGACATGAAGAATTGATTAAGTTGTATAAAGGATTTTTCTATCTCAATGAACTTTCATTATGTTTTAGCCAATGAAGTATGATAATCTCACCATATGCCTATTTCATTTGATTTGGTTTGTAACATCTTAAACACATGAATAAGATCATAATGTTCTACATCACTTTAATTGTTTTCTTTACTACATTTACAGCTTTAAGCATTTACATTTCAGTAGTAGTCTTTAGTAAACATCACTACAACATTCTTAAATCAAGAATAAAGACAGAATCTAAAGCTAATAATTCTATTAAAACACTTCTATCGTGTAACTCTCTTTTGAACGATCCCGACAATTAAAATAAATATTGCAGCTTGATACCGTGCGCTTTCGGTAGGAAAAACTAGGCAAGCTTTTTAACAGCCCTATAGGAATTATAGTGTAAAGGCTGTCGGGGGGCACTGACCGAGGTTTCACCTCAAAGCTTCAAGAACCTGGCCGGTTTTGACCACAACATCCTTAAGGATTCCTACGGGCTGAGTGATCGATCTGTCTGCAAGTTGCAGCCTCATCTTGATCGGTTGAATTTCTCCAAGCTTAAGGCGAGTAGCCATAGCTAGTGGCATCACATTGATGCTTGATCCTAAATCACAAAGCCCCATACTCACTTTGGCCTTTCCGAATTGTACTGGAAGTGTGCAACATCCGGGGTCCTCTTTCTTTTCAGGCATTCTCCTTTGAACGATGGCACTGCATGTGCTGTTGAGAATAATTACCTCTTCCTGCTCAACCTGCCTTTTTCCTGAAATCAATTCTTTCAAGAACTTAGCATAGATGGGCATTTCGGAAATCATTTCTGTGAGAGGAATGGTTATCTCGACAGACTTTAATCGTTGCAGAAATTTCTTGAATTTAAGATCATGTTCTTTATTTTTAAGACGCGCAGGATAAGGAATCCTGGGCATGTACTTGTTATTAGGAATTTTTGGTGGTGAAGGGAAGGAAGTTGTACCTTCACCTGTACCCTTATCTGCTTCAGCCGTTTCAGGCGCAGCTTCAGTCTGCAATTCGGCTGTCTCTTTTTCTGCTTCGTTCTCATTATCAGCTTCCTTACCAGCATTGTCAACAATATCATCCTCTTCACCTTCCGCTCCAGTATCTGCTCCTTTTGGTCCAGCTAGTACTCTTCCAGATTTCAAGGTTATTGCCTTGCATTGCGGGTTCTTTTCCGCAGTGCTTGGCAATGTACCCTTGTCCCTTTTCTGCATCTTATTAGCCATCTGTGTAACTTGGGTCTCCACATTTCTAATGGAGGCTTGCAGTTGATTGTTGATCTCTTTCTGACTAGTGATGAAATCAGTCATCAAATTCTCAAGCCTTGAAGGAGGCTTTTGATTCTGATTCTGATTTTGATTTTGATTCAACTGGCCTTGGTTTGGGACAAACTGAGGCTGGAAACTCTGATTGGGCTGAAAATTCTGGAAGTTCTGAGGCGGCCTCTGCTGAATTTGAGGTTGGAAACCTGGATTCTGGAAATGTTGGCCCCTGTTCTGATTGAATCCTTGGTTCTGCTGAGGATTGAATTGCTGCTGCTGTGGCTTGTTCAAGAGATGTGAATTCAAGGCGTTGTTGTTTGAGTAAGACAGATTCGGGTGTCTGTTTGGAAAAGCTCCTGCATAGTTACAGCTCTCAGCTGTGATTTGCTCGCATGTGTCAGTTGCATGAGCAACTTGACACAGACCACAAATCACATCAGTTTGCTGTCCCTGAGCAGAACTTCCAACTCCTTGATTTACAGACAACGCTGCCACTTGCTCTTGAAGCTTTTCAATGTCTGACTTCTCTACTGTACCTACAGCACATAAACTACGAGGGGGAGTGAGATTACCATCATCAGTTAGAACAGAACGGTTGACACTCATGGCTTCAATCTTTGCCCAGGCTTGGTCCATCGGTATGTAGAGCAAATGTTGACCACCAGCAGCATCGAGCATGGATTTCCATGCTGGGGTCAGACCACTGTAGAACTTTCTCAGTCTCTCCCAGTCATGGAAACCATGTTGAGGACACTTTCTGAGTAGGTTGAAGAATCTTTCCTTTGCATCATACAAGGACTCGTCTGGTTTCATTTTGAATTCCGCAATTTTGGAGCGGCATTCATCCACCTTGGACTCCGGAAAGTATTTTGCTAGGAAGTTTCTGATCACATCTTCCCATGTAGACTTCTGATTTACGGGCAGTGACTTGTACCATGTTCGTGCTCCGCTTGTCAGAGAGAAGGGAAATAGCCTTAGTCGGATAGTGTTTGCGGGTACATCACGATTTTTGATCGTGTCACACAATTCTAAGAAGGTTTGCAAGTGATCATGGGGGTCTTCATGGCTTGCTCCGGCAAACTGGTTGCTCTGGACTAGATTGATTAGGGCCGGTTTCAATTCGAAGTTCCTGGCCAAGAATGGAGCTTGTCCAGGAATATTCAGATATGGCTCTAAAATCGGCTGCATGTAGTCAGCAGCAGCTGCTGCTTGATGATTGTTCTCAGGCCCGCCTTGGTACTGCTGTGGGTAGTAGTTCTGAGGCATGAAGTAGTTCCTCGGATCATTGAAATCATTCGGATTCGGGGGATTCTGATGAGGGTTATGGTATTGCTGATTCTGCTGGTTTGGGAAATTTTGCTGATTTGGGTGGTTCTGGTTGTTTGGTGGGTTTTGATTCGGATTGGGAGGGGGTGCCTCGAAGTGTTGCTGCTCCATGTTTGGTGGGTTCCCACCTCCTTGTATGATCTGGGGAGGGGGATCATCCAAATCATCGTGATCAGCATCTTCGGGGTCTTCCTCAATGTTGTGTAGTGGGGGATTGGGTTGAATGATTGGTGGGATGTCAGGGTTTGCCATCTCGGAAATATCGCTGCTGGTGCTTGGCGAAAGTAATGCCTGTCGTTCCCGTTCCCTTCTTCGTTTAGTCTCCGCCCTAAGACGTCGAGCTGTCTTTTCTATCTCTGAATTAAACGGGATCTCGGCTGGCGTCTGCTTCCTCCTTTGCATAGAACAACGGCTTCAATGATGACAATACCTGTACAATCCCCAGGTTAGAATTGGTTCTGAAGGTGAATATTTATAATTATATGTATAGGCTATTCTAGGAGCAATGAGGAATGTATTTCTCTAATAGAACGGCGCTGCATCCTCCCCGGCAACGGCGCCATGAAACTTTTGACAATTTCCGTCCACACGAGCGTTTCATAAAATATACCAGGTTAGATTTATTAAATGAAAAGAGTTATGATTCACGGGGAAGGGTTTAGGGATATACCAAGATTATTAGTCTTTTTATTACTCAAGTGTGGTGCTTGGTTTCAAATGGCGCTGTGGTCCTCTCTGTCATGAAATGTTGACAAATCTCATGGCACAGCCGGGATAGGTTGACCTTCAGCCTGTCACACTGAGGATCCCCGGCAAATATGCCATGATACTTCTCATCAATTCTTGTCATAAGATTTCCTGCCATGAAACTTTTGACTGATTCCCACTACATGAGTATTTTCCGAAAAATCATGATCCTGGTTCAGGTTTTATTTAATGAAACCAATTTATGATGGTGGGGTTGTGATTAGGGATATATTTATAAGTAGTCATATTTTTATTGCTCGTGTTTAAGAAACTGTGGCGCGAAAGCGCACGGTGTCAAAAATTGCAGTAATTTATAGTAAGACCGGATCGTTCACTGGAGGATGTGCGATAGAAGCAGGGCCCACGTCGTTTTACTAGATTTTTCATTCGTATTGCTCAATAGGTTTGAAAGGTGATTAATAACTACTGACATGAGTTTAAACTAAATTACAAAAGCAATTAAAGTTACTCTACAAAGCGAATAAATCTATTCTAGAAAGCGGGTAAAAATTATTCTAAGAATGCGGTAAACATAATCTATGAAAGCAGGTAAAAATTTGCATTGTGCCAACCGTGAAGCTGAATCACAATGTAGACAGAAGGGACAGGAAGAAAAGAATGAAATTGGACAAGATTTAGATAGAGCTGTATTAAACTTCCATTTTTATACGCAGATCTTTGTTTGGAATAATTCTACCAGATAGCTAATTCTCATGCTCTCAATAATGCTTTCCCTTTAACAGACAGGTACTTACAATATGAGTTTACATGTTCTTAAGACCGCAAATTCTAAGATACCATAGATTCGTAACTGCCCTGGCCTGGGTGTGTTACTTCATCTGTGGTGGAAAAGCAACACCCGACATATCATTTATTGAAATGCCAAGTACTACTAACATTCTCCCATGTCACACCCAAAGATTCTAATCAAGTTCTGAACTATCCCTTAACTGTCAATCCTAGTAGCAGTTACGCAACTCTCAATACAACCGAGTGACCTCTAATGAAAGCGATTAAAAGAAAGCAGTAAAGAAAGCATTCAAAACCTATCACTCGGAGGTTTTGAAAATCTGACCCTGGTAGTAAAAGACAGCTCCCCATCAGGATGAAGGAGTATGGATCAAGAATTTCCCGGCTCTGGGTGAACCACTAGTGTGTTCACTTCCTTCCGGGTGATTATGAGATACAAACTAATGAAACGAACTAAAGATTTAGTTCGCTCCGGATGCACTCACTCAGGACTCAAAAATAGGCTTTGGCAGAAGAGGATAGCAGTTGAAAGAAAACTCAACCCTATCTTAGAAAGTAACCAAGGCCTGGATGATGTTCCTCTACGATTATTTACTGCACTGTATTTGAGTCCAAGTGGACCCCATCTCGGTGCAGTATTCAATCTTAGATTTCCAACAACCAGCAATTTTGAAAAATAAAGGATTTGAAAATCATTCCCTAAACAGGTACTAGACTCTCAGTTAAAACACAGACCCTTTCAGTCTAGAAGAGACCTAATCGCTGATTCTGCTTCTAATTTCCCACAATCAACCCTTGATAGAATATGAATTAGTCATAACTGAGGAATTTATCCCTTACTCAGATCCGGATTTTATAAAGTGATTTTTGTTGGAACTTTATAAAGCAATATCTGTTTAAGATCTAGACTTCTATTGTCCAAGGGAAGGATCCCAAAATAATTACAGACCACAATAATACATAATATTATCATGCATAAAGATATAGTGAAGTGTAAAATTAATTGACCCAAAATATAGATGCGGGTCTAGACAGAAGGTGAAACACATATATGAAGTGGTCAGGAGACCAAAGTGATGGCAGAATAATCAGGTGGACTGTAAACATCTACTGTCCAATTTCCCAATTACTCGGGTGGGGCGAATTTAGACAGCTTAGACCCTATAATGGTGGTGTCAATACCAGTTGGGTCTCCACTGTCTGTGAATTCGGATAAAAACCTACATGCTTCCCGTCTATAATGATCGTCAGTTGGCATTGACTGATGCCAACTGACTCCCATTACAGATTGGAATTTGGGTTTGGAAATTAAGATAAGAAAAATAAAACTGTATCTGGATGGGAGTCAGCCGAGCAGCTATTATAACCCTGAATGGGCGAACCGCCAAGGCTTCCACTGACAGTCATCCAGACCATGCAAAATAACACTTAGTAACTAATACTCAGATTACGAGCTAGTTATCCATGAGGGAATACCCACCAACATTAATCTGATGTATTCTTTACTAATTGTTACACACAACACGCAAAGACAAAATCAAAAAAAAGAAATAGAAGGAGATTCCTTGTATGAGAGACATTGGTTTCTCATGCAAGGTTGTGGATTGGGTCCACAATTGATGATCTTAAATAATCCTTCCTACCGTAATTAATTACAGTCCGGATTATCTGCTTTAGCCATCAAGATTTTGTTTATAGAGGAGTGTTTTAATGGCAATTGAACAAAGGTCCTTTAATCATGATGATTTTTGATGTGTAATTATTGCTAATCTCACTCTTTAATCATTAATGACTCAAGGGTTCAATTAGTTAAGTGATGAAAATGGAGAATCAAAATTTGGGCAGCATAACACCCTATATTGCAATTCCAGAATGTTACACCTTAACCCGTGGGGTTAGGATGTGAGTGTTGCAATATAATATAGGAAGAGAATGAAGATTGGTTGAGATTAAATAGAGAGAAGAGAGTCTTTGTCGCGATATCATAAATTTTGTCGCGGACCGAGGTCCGCGACATGGACATCCCGACAAGTTTTTAGAATTTTTGGCAGCAAATCGCCTCTTTGTCGCTAAGCAAAGTTTTGTCGCGGAACGTGGCTCCGCGACAAGGTGTTCCGCGACAAAGTGTTCAAAGATTAAGGAACATGGCATAATTTTTCTGTCTCAGAATGGGATTTTGTCGCGGAACGTGGCTCCGCGACAAGATGATTCCGCGACAAAAAGCCATGCAGACAAAATGCAAGAGTTTGGCTCCTTTGTCGCTATGCATGGAAGTTTTGTCGCGGAATGTGGCTCCGCGACAAGGTATTCCGCGACAAAGGGTTTTAAATTATGGAGACAAGTGTCTTGAAACACCTTGGTCGCGGAACAACCATTTTGTCGCGGAACGTGGTTCCGCGACAAAAGGCGGTTGGCGCCCAAGGTGGTTCAGGACAAAAGTCAGAAAAAGCAGAAATGAACAGTGGCATGCAAACAGCGTGATCTCACCCTATTTCAAATCAAAAAGCTATTCTAAGCTAAAAACAAACAAGGAACATTCAAAATAAGGAAGAACATGCTTAAGCAAAAATAAACAAAGCTGGGCCGAATTTAAAATTAAAGCAAGAATCCTAATCTAGGGTTTGATCACACATTCACACAACATTATCCATAATAAGCCAACAGTAAACATAAAATAGCAAGATGGGGGTCAAGTGACCCCGAAATGAAAAAGAAAGCATAAATCCATGGGGTGTGAGACCCATTTCATGATTTGGGACACAAATGATGAATGTTTTCCCATATTATTGAGGGGGTGTTGTTAATACCCATGATTTGGGCATTACAAACCCTAAAACAAGAGTTTAGAAACCAAAACATGGTGTAAAAGTGGCTACCTAGCTACTGTAAACCATAAAACACAAAATAAACACCAAACTAAACTCATCTAAGGACAAGAATTAAATAATACAAAAAAAAATATATTAAAACTAAACTAAACTACCTAAGAGAGAGCACCCACTGCCTTGCCTTCAAGAACTCTAATCACCAAAATTCCAACCTTTTAGCTCAAGAGAAACACCTCATATTTATAGAGATGTAACCCTAAGCTCCATGGGCCTTGATTCTAGCCCATTGTGTCTTAAGACATCACACACATCACAGCTTTGTCTCGGAGCATCAAGTTGGTCGCGGAATACACTGCATGTGGCAAAGCTTCTCGACTGGGTCTGGTGTCTCTAATTGTGCATCTTGGTCGCGGAGTCATGCCTTTGTCGCGGAGCATGCCATCGCGACAAAGGCCATCGCGACAAAAGGGCTTGGCTGGCTTCCTTCTTCATCTGGGCTGCTTGGTCGCGGAACCCTCCTTTGTCGCGGAACACTGCATCGCGCCAAAGGGCGTCCGCGACAAAGGTCTTCCTGGGCCTGCTGGATAGGGCCAGATGGGCCGAAAATATTCTTTTTGTGGGCTTTTCTATCTTTTTCCCATCTTTTTGTTTCCTTTTCTTTTTCTCATGTTTTTGGATTTTTCTAACATAAATATGTAATAAAATTACATATTTATGCCTTTTTCATACCAGCTTATTATTTTTACAATTATGCATAAATCAGTCCAATTCGACTGCTTTCTTACTTAATGTAAGACCGGAATGCGATCAAATGCCCGTTTAAGACACGGAAATGGATTGAAAATAATGGTCATTTCTGGCCATTATCAACCTTACCTGATTAAGCCTGCGGTAATCGACGCACATCCTCAACTCCCATCCTTCTTCTCACAAAGATTACCGGTGCTCCCCAAGGTGAACCGCTGGTTGAATGAATCCTTGATTAAGTAACTCCTCAAGCTACTCCTTCAATTCCCTCGATTCGGCAGGAGCCATACGATAAGGAGCCTTGGCAATCGGCGTTGCCCCTGGCACAAATCTATCTCCCGGGTATCTCACCAAAAGTACAACGGAAGATTCTGAGGTGATAGGAATTCGTGACACTGCTGGTCTTGATGTAGGTGGTGTAATCTCGTGCACATAGTAGATATGTGCTAGGTACCCATTTCTGTTTAATACCGCAGAAGACACGGAGGATACAACTCGAACATTAGGGTAATACATCACTTTCTCACCTTCTTGATTGTCGAAGAATATTCTTGGTACTCTGAAATCCAATCTAGCCTTGTACTTGGACAGCAATCCATTCCCATTGTGACATTGGAATCCGCCAAGTCTAGCACCACGAGATCAGTGCTGAACTCCCGAATCCTTTATAGTTATATGTGCATTGGGTCCTATCCGTTCACATCGTATTATATCACAAGATGGTAATGACACAGGAAGATGATAAGTCATCAAAGGTCCCATCCGGTGTTCGGATATCATATCTGAGGACATAAGTGAGCACGGTGTCCGAGTTTAGCACGTTGTCAACAAATATAGTACCTACACATTCAACAATATGTGGCACTATCCTCATAATGACTTGCAATAATACAACATGCTCCACTTAGCGCTGGTAATATTTTGAACTGTCATGTCTCCACTTGCTCCAAAGTGAGGAACTCCCTCCTCTTGAAATCCATCATTTGAGGGATTTAGAATGAGATCGCAAGGTATAGCAGAACGCCTCCCAAGTAAATCTTGATCTCTTCACAAACTCGTTCTCACAAGTTCGCCACCAACGTAGCGCTGAATCCACAAGATGCCTATTGGGATGAATTGGATCGACTCTCTGTCCCTGATTAATGTTCTGCATAACTGAAAACATCTGTGGCATAAGCTGAACAGAATCGAAAGGTAAAGGCCTTAGTGGCAGTGGTCGTGAAACTGGTTCATCTTCCAGGCGAAGTCCCCCATTAACTCCCAACAGTTCATCTGAATGAAGGCCCTTCCCTTTAGTGAGGTCATTCTTTCACTGACATTATACTGCCCATCGTCACCAATTGCCAGTCCCGAATTTCTATGAGGCCCTTCCGCCTCTCGGTTTCCAACTCTGCGCGACGGTATCCTGTACTCAAACATAACAAACCATTGAGTAACATTCGGTAATGATACCGAATATCAATTAAGTAAGTATAGATCTCCCGGGATATCCTTATGAATTGATCGCGGTTTGGCTCACAAACCAAAACTCAATCTCATAAGGTACGCAGTTATCCCAAAAATAATGCTATACAACAGGAATATACGCATAATCCAATGCAAATCCTATACTATATGCATTCCCCCACACACCTCACCACATGCTTGTGTCAAATTCTAAGCACATAAGAGCACACATGGCTCTGATACCAACATGTAACGCCCCAAAAATTTTAAACTAATTTTTGCTGACGTCACTGCCGTGTTACCTCACTTAAACTGTTGGCCAATCAATTTAAGTTCAATAACACGAAGCCTGGTAAAATCCAACAGAGAATAACAATAGAGTAAAAGAGTAAGCAACAGAAACATGTCTAACACATAATCATCAAGTCTCGGCTATAAGCCACATACAGTACCTCACCTCGGTACTCACGTTAACCTGTCCAAATACCAAGTATACAGGGAAAATAACAAAACAAGGGTTCTCAAGCCAATCCCAACCGTCAGACAATACTAAAAATAACAAGCTAGTCACAACTAGATAGCATAGAGTCTAATACAGCAACTCAATCAAGACCTATCAATACAATCCTACTAGATCACTCAGCCCCAAACCCGTCGTTATGCTCATGCACTGCGTCCTCCTCGGGTCTATAAAACAGCCAAAAAGCAAGGTGTCAGTACATAAAGTACTGAGCAAGAGTATGAAAAGCTGGGAAACATGGAATAAGCTTTTAGAGGGGTTATTAACAGTTTATATAATTGCATAATTAAATACATAATTAAAACATCACACCGTCCCATACCGGTGCTTCAACCACGTCATACACTGCAAAACAGATAATAATATGAATGATGGATGATGAGATGAAATGTTATGACCTAAAGTGTCTATCTACCCTAAATGCAGCACATAAGTATGCCTAGCGCGCATCCTAATACCATGGCCGGCATTCCTTCCCATTAAGGATCCACCTCTCCTTAATGGTCGAAAGAGATGCCTACAGTGCCCCCGCCGCGGACACTACATGCATAAAGGGGTAAGTGGACTTACGGAGTGGCATCCCCAAGGATCGAACCACAGACAGCGGGTAGAGCCCAGAGCATCTCGCTCTCGAAAGCTTACATGCCCAGAACTAAGTTCTCGAAAGCATAACACATAATCAACACAATATATATGCCCAAGATAATCAAATATTCATTATGCCCAGTTTAACAACTCGAAAGCATAAACATGAGATTTGTATCCTCGAAAGCATAAAGTCACCAATCATAATAATGTCAAACACATGCCCAATCTCATGACTCGGAAGCATAAATTGTATAAATCCCATAATCATAATTCACATGCCCAATCCCTAGATTCGAAAGCATACTAAGATAATTTCCAAGTCCCAAGACTAGGATTTAGATTCTGGGTTAGCCAAACCCCACATATCGGCTCGCAACTCTATTACAAGAGCTAAGTACAAGGTCACTCGAATCTCCTTAATTTCTAAGGCATGGTAGATTCCACAATCCAATACCAATAGTTATGAATCAAGTACCAACAATTAGACCATTTTGAAACATTTCTCGAAGCCTAGAAATGAGTAAGAAACGATAAAATATGAAAGGGAATGAAAAATGGAAGAAACAACGAATCGGCACGCAAGGGACACCCCGAGGTTATAAACTCCTATAATTAAATTTTTGAAGGATTCAATATTTCTGAAATCTGATTGCATATTTGAAATCCTCGTTTCGAGTAGGGTCAGATTCATATATGGTTTGCGAAAATCGGATTAGAAACGAGTAAGTTAGAGCCGATTCAAGTTTGTGAGTTTTTGAGGTGCACAGGAGGCGCCAGGGGTGGCGCCTCAGACCACATTTAGGCGCCACCCAGGCATGGTGGCGCCTGGGTCTGAGTCCCAGTGAACAGGGGCGCCGAATTGGCGCTCCGGGTCATTTCTGGGCGCCGCCAAGGCTTGGTGGCGCCCCGTCTGAGCGCAAACAGAACAGCAATCGCTGTTCTGCGTTCCCCTTCGATTCTTCTCCCATTTTTCCCCCACTTTGAGCTAAATCCTACTCTTGCCTTGGATTAGATGAGTCCACAAGCCTCCCCCCTTCAACCTCCAAGCTCCAAATCAACAAATCCAAGTCTACATTGCAAGAAATCAACCAAATCATCAAAACTCATCTACAAATTTGGGGATTTTCCAACATGCAACAAAAGAGAGCCACAATCTGATTTCACAACATCAAAATGAGTTAGAGAACTTACCCAAGCCCTCACAACACCAATCTAGCTCCCCTAGCAAGATTCCAAGCCTCCAAAGCATACAAATCTACAAAAAGATTCACCAAAACCTTCATTCCCGTCACCCCCATGAGCACCCACCAAAACCACCTCAAAACTCATCAATAATGTGAAACAAGGTAAGGAAAATACTCACCAAAGGATGTTTAGTCAGTCCCCCAACCTTCCTTAAGCTCAAAATTGCCAAATCCTTCCCAAAGACACCATTTCTTCACCCCCTTCTCCCAAAAACGGGAATGGCCCTAATTTTGGATGTGAGAGTTGCAAATGGGCATGAATTGCCTGATTTGGGGGTTTTAGTGGGATATGGGTCGACCCGGGTGGAAAAATGGGTCGGGTTGGAAGATGGGTTATTGACTTGATTCACTTGTTTTGAGCCATCTCCACTATAATGCACTCACTTGAGCACTTGAGCTCTTATTCTATTGTGGGTTTGAGCCCACTTATTCTTCCATTTCAATCTCATTCTCTCCTACAATTAATCCATGCAATGAGTATTTAATCAATTAACCATAATTAATCAAATTAATTATGCGCTAATTAAATCGGGGTGTTACAATGGAGGCTTCTGTTTCTTTTGGAACTCTTTCCCTTCAGCCTCGAGGACTTTCTTGAACTCTTTGGACATATTTTTAAACCTAGGCTGCTTGCTATACAACTCCCTTTCTCTTTCTTTTTCAGCCTCGGATTCATCGGACGACAAGTCTTCGTCTTGCTCATTGATTTCAACACATTCGCCTTCTTGATCAGTCCGGCTACTGAAGCCACCAACCTCCGGATTTGGGATAAATCCAGAAGCACCAACATGAAGCTGAGGGAACGGGTCTATATCCAACTTCATACCTGCAATTTTCAATCGTCCCTCCTTAATTTTATTTTGAATGACACTTCTAAAACTCCTGCACTTAGTAATGCTATGAGTATAAGAATTATGCCACTTACAGAAGGATTGGCCTCGAATGTCCTCGGCCGCTGGTAACTTCTGCCCCTCAGGCAACTTAATCACCCCGTCTTTGAGTAAAGCATCGAACACCTGGTCTGTCATGCTCATATCAAAGAGGTCTTCCTCAGGCCTATACTTGGTCTCTTTTTTGTTTTGGCGGCCTGAGGGCCGCACAAGTGTGTGGCTTGGCTGTTTGGACCTCTTTTTCGTCGCTGAACCTCACTTCCTCGAAGTGGACTCGACGCGTAGGACGCTTTTCTTCCTGCTCCTCCAGGAATTTTTCTAGTCGGGCCGCACTTTCGGCCAGCTGGGCAAGGTCAGTTGCATCCTGCACAATTAAATGCTCCTTTAATTTAGGCAATATATTAGCCACTGCTATGTTGGTTATTTCCCTATCAGGGACTGCCATCGTGCATCACCCCTTAAGCCGCTGTAACATATTAATGAAAGTACTTGCTGTCTCATCGGCAAATTATTTTGCATTAGTTAAGTTTTTTAGGCTAACCTGTGACAATGGTGTGTAAAACCTGTCATGGAAAGCTCGCTCCAAATCATCCCAATTCTGGATTGAGTTAGGCTGCAGAGATGCATACCACGTGAAAACAGGTCCAGTGAGGGATGAGCTGAAAAGCCTCAGCTTCAATCAGTCATTTGCTACTGCTTCCCCACACTGTGCAGTGAACCTGCCCACACGCTCCACGGTAGACTTGTCGTCATCCCCTGAGAGTGTGGAGAATTCAGGCATTTTGAAGCCTCGTGGGTATGGCTGCATAGTGTCTACCCAATCAGGGTATGGATTTCGGTATGTAGGCCGCTCCATCGGCCTCAGTTGAATCCCGAAGTGTTGTTGCATCATGTCTGCAAGCAACTCGGGTGACACTGCTGGCGCCTGTGCAGGCAGCATCGCGACTGGGGGTGTAGTAGGAGCAATGGCGGCTTGTGTGGCAGTTTGTGGCGTCTGCCCCCCTGGCAGTGGCGTCTGCCCCCTGGCTGTGTCGCCTGCCCCCAAGGCTGTGGCGCTGGTACTGGCGAGTAGTTAGCCATGTAGGGTGTAACTGGAACATTCGGCACATGATGTGCCGCTTGTCGTGGCGGCATACCAATGCCACCAGAGGTCGCTGTACAGCCTGAGAAGCACTGGAGGCCACTAAACAGCCTGGTGTCGCATATCCAAAACTCGGCATCATGGGTGCCGCTGGGGTGAAGGCATAAGCAGCCTGATATGGGTTTGGAAACGGACTAGCCAGGCCTCCGGTCTCAACGAGTGGTGGTTGGCTAGGTGATGTTCCCCAAGTCCGCTGTTGGCTGCCTGACGGCCCTGGACATGAGATGCTTAGCGGTGTGTTAGTGCCGTTTGCAGGAGCGGTTGCAGATACGGTTACTTCTTGTTGAGCCCTCAGAGAACTGAAGCCTCTATCAATCTGATCGGCCATGGCAGGCCGTAAAACATCCATAAGATGCCTCGTAAGTAAAGGCATGAATTCGGCCATCGATTCTGTCATCGAAAGCCGCATTTGTTCTGTCAATGTGGGGGTTTGCATAATACCCTATTGTGGTTGGGTAGAACTCGTCGTTTCAACAGCTTCTTCAGACGGCGTTCTTCCTGGTGTTTTGTCTTGTAAAGACACCTCTTCGAATTTCTGCATCAAATCACTAACCAATCGTCCAGATCTCAGACGCATAAACTTCTTCGAAGCGGATATGGATTTAATTTCGGTCCCACTGGGCGTGCCAATTTGTTAACCACGAATTTGTAGAGGCGAAAAATCTCTTTTCGATTGATGACTGTGCAAGGAATTACAAGAATTGCAGAAATAAACTACTGAAAATGATGAAAGCTGTAAAATTGCAGAATGAAAGAATGAAAGGAAAAAGTTACAAAAAACAAAATGCAGAAAGAAAGAAATTAAACTGCGGTTTCTCTGGAGAGTTGAATGTGTCCCTCCCAGGGAGACCGTCTTTCACACTTATAGGCAAAGCTGTACGAAACTTCTCCCTGCCACGATCTTCTTAATTTCAACCGCCTTTGACTGCAACTCCAAAGGGTCATTGAAGTCGATCTTCACCCTCTGAGCTCCTACACTGGACTGGGCTTTAGCCATTAGGACTAATGATGGGTCAACGAGCCAAAACTAAATAGGCCAAATTATTTATTTAGCCAACAACCACAAAATTAATGGACCACTAGTTTTGTTGGGTTAACAGACTCCTAATTTATAGGTTGGGGTTCGACTCTCCACTCGGCCCCCTATCCTGCCCCTTTATTGCCTTTATAAATTTATGTAGCATGTGTTCCCACCACTCATTATAGGCTGTTTCGAAAAAAAAAATTAGTTAATTATAGTATTATTTTATACGTGAGAACTAAATTTCGTAGGGGATGAGGACTTAGCCCAAGTGGTTAAGTCCCTTAACTTCCAACAGAAAGTTGGAAGTTTGTCCCTCCCTTTCTCAGGCATTCAATGGCTAATAATAATAATAATAATAATAATAATAATAATAATAATAATAATAATAATAATAATAATAATAATAATAATAATAAAAAAGTGGGGGATGATGGTGTAGATGAACCACCAAATGAAGGCATATATATATGCATTATATATTCCAATGTCGAGCCTTTTCTCCAAATGTGGACAATAATTAAATAACACCAAACAACGGAATCTTGTCAACTCTCCATTCGTATTTCCTCGTGTTACTTGTTCTTCATTTCATTTCATTTTCACACTAAATATTGAATTTTGAGCCCATCACTTCTGACAATATACTGAAAAATACATTAAATAAAATAAATCAACTATTAGTGGTAGGTACTGCTAATTAAGGCCCTAATAAGCATTCTTTAATTCTCAACGACAGTGTTTTTTAGCTTTTCTTTTTCCTACCAAACTCTTTTGACTGCTGGAGAATTTTATTTTATTTTTAATCTGTTTTTACCTTTTACTTTTACAAAATAAAAGTATTTTTAGTAGCAATTTATATAAGAATAAGTAGTATTTTGTATATAAAAAATAATTTATTTTGAATTAGCAGGTATCCCGACGTTATTAGATCCGAGAAAAAATTATTGGAATTTTATAAGAGTAAAGTCAACAATTACAAAAAAAATAAGGGAAAATTATTTAAAAACCCCCAACACTACCACTTTATTCCTCCCAAATACCCACATAAATTTTTATTCCTTTCAACCCCTGGAGAGAGAAAATTTTCAAAAAATACCAATTTTACCCTTAAATCACCAAATTAAGGAAAATAATGTCCAAAAATGATTTAAATGAGTTTAACACTTCTCTAAAAAGTGCCCAAAAAACACACCCCCTCTAAAAAATTGGTATCAGAGCATAAGTTGCGATTTTAGGGCTTATGGCTAATGACGGATTTAAAGATAGTCAAAACGCAATTAAATTAAATGACAATATTAATTACGAAAAATTTTTAATAATTGATATTGAAAAGAAAAGGCTATTCAAAAACCAAACTAAAGATTGTAAGATCTGTAAACAAAATAAAATAAAAATCAAAAGAATAAAACTCAAGAAAAATAGAACTTTTAAAAATTATTGCAAACTAATCGTAAGATTAGAAGCTTTAAGACAACACTTAAAAACTCATGAATAAAATGTTAACAAATAAAAACATGGATATACAAAGAAGTCTTCAATCAATTGAAGCAAAACTAGATAAGTTAGAATTATTAGGAAAACAAAATAATACAAATCTTAAAGTAATATTAGAAAACCAAACATACCTATCAACCCAGTATGATAAATCATCCAGTGGAATGAAAAACTTATCTAAAACCATAACAACACTTCAATATGAAAGTTCTAAACTAGTTAATAATATCCCAAATCCGAGAAAAATCATTAACCATAGTGAGGAATTAAAACAACTACAAGATAAGGTTGAAAAACTTGATAAAGAGATAAAGGAAATTAAAAATATTGTTAAAAACAATATTGAAAATGTAAATGAAATGTGTAACAAAATTATAAAAATCATTAAAGGATAATGGAAACAGCTTTGAAAGAGGTTAAAGAAACAATAGAAAACTTTAAACAAGAAATTAATAATAAATTCAATGAATTAAACAAAGAATTAGTAGAAATAAAGCTAAATGTTAATAATCTTCATAAGAAGATTGGCGAAATAACAGACCATAATAAAACAAATAATACAAATATTAGTCTAATTGACAAGAAAATAAAAGAGCTTGTAACAACTGAAATACTAAAGAAAAAAATTGATGATGTACATGTTCAAATGGAAAACATGAAAAAATATCAAGACCCTGCATTAAGAATAGCCATTGAAAGCATAGATGAAAAACTTGAAAGAATACAAGCTGTTAGAATACCTGAAGATAATACAATAAAACAACTAGCTGAACAAATTGCAAAATTACCTGCAGAAGCTAGAAGGAAAACTAAACCACAAGAAAAACTAAACTTCTGGGTTGTAAAACCAGACGAAAAATATTTACAAAAATGAGTAGGAGATCATTTTCTCTTACTAATGAATCCAAAAACAGTCTAGTAGAAAGAAGTAATTCTCAAAGGATTGAAAGCTCAAACTTTGAAAAAACCTTAATAGATAGAATGTTCAGAGAAAAAACCAAACTTGAAGAAGGGCCAACAATAATTGAAGAAATAATTGACCCTGATATTGAATTTGAAAACTTCAAGAAAAGAACATTAATCCAATTGGAACCAAGATTATTGTATGACCAAAGATTCCTTAATTGGAACACAGGATATTACAAATATCATTATACGGAACCAATAAGCTGTCTAAAAGATGACAAAAAATTAATAAAATTAATAAGCAATAATGAAGCAATTAGGCTTCAAAGACAAGGACAAAAATACATGCATATGGGATTAATCTCCATAGGAGTAAAAGGTTTAACTAGAAAAAACTTAGGAACTAAAGTCTTAATGACTGTCCTAGATACAAGGTGGACTAATCCAACCCAAGCTATCATAGGATTAATGGAAATTGATATGAACCCTAATGTGGGAGTATGTTATTTGGCACCAGATTATATGATACAAATAACAGATTTTATGAAGCATATCCAAATAGGAATTCAAACTGTAGAATATGAAGAAATGGAAACTGGTCACAACCTAATGGTATGTGTAGGCTTCTTAGGAAGAATCACAAACAATGGCCAAACCAGGCATAAAACAAAAATTGAAACTGTGGTAAGTATCATAGGAAGTGAAGGAGTAAAAATGATAGGACCAACTGAAATATCATCAGAAGAAAATGCTGGGAAAAATTGGGATCTATCAAAATTCTTTGAAAAACCAAATGTTAAAAATTTAACTCCAAAAAATGTAAATTACTTCATTAACTCCAGAGGAGAAACGTCAGTAAGGTTTAACGATTATGAAACTGCAAAACGACCAATAGATTTTACAGAAGAAGAAGGTCAGGAAAATGAATAGACAAATGAAAAGGTTTATTGTAGAAAAACCAGTAACATATAACTATGTAAAATATGAAGGAAAACATATATTTCACCCTAGTGAAGATGAAGTGGAAAGAATTGCTAAAGACATTCAACATATTTGTTTAAAAACAAGAAAATTTGAAAACTTTAAGAAAGGAAAAATTCTAAATAAAAGAGAGTACCATGACAGGTATGAAAGAGTTTTCTCACAACATGTGCATTCTGCACTAACTAAAAAATTCAAAAACAAAGGAATATTACCTCATAATTGTCAAAATTGTAAAATTGATCTTGATAGAAGATATTCTGATAAGTTAAAACATATGATCCATTTAATAGAATGTCCAAAACATAGTGGATATTTTGAGAATTGGATAGAAAATTATGAAGAAATGATAAGAGAAATATCAAAACTAAATGAACAAAAACAAGAATTAAAGGATAAAATGAAAAGAAAAAATAAAGAATGGAAGAATAATTTAGAAGATATTATTGAGAAAGAAGTACAGAAAAGATTACAAAAAATACAAATAAAAGAAGAACAACAAGCAGATATAGAAGCTCACTTGTTCTTAAAGGAAAACTCACCAGAAGTAGGACAAAGTTCTGATAATATATTAATGGAACAATATATGGGAGACCATATCTCCTTACATTCTGAGAAAACAAATAAAACAGCTAAAGAATTCATGAACAAAGATGTTGTCATGAAAAATACAGGAGACAGTATAACAAGAGTCCCTGGAACTCCCTTTGCCCCATACCAAAGAGGGACTGAGTGGAGACCTGGAACTAATTATACTGGAAACAATTCTAGACACTCAATCACACATGTTCATCCAGAATATCCTTATGGAAAAATACAACCTGGGATGATAACAAAACCTAGAGGAATTAGGCAACCTTTAGAAAGAGGATATTATCATAACCCAGCAATATTAGAAGTAACAAATGTAAGCCCTCAAGAATGGGGCTCAGTAATTGCAAAATGGAAAAACATAGTTGTAGCTGATTACATCAAAAACAAAAATGATTATAATGATACAGCTGAATCAATGTATGGATATCTTGAAACCTATTTAGGAGAATTCGCACAGTCAATGTGGGAAGTATTTAAAAGAGATTATCCAATGGATTATCAAGACTTAATAGAAAGAGGACCGAATCCTTATAACTTTGTAAATAAAATATCAAGTCTAATAACGGGTGAAGATGGTAATTCAGGACATATAACAACACAAATGGATGCCTTAATCCATCTAGACCAAATGCACCTAGATGACTTATATGGAACAGTAGACTTCTTGAATGAGTATGTCTACTATACAGGCCTAGCAGGAGGTGCTTTTAACCAAGAGTTAGGAGAAAAATTATTTATGAAAATACCAAGACCAATTGGTCAAGAAATTCAAGATACATGGAATAAAATGGTTGAAAAGAATCCCCAACAATACACTATTAGTATGAGGGCTGTTCATGTGGTAAAAATATTAAAAGATAAGTGTACAAATATAATTGCACAAAAACAACTTAAGAAAACTGATTATTCATTCTGTAAAAGGATATACACTCCTCAACGATATGGTAGGCCGGAACCATTAAGGAAAAAACCCAAATTCATAACAAGAAAGAAGTATTTTATAAAACAATCAAATAGCAGAAAACCTTTCTTGAAACAAAAACATCACGTCAGAAAATATAATCCTAGTAGAAATTATACAAAGAAACTTGCTTGTTTCACATGTGGTGATGAAAGCCATTTGGCAACAGCATGTCCTAAAAGAAAAAACCAACATTCAAGAGAAGCAATTCTTACAGAATGTATACAACAAGATATATTGGATGTAGACTCAGATGTTTCTGAGACTGAAACAATATATAGTATAGTAACAGTGGAAGAAAATGTTATAGAAGAACAAGGGGATGATGATCCCTATGAATTGATTAATATGCTTGCAAATGAAAACTCATATAATGGTATCACATATAAAGAGTATATGATGCCATATGAAACTGAGTATATGATGAGAGAAATTAATGAATGCGAAAACCATAATTGGCTTTTCAGGGTAGGCACTGATTCTACACCTTGTATAAAATGCTCTTATTACCCATCAAGAAAACTTAGAGCTAAATGTACAATATGTCATGTAGAAATATGCCAAATATGCTTGTTAAAATATTATAAAATTAAATTCCCCGAAGAAATGCCAATAACAAAAATTGATGATAATTATACATTCATCACAAAAAGAATAGATATAATAGAAAGAAAACTTTTTGATTTACAAGATATAATGAATCCTAAGGAATTAAAAACCAGAATTGAAAATATAGAAGAAATCTTAGAAGAATATAATATGTTGAGTCCTAAAAATACGGAAAATAAAGGAAAAGAAGTTCCTGAAGAAGAATCTAATGATAAACAAAACCCTAGTACAGAGTATATGTTAGCACAAAACCCTGAGTACATACCTGTGTGCCAAGATCCTTCATCATTAACTACATTAAGGGTACCAATAATCTTTAAATTAAGAGAATTGGTATTTCGTACTAATGCAATAATCGACACAGGATGTACAAGAATAATAATAAATGAGAAACTCATCCCAGAACATCTACAGAAAAACTTAGCAAAACCCATTAAATCAGAATTAATGGATGGAAGAATATCATATACAACAAAACAACCTATTTCAGGTGGACAAATATTCTTTGAAACGAATTGTGGAATATCAGAACCCTATGGAGTTCCTGATAATTCATATATAAAAGACTTAGTAATAAATGCAGATGTAATCTTAGGATTACAATTCTTCTTACAAAATAATGGAGGATTATTTATTACAAAAGATTATATCCAAATTGTTGAAAAAGCAACTTTGGCAATGTTTGCACCTAGTATTAGTAATGCGGGAACCAAGCTTTTAACAACATCAGAGTTGCGAGAGAAGCGTGGTGGAGCCCCCACTAATACAAAAACAAAAAATAAAAAACTTTTAAAACACAAAGATATTGAAAATTGTAAATGCAAAATAAAAGGAGCATGTAAACAAACTTGTAAAAAAAACATACAAATTACAGAGTTTGAAGAAGAATACATTCCTGAAACTCCAAAACTGACAGAATTAATAAGTATAACTAGATTTAAGCCTGAAGAAACCATAACAAAATGGATTGAGAGGTTAGAAAAATCCCAAATTATTGGAGATAACATCCAGAAATATTGGGAAAAAGATGGAACAATATGTAAGCTTGAAATAATAAATCCAGAATTAAGAATCTCAACTGCAGAAATAAATCCTACAAATCTGGATATAGCAGATTTCAAAATGCATATTGATGAATTAAAAACTTTAAAAGTAATTAGAGAATCAAACTCCAGACATAGGTCTGCAGCTTTTATTGTGAGAAAACATTCTGAAATTGTAAGAGGAAAATCAAGAGTGGTCATTAATTATAAAAGACTCAATGACAATACAAAAGATTTTGCTTACAACATACCAGATAAAACAGTCTTAATAAACAGGATTCAAGACTCAAAAGTATATAGCAAATTTGACTGTAAGTCGGGATTCTGGCAAGTAAAAATGCATCCTGAGTCAGTTGAATGGACTGCATTCACATGTCCAGAAGGTTTATTTGAATGGTTAGTAATGCCATTTGAACTAAAAAATGCACCAGCTATATTTCAACAAAAAATGGATAAAATTTTCAAACCATACCAAAAATTTGTTTTGGTATACATTGATGATATTCTAGTATTTTCAAAAAATAGTACTGAACATATGAGTCATCTTGATACAGTGTTTAGGCTATTTGAAAAACATGGAATAATCATCTCAAAGAAAAAGATGGAAATTAATAAAACTAAAATAGCATTCCTTGGGGCAGAAATTGGAAAAGGAAAAATAAAACTCCAAGATCATATTGCTAAAAAGGCTATTGAATTTCCTGATAAAATGGAAGATACAAAACTATTACAACAATTTTTGGGATTGGTTAATTATGCTAGACCATACATTAAAAACTTATCCTCATTAACAGGATCATTATATAACAAACTGGGAAAAAACGGTCAAAGATATTTTAATCAAGAAGATATAAAAAATGTACAAAAAATTAAAGAAGCATTAAAAACACTTCCAGAATTGGTTTTGCCAGAAGATAGTGATTATCTTATTGTGCAAACTGATGGATCACATGAAGGATGGGGAGCTATCCTTTTGCGAAAAAAGGATGTCTACTCACCTAAAAGTAAAGAAGAAATTTGCCAATATGCATCAGGAAAATACAGAGAAAAGGGTAACCTTTCCTCGATTGATGCAGAACTATTAGCAATAAAGTATGCACTTGATAAATTTGAACTGTTTTTAACGGGAAAACCAGGATTCACAGTAAGAACTGATTGTGAAGCCATAGTAAAATTTCATAGCCAACTCCAAGAAAAAAGATCAATGTCTAGGAGAAGGTGGTTGAATTTTACAGATGTTATTAGTCAGAAAGGCTACAAAATAAAATTTGAACATATTAAAGGAGAAGATAACAAAATTGCTGATATACTATCTAGAATTCTGATTAAAGAAAGGGAGAAACCATTATATGACACTGAATTTAAAAACGAATCAATTGATAATTATGATGAAAATGATGAGGAAAAATATAAACTAAAATGGGATCAATTTTACAGGGAGGATTGGAATATTGAGAATTGAATAATATTGTTACAGGAATGGCAGAAAAATCCCAGAAAAACTCTTTGAAAATCAGCAATGAAAATGGAGTAAAAACCACAGGGATGGTGAAAACCCCAGAGGGATATTACACAATCCCTTCTAAAACCAGCATCCCAGAAGGGAAGAAAAAAGATAAACTCCCAGAAAAAGGAGTGAAAATCTGCTTTGGCAAAAGAGCAGAAACAGGCAATAATGTAGAATTAATCCTATTTGATAACATGAAGTACAGGCCTATCACAGGGTTGAACTACACAGAGGAACAGATCTGCCTTTGTGATAACATCTGGAGAGCATCATTTGACAAAAACAACAGCAGGTATATTGTTACTTGTCTCTCTGCTTTAAGCATGTATTTCCAGAAATTCAATAACATAAAACCATTTTTATATTATGTAATCTATGAAGGTTATAAAAAAGGAATTTATGATAAAAATGATATTTTACCTCTTAATGAAGATAATGAAAAACCTCTTCATAAAGGATTTTATGACATAATGTCTGCAATTCAATTTGCAAAAACTACAATGGGCCCAGATTTCTTTGTAAGCCCAAGTTTGAAAAACATTGTTGATGGTTTGAGGCCAAAAACCCAAAATCCTACAGGCCCAGTCCAATATTCAATTGGACATTCTTCTAAAACCCACATTGTATTTTGTGACCATTGTGAAAAAATGGCCAAGGAAGTCTGTAAATATGAAGCCCAAAAGGCCGAATGGTTACAGAATTTTGAAAACCAAAAAATGAAAACCCTTGAAGCAGAGGCCCAGATTGAAACCCTCACCAAGAAACTTGAAATCCTTCAGAACCAAAATGAGAAATTGACCTCAAAAATTGTGTCCCTTACACTGAAAATACCAAAGCCAGAAGAAAAACCAGTCTATGGTCCAGAACCCAAACCCACCAGTTCTATGACTGCAGTAGAATTGGCAAAAGCCTGGATGCAGCAAAACCAGGAAAATTCAACTCCTGAGGTCTTTAAGGATCAAAAGTTTGAATCTAGTCCGTCTCAAACGGCAGACGGTAAAGACGAATCAAGTCCGTTGATAGCTGATGCTTTGCTAAAAAGTATAAGTTCAGATAATTTTGAACCAAACCAGGGAAGTTCTAACCCTGAGGTCTTTGAGGACCAAAATGTTGAACTAAGCCCATCTAGTCCGGTAGATGGTAAAAGCACATTAATTCCGGTTATGGCTGGTAGTTTGCCAAAAACTATGAGTCCAGTACAGACTGGAAAATTTGAGAACCTCAGTGAAGAAGAAATTCTTCATAAGCTTGAAATGGAATTAAAGCCTACTTTTGCTGAAGCAATGGCAACCAGAAAAAATGGAAGGTTTAGTGCACTGGTAGCACTAAAGAAAAATGAAGCAAAATTCCAGGCCAATAAAATCATAAAAAATCAGAAAAAAGAAAGTGGCGGCCCCCACAATGATGAAGAGTACTAAAGGAGCCATTCAGAAATGAGCTGGAATTCACAATAAATACCAGCATGTGAAGGAAGGAATCCTGAAAAGAAAAAAGTCAAGAAGAAAACAAAATGCTAGTGGAGCCAAAAGCACCACCAACCATGTGAAAGAAGAAATCCAAGGCGGATAAAACCAAAAGGCAGACAAGAGCCATGTGACTCTTGGAAAACCACGTTAATGGGCACTAGGCCCCTCTTTACTACATTATTATATGGTTGCATTATTGTACTAGTTGTTTGATTTTTCATCCGAACTTTATCGGATAACTTTGCCACTTGGCACGTTTTTATTGGTTGTTGTGGATTACTTAGATGACATTCCCATCTATAAATAGAGGGATGGTCTTCACTTGTAACACACACACTCACTTTGATCTCTCTCTCTCTTAAGGTTTTTGAGACTGCACTCTTGCTACTCTCGAAAGCTCTTTCTCTCTCTAATTCTCTTGTATTCCCAACCCTTTCAGTAATAAAATTCCAGTTTGTAAAGAAAGACCTGGTGTGGATTGCTTCCTCTTTTCTTTACTTTCTGAAATACAGGGGCCCGTCTGAACGGGAAAGCCTCTCCTCTCTCAAGGTATGGGTTAGTTTATGATTTATGTTATGGTATGATTGTTCTATGTATGGATGATAATGTTATAAACATGAATATGTGACCTTTTAAAACTTAATTGATGAGATATGCCATTAGGGGAGTAAGATAAAAATTTAAAAGGCTTTATGCCATAAAAGCTGTAAGAAAGACTCGTTAGGGGAACCACAATTCAGGGATGTTTGATAAACATAATGGTGTTTTGTTACTGTTGTCCCTTTTGATTTGCCCCTTAGACCCCCTGCTTACATTTCAGATCTAGGTCTGGATAATGCTAATTTGAATTTGAAACCCGAAACAGGCCCAGAAAAATATCTCATCAGTGACAGTAATAAGAGGATTGCGGACTTAATGTTTATGATAATATTTCCATAACAAAGGACAATCGGACCCATAACACATAGTCAGAAATTTAACACGACCAAGAGAATAATAGGAGATGGCAAGTACCTTGTAAGACATCACGACATATAAGTTTTTCGCGCATAAAAACCAGTGTTTTTAAAACTTTTATCTGAAATAACTAATATCTTTTATCAAAACAAATGGAGAATATGACTAAAACTGCTGAAAACTCTAAAACAGATTTGTTTAAAGTAGAAACTTTTGAAAACACAGAAACAAGGTTTGTTATTGTACCTTACCCGAAAACACACTTTCTATGCCAAGAATGTGAAATTTGGCTTATTAGACTGATGAATAAACGAAATCAAATAGACATGATTTGCAGAAAACAAAGATTGTTTGAAAATATTATAAAATGGAAAGTGACTAAGGAGGCTGAATTTCTAAAAAATGAAATAGAAATTCTAGAAAACAGTTATCAAAAGCATACTAAAATCTATAATGTTTTTGAAAAATTACAGGATAACCATATAAAAAGATGTGAAAACTATTTTATAGCATGTGAATATGAAGAAAAAATGTGGAAAAAATTACAAGAAGAACGTTTAGCAAGAAATAACTGATTTAAAAATGGAAGTACAAATACCTTTTGATATTTGTCCTGAATGTGGAAAACTTGGAGAAATCATGTGGAAAATAGAAAAAGAAATAAAAGACCTTAAAGAAACAATTATAAGGTTAACAGAATCTAAAGAAGACGAAGAAGAAGAAGCACATGAACTCATATATGTGTTAAACCGTGATGAAGAAATAAAAACTATTCTAAATTCAGTTCATATATATGAAGAAGTTATAAGTTACCAATCAACAGACCTCAAAACAAAAATAGAGGAGTTAAACACTTCTAAAACAGAATTCATTAATCATATCAGAAATCAACATTAAAGATGACTTATAAAACAATAAGAGACTACAGTAAATGGGAGAAAACTGCGATTGAAAGATATCGCATTAAAAAAGAAATTGTAAAAATCCAAATCGAAGCAAAAATAAAATGTTTGCAACTCTTAAATAGGAAAAATCTCATAATAGAAGAATTAGACTTAAGTTTCTGGATAAATGATGAAATCAACAACCTACAGGCATATGAAAAGGGATTAGATCGGGAAAGAAAACAGTGGCAGGTTAATTATACCGGTTAAAAAAAATAATAATAAAATAAAAAATAAAAAATAAAAAAAAAATAATAAATAAATAAATAAAAACTGTTAATATAACCAAATATCCAGAAAATATATTAAACTTTACCAATAAAATACTGAAATCAGGAAAAGATGTACCGAACTGGTAAAACAAATGTATTGAACTTAACTAGGGGCATATTTGTCAATTTGATAACCTCTCACCTCCATGAAAGCGACATCAGGTACCTAAAGGAATAAAAATTCCTATAGGTACTAAACAAGTAAGAAAGGTTGAATGAGGGGTATTTTTCTGTAACTTGCCCAAAAAATAATTCAAACTTGACCTTAAAATTGTGTACTAGAGTACAGTAAAAATAGGAGAAAAACCAAACAAAGTGGCGAATCTATGGGAATGATGGAATTTTTTTCCATAACTCCATAAATTATCATGTGTTACTACCTCCGTCTCAACATATTTGTTACGGATGGTTTTTTTGCACTATTCACGGTTTAACTTTAATTCAAATTTTTAGTATAACTATATAAGAAAAAACATAGTCAAGTGAGATCTTATTAGATTCGTCTAATCTTGTAGTTTTAGACAATGAACTTTTTATAATTTTTCGTTGTACACAATTTAAGTTATTAACCGTTGAAAATGTGTCTCGGCATGTGTGTCGAAGGGCACTGTAACGAAAATAATGAGACGGAGGAAGTATATGCAATCAATCAAAATATATTTAATTTACATTTTGTTAAGAATTTTACTATTTATAATAAATTTATAGTTTTAAGTTTTAACTAAAGAAATGTAGTAGTAAAAAACAAACACGTACACATAACACATTAATAAATACTACTACTACTACTACTTCAATTGGAATGAGAATATATGATGCCTACTTAGCCAAGTGGTTAAGTTCCTTCACTTTTAATAGAATGTTGGAGGTTCGACTCCCCATCTAGGCTCCTAAAAAAATTGTAACGTGGATATCATCCAGAATGTCACGACTAGGGGTGAAAACGAGCCGAGCCGAGCTCGAGCCTGGTATAGCTCGGCTCGGCTCGATTAAGTAAAAGTTCGGCTCGGCTTCGAGCTCGAAGCTCGACGAGCTTTAAAACATTGAGCTCAGCTCGAGCTCGACATAAAACAAACCAAATTCGAGCTCGGCTCGAGGCTTGAATAAAGCTCGAGTTTTTTTTTTCTTTTTAAACGATGACACTCATATGTTAATAAATGTGTGTAGGGGTTCAAATCACACAAATTACCAAGATGGATAAAGGGGACATTACCAACTGGGCCAAGCCCCCATTCCCAAGCTAAGCTCGATATAAAATTAGGAATAAGTGTCAAATTATTAAATAATGAGCTTAAAAACTTAAAGGATTGAAGTTTAATATGTTTAATGTATTAAACTATTCCTAGTTCATACTTCTAACCGTAAAAAAGAAAAAATGAAAAGAAAATTTATAGGAGTAATAAATAGATTATACATATGTACTATGTATAATTGATATATATATTTTATATATATATATATATATTCGAGCCTATTATCGAGCTTTCGAGCCGAGTATTGGTTAGCTCGGGTTGGGCCCATTAACATTCCTAGCCGATCTCGAATTCGAGTCGAGCCTTTTCGAGTCGAATTTGATCGAGTCGAGCCCGAATATTTTACGAGTCTATCAGTCTCATTTACGCCCTAGTCACGACAGTAGTGGCAGTCTCCCTGACGCGTCACTTTTCTATTGGAGTTCGATGAGAACGAGGATAATAAAATTCCAAATATACCCTCAGGCGAGTCAAAAAACGACTGCTCCACCACGCCCACATTGGGTAAAATTGACCCATCCTCCTCCAGTCTTTCCTACTCAGCCATTTAAATTCAAGTGCATGTGCTTCTGAAATTTTTGCGCACTCCTCCTGATCTGAGGCAACTACAAAAGCCAGAGCAACACAGCATAGCCACCCGGCAGGCATTCGATCCACTCTACCGTTGGAAATCCCTTGATTCTTGGGCGTTGAAGAATATGGCGAATCTGAATGGGGCGGCCACGGATCTGAGGAAGGCGTTCCTGGAGGTGTACTCGTCGCTCAAATCCGAGCTGCTCAGCGACCCAGATTTTGAGTGGACCGAAGGTTCGCGCCAATGGGTCGAGCGGGTGAGTTTTCTCAGCTAATTACTACTGATTTTTAATTTTTCTTTTTTCTACTGATTCGCGTGTTGTTGTTCGTGAATCGAAATGAAATTTGATGCTTATTGAATTGCGTTCGGGAGCTAGTCAATAGATAAAATTTTCTTTGTGAAGGATTAAAAAAAATTCTGAGACTTTTCTGGAGCGGGATTTGCTTTGTTCAGACGGTGCGTGTCTACAGTTAATGCAACCAGTCGGCTGCAAATTACTTTAGCATTCCACTACTGGGAATATAAAAAGAAATAAAAATATTACTAGTGGGCTGTTTGTTGGGTGTTGAAATGGCAGCATTATGGAATATACCGCTGCTTTTTTGTGTGTGAGGGGGTGCTTAATGCTTTGTTGGTTCCATAAAGTGGGCATAATCATCCCTTTGCTTGGAAGTGGGATGCTGATCTTTTGAGTAACATGCTTTGTCTCTGTAAAGTTGTAGCAATTGCATCCATCCACTTCGGATGGCATCGGTTTGGAATAAAAGCTGCTGATTTCCCCTTTGGGTAACTAAATCTTGGTTTTTCACCTTTGGGAGTGAGAACGTGGTGCTCATACACATACCTAAGTAGTTTGATTAAATAAATACCTATGGTTTGTAATTGGAAAGTGATACTACTTCTTCTTCTATCATCAGTCATTTATAATAACCTGCATCCTAAATCAAATATCTAGATATTGCAATATTCCCAAGGAATATCTGTTAATGTTTTTTAAATGTCTTTTTCTAGCTCATTCAATTCAACTTATAGATTCTATTTCTGATCTGTTCTCTGTTTTTTTTCTAGAAAAAAAACAAAAATATCAATTTGATAATTTTGATAGTAATTACTTGTGATTGAAGACACAGACTTCTTCGTTCACTACTGTTCTTGAAATACTACTAAATTGTTCAGAGGTTAACCATTAAACAAAAATTTGGTTCGAATCTAACAGTGAATTTATGGATGCGTCATATTGTTTTATGGTGACGAAATTAATTTTATTTATTGAGATCTGGACTATGTTTATAGAATAACATTGATTAAGCTGCTATCTATTGCTCATTCTCTGCTCTCTCTTTATATGTAACAGATGCTGGACTACAATGTGCCTGGAGGTTAGATATGAATTGTTCATGATGTTTTTCAATTGCAGTATTTGGGGGACACATTTTCCATATTTTTGTGTAATAACATTTTTGGTAACCAAGATGCAAATTACTTTCAGGGAAGTTAAACCGAGGCCTGTCAGTTATTGATAGCTATAAGTTATTGAAAGAAGGAAAAGACCTTACTGAAGAGGAAGTGCTTCAAGCATGTGCCTTGGGCTGGTGCATTGAATGGGTACGTTTTCTTCTTTTTTTTTTCTCCTTTATGCCCTTTGTGTAGCCGATTTGTATCCAATTAATACATTCTATAAATAATTCACTTTCATTTATATACAATGAGAAAATGCAGCTTCAGGCATATTTCCTTGTCCTTGATGATATTATGGATAATTCTCACACAAGGCGCGGTCAACCCTGTTGGTATAGAGTTCCAAAGGTTCGTTGTAAACATGAGTGCTTTAATATTAGTATTTTTTTACATGCTAGAATGTTCATGTTATTCATATATCCACTGTGATGTATTTGTTCTAGGTGGGTATGATTGCTGTAAATGATGGAATCATACTTCGGAATCATATTCCCAGAATTCTCAAGAAGCACTTCAGGGAGAAGCCTTATTATGTGGATTTGCTGGATTTGTTCAATGAGGTAATGTAATGTCATTATTCATCCATGACAAGATAATTTGTATTGTCAGAAAATCTGAGTTCTATATTTGTCATTTTCCAGGTGGAGTATCAAACAGCTTGTGGACAGATGATAGATTTGATTACTACTATCGAAGGAGAAAAGGAGTTGTCAAAATACTCATTGCCTCTGTGAGTACAGAATAACCAAAATCCTGTCCTTGAAGAAACAGAAGAAAAATAAACCAATATAGTTATTCAAGTCACTTAATTGCAAGTTGTTTCTTCGGCATTCCAACATTCTAGACAATTTTCATACTTTTACCCATTTGTTTGATTCTCTGCAGACACCGTCGCATTGTTCAGTACAAGACTGCTTATTACTCCTTTTACCTTCCGGTAACTTTATTGTTTTCTGCATATCACATTTTGTAAACCAGAAATTCTGCTAGAACTCAATATGTCCCGACACTTTGTGTAGGTTGCGTGTGCATTGCTCATGGCGGGCCAGAAGCTAGACAATCATGTACAAGTGAAGGATGTGCTTATTGATATGGGAATCTACTTCCAAGTGCAGGTGAGACCTCTCTAGGACCATCAGCACAAATAATTCTCATCTATATCATGTCTGAATCACTGGTGAGGTTATTATAGGTTCACTCTCTTCTTACGTACCTAGCTATCTCTTCAATAAAGGTCTTGGCATGTTAAGAGAATTATAATTTGTCTTTCCCATTTTCACTGAGCAACCATTTTCAACATTTGAGGTGGCACTTTATAAGCATTCAGACAACCCACAGGTGGTTTTTGTTTAATAGAGGGTTGTGCACCAACAAGCTTCATAACATTCACTCATCATTTTTCTTCAGGATGATTACCTAGATTGCTTTGGCGAGCCAGAAAAGATTGGGAAGGTGAGGCCCTGAATTTCTTCAATGTTCATACATTAAAAAGATTCTTGGTGTGTTAGTTGATTCATTTTTTGCTGCTCCATCAGATTGGAACAGATATCGAAGATTACAAGTGTTCTTGGCTCGTTGTTAAAGCCCTGGAACTCTGCAATGAAGAACAAAAGAAAATCCTTCACGTGAGTACTATGAAACAAGCAATTTTCCCCAACTATATAATCACGGGAAGAAGACATTTACTTAACACTGTTTTCACTTCATTACCAGGAACACTACGGGAGAGACGACCCAGCCCATGTTGCCAAGATCAAAGCAGTATACAACGAGCTGAATCTCCAAGGCGTGTTTGCTGAATATGAAAGCAAGAGCTACGAGAGGCTCACAAGTGCCATCGAATCTCATCCGAGCAAAGCTGTGCAGGCAGTGCTAAAATCCTTCCTGGGGAAGATATACAAGAGACAGAAATAGATCTTCAATTCAGCGATATCAGTTCTCCTCTTGATTTGATCATTATTGTTTTTCGCTTCTTTTCACTTATTTATGCTTACTGAAATGTTTCTGTTATGTAGAAAATCATGGGATGAATTGAATGAATCTTGGCAATATATGTTTCATCTGTTATTGGCTTATTGCTGTACTAGAGTTAATGAATAAGATTTATCAATGAATTGAACGAATCTTGTTATAAGCCTTTCCATCGTTCTATTTTAATATGCAAAATACTTTTCCTTCTCTTTTCAGTTCAATATGGAGCACCATTTTCTGGTGACGCTGTGCTGATTCTTGAAATCTTCGTTTGCAGGTGTAAAACATCTCCTCGAAAGAAACCAGAACGGTTCTTATCGAGTAAAGATCTCTGCTTGTACTACAAAAATTGTGGAGTTGTGAAGACCCATATAAACTCTCATGAAAGTTCTGTGTGCTACAAAAGTTTTGCTACAAATGCAAGCCATAAAGGATTGCCCAGAGCCACGGGTAACCGTGATGTTGTTGAAAATAAGATATCATTGAATTTCTTTTCAACAACAGAAGTATGATACATTAGTACATTACACAACAAATTTACACTTTTATTGTATGATTTCACACCAGCCAAAACCTATTGGCTATTGGACTCATTTCATAATGGAGAATAGGTAGTTATATTAATTCCATCAACTTGAATTTTTCAATTTGAAAGTGAACTTTAGCTCATTTATAAATTCGTGAAGCAATTTAATATTTCTAAAGATTTTAAAATATCAAACCTTCAATATAAAAGAAAAGTGAATGACAAAAGTTTTCATATAGAGAAGGAAAGACATTTGAATTTTTTTTTTTTTTTTCCTGAACAGCCTATGCAGGTTAGGAAATAGGTAGTGGGAGCCCATGCCACACAAATTACAAAGGGGAATAAAAGGGATGGATAGTGGGCCGATGGAGAATTGAACCTCCAACCTTCGGTTGGAAGTTGATGGGCTTAACCACTTGGGCAAAGTCTTCATCCCCATATTTGATTTTGATATAATAAAACCTTTTTAAAATATTTATAAAAAAAATCAACGAAAATTTAATACTTAAAATCTAATACTCCTACAAGTTAAAACTAGGGTCTTTTCTGCACGCAACTTTGGGAGCTTTTGGTAGCTTTAGCTTTTATTTCAAAACAAAAGCCCTGTTCTGTACACTAGCTTTTGAGAGCTTTCGAAGCTACTTTTCAAATTTAATTAATTTTTCTCTTCAAATTATAATTTTTGATAGCTACAACTACTTGTACCGAATACTTATGCAAGAACTGATAGCTATAGCTCCCAACAGCTACAGCTTCCCACAGCTGCAGCTCGACGTGAAGAATGGACCCTAGTAACGGTTTACTCTTCCAAAAAAACTATTAATTGTTTTTTTCTTTTTTCTTTTTTTTTTACAATCAAACTTACTCATTTATGGTACTCATTATTTTTATTAATTATATAGATGAATAATAATTAATAATTCCACCAAAAAATTAATAAGTAATTAAAACTAGATTTTTTACCCGCGCTTCGCGGGCGATGTTTTTTCTTTATTTTTTCCCAAATAAAATCAAGTATTTGTGGTCTTATTATTATTTGTGTATAAAGGTTGCTTTACTTTAAATTCATAACATATGCATAGGAAACCATAAGAATCTGTATCAATCTGATTATAAAACATGCAACAAAATAAATAATCAGTTCATTACCTCGACAAAATACTAAGAACAATTGGAAAAAAGATAACCTTTAACAATTCAAAATTCGAATTACTTCAAAACTATGTATGACTACCTACCACAAATCTTTATGTATAATTTATACTAAAATACTTCTTATATCCTTTTAGAGTAAAAAATTTATAAAAATTTGTATAACAATTTACTCCGACTTTCATATACATTTTTATTTTATATCGAAATAGTTAACAATGAAGGATATTATGTTTAATAATTAAACTATGATGTGTTATTTGTTTCATTTTCTTTATTTTGTATTAAAAATGATGTAGAATTTGTTTAGAATGATATGAATTTTTTTAGGTGATGAATCAATTTATATTAATCAATATTTTAGAATCAATGAACTAATTACACCATAAATAAAGTTTTTCAAATTTCTTTTGAAATAATGAATTGACGCTAAAAAATAAAATAGTCCGTACAAACTAAAAAATGTTTAGAATTTATATATTTAGGTATTTATAGATAATTAAATATATTAAAATACTAATAACATTATATGTTTGTTATAATACTTAGTTTTTCTTTATATTATTTTGTTTATCAAACTTATATTTATGAGACTCAGTTTTAAAATTAGACATGATATAAAAAAACTCATGACAAAAATTTGATTAAATTTTTATATAATTGATTAAAATTTATAAATTTAATTATTTCATATATATTTAAATGAAATATTTATATTAAAAATATATTATCATTAATTAATAATGTTTGAAATCTATGATGTTAATTGTTAAATTTCTTATATTTATATAAGATTATATTTTAATTAGTTACACATTTTAAAATTATTTAAATTTATTTAATAATATTATAATATGTCAATCTTTATTATATATTATTATATATACAATCAAATAATTTATATTATATAGTTTTATATTTCTTAATATTTGAAATGATAAGTATATTTACTATAATTAAAAAAACACATACTTACATTTTCTTTTATATTTTTTAGTTTATCAAAATTATATTTGTGAGATTAATTTTTTAAAATTAAACCTTGTACAGACATGAGAATTAAAATTTCATTAAATTTTATAGTTCACTAAATTTTTTAATTTCATTATTCAATATACTAATAAAGTATTTTTATTTAAAATACGGTTATTATATTAATAATACCTAAATTAAATTTATTTAATAATATTGTAATAATATTTATTAAATATATATATACAAACAAATAATTTATATTATATAGTTTTAATCAATTTATATATTTTAACTGTAATAAATTTTTTTATATCTTTTTAAAATATATATGGAGATTTTCTCAAGATTTTATTATATTAATAGTTAGATTTATTTTCTAAATATAGATATTGATGACGTGGAAGGTGAGTTGGAATTATTCAGCGATTAATCAGCGATGATGTGGATTAATTGTAGCCATTGATTATAAAATGGTGGTATAATTACTGATAAAGCCCTAAAGATTAAAAAGAATCAGTTATATTTAATAAGGACAATACAGTCTGCACAGGCCAAAAAGTATTCAGGATTTATTATATAGATAGATAAGGGGAAATTATTTATTGGTACCATTTTGAATGTTTTAGTTTGTTAAGTAGTACTAAGTTAAAAAATCTTACTTTTTAGTACCAAATTACAATTTTTTACCATTAGGTAAAAAAACCTATTTTTAGTATATGTATATGATTCTACTATTTTTTACATTTTAATTTTTTAATCATTAGATCAATTAATACTTATCTCTTATTCAAAAAAAATTATATTTAGAACGTAACTTTTTAAAGTTTTAAGTTTTGTGTAATATTTTTAATTTTTTCCTTAACTCTTTTCATTTATTATTTATTTTCTTTTAAAACTCTTGTATCAATTATATTTATATATTATATTTTTAAATTTTAAAATTTTAAATAATAATATTTTTTATCTCATCTTAATTATTTATTTATTTTTGTTCTCTTTTTAAATTCTTATTTCATTCCAATATGTACCTATTTTAAAATTATAGAATTTTCTTTTTAAACTAATACTTCATCTGTCTCAGTATAACTGTTACATTCACCTTCAGCACGTATGCCGAGATACATTTTTAACAGTTAATAACTTAAATTGTATATAATGAGAAATTATAAAAAGTTGATATTATAAAACTACATGATTAGACGAATCTAACAAGATCTCACTTGACTATGTTTTTTCTTACATAACTATGATAAAAATCCGTGTCAAAGTTCAACAGTGAATAATGTGAAAACTCTTATATCATTCGAGTATGTACTCATTTCAATATTACATAATTTTTTTAAATAATAGTATTTAAAATCAAATTTTATTAGCTAAATAACGTATTATTAATTCTTTTGTTTATCTTTCTTCGGATGCTAAAAATCTCTTTCATTTTATTCTTTTATTCATCTTACTTAAAAATTCTCTTGGGATGAAAACAAAAAAATATATTCTTTTATTGATATATACAAAATAAAATCTAGTTTAAATAATTTTTTCGGGGGGATTTTAAATAAATTTTTTTATTTGTCTTACTAAATAAAATTCCTTAGGTTAAAAAATATATATATATTTTTTGCTATGCGGCCTATTACACGTTAGGGAAAAAATATAATTGATACAAGAGTTTTAAAGAAAATAAAAATAAAAAATGAAAAAATTAAAGGAAAAAATTTAAAATATTACATAAATTCTAAATATTTAAAACATAGATATAGTTCTTTTTGTAAATAAGATATAAATATAATTAATTTAATGGTAAAAAGATAAAAAAATGAAACAATGTTAAATTTATATAAATATACTAAAAATAGATTTTTTTACCTAATTGGTACTAAAAACTACGATTTTTTAACTTAGTACTACTTAACAAACTAAAACCTTCAAAAGGTGGTTGGGAGAAATGTCTCCTATCGAGTGCTCAAATCAAATCTGGAGAAGCTTTGGCCGGCAGCTGCATCGATTCCCCTAGTGGATGTTGGTAATGGCTATTATATTGTTCGATTCTTGAAAGATACTGACGCTTTACATGCATTGACAGGAGGTCCTTGGATGGTTGCTGGGCATTATTTATATGTGCAACAATGGGACGAAGAGTTTGATCCGGATACAAATGAGATCAAGACCATTGTTACGTGGATCCGTTTAAAGAAAATCCCGATCTTTCTCTATACTCGACAGTATCTGTTACGGGTGGCATCCTCAGTAGGTAAAGTGGTGAGTATGGATGTTAACACGGATTCTACAGCTCGTGCATGCTACGCAAGAATCGCGGTTAGGATCGAGTTGGACAACCCCCTCACTCCCAATGTTATGCTTGGTAATCGGGTGATAGGCATTGAATATGAGAATGTTAAATCTATTTGCTTCCATTGTGGTAAGTGTGGCCACAATCAGAATTCTTGCCCAGATTTGGTTGTACCGGAACAAGATAAGAATGATCAACCTCAACAAGAAGTTGCTCCGGCTCAATCCGAGAAACCTGGATTTGGACCTTGGATGATTGTGCAATCCAGGCGACGTAACCAGGCAGGTGGCACTAAGCCTACTATCCCAAGGAATACCACCTTCAACAGGTTCAATGTTCTTTCCACTGATCAAGATCCCTCTGAGATTGGCCCTAACTGTAATGCAGCTCAGAACCTTGTTTCTCCATTGCCACCCCGTATTATTCCTCATTCTGGTGATCTGAGTATTCCTATTTCCACTAAACGGCCACCTCGACGTGCTACTTCACCCACTTCTTCTGACATCATGGAGGATACCCGGTCTGGTAGTCCTAGCCCTCAATCAACACCATGTGTTGGCTCACCTGTTCACTCGCCATCATGGTCACAACAACCCTCTGGGGCATGGATTAAACCTATTCACTCCACTCTCCCACCTGATCACCATTTGGCTGTTGAGGTTGTTGATCCTTCTACACATATTTCCAAAAGAATCAAGGGATTATGGGGGAAGGTTGCTGACAGGCCTCCGGATTCATTGCATCGCCAGAATTTGAATGACAAGTTGAAAGATCTTGATTCTAATCCACATGATAGAGGACGCGCTGCTAGCTTGCCTCCTTGACTCTACCTAAGTGTTTCTTTCCCTTGTTTTTTTATTTTTATATTTTGTTTCCTATGTTTTTAAATCTTACATGTTGGAATGTACAAGGAGCTGCTTCGGCCTCCTTCCGCAGGGAACTTCGGGACCTTGTTGTTAAGAAGAATATTGATGTTCTAGCTATGTTTGAACCCCGGATTAGTGGTCGACAAGCTGACAATTTTATTCGTAGGAGCTGTTTCCCTCACTCTTTTCGAGTTAAAGCCTCAGGATTCAGTGGTGGTATCTGGATTTTATGGAAGAATTCCATTTCTGTTGAGATTCTTGAGAGCCACTCTCAGTATGTGGACCTGTGCCTTAAGGATGGCAGTGATTATATTTTTGTCACTATGATTTATGCTGCCCCTAACCGGTATCGAAGAACTTGGTTGTGGCCTGAGCTTACCAGAATTGCAGGTACTCGACAAGCTCCGTGGCTGGTTGGTGGAGATCTTAATTGCATAGTTAACTCGGAGGAGTCCAGAGGTGGTCTTTCGACTCATGTCCATAGTGATGAACTTAGGAATTGGATGATGGATGCTGAAGTGTTTGATCTCAAGACTTTTGGCAACAGGTTCACTTGGGCTGGGGGAATATCATGAAGCGTTTGGATAGGCTTTTAGGCAATGATGCATGGCATGCCCGTTTCCCTCTTTCCACTGTGGAAATCCTTCCAAGAATTCAGTCGGATCATTCACCTATCTTTATTAAGATCTCTGATAATTTTACTCAAAACAGTGGCTGTAGAGTGCATTCTTTCAATTACAAGGCTGCTTGGCAGGGTTTTCCTAGTTTTGCTAAAGTTGTTAAGTCAGTATGGGATCTTAAGCTTCCTCTTACTGATACCTTTGCTAAGTTTAAATCTGAAGTCACTAGCTGGGATAAAAATATCTTTAATGCTATGGGAATCAGGAAAGCCAGGATCCGAGCCCGCCTTCAAGGTATTGAGAAGCAACTTGATTGGTGGAATAGCAGTTTTTTACGAAGGCTTCATCATCAACTCAGCTCTGACCTTGGAAAAATTTTAGAGAGGGAGGAAATTATTTGGATTCAACGAAGTACTAGGGATTGGGGGCTAGCGGGTGACCAAAATACCAGCTATTTTCATAATTTTGTTAAAGCTCGGATGAGAAGAAAAGTTTTTTCTATACTTGAGGATGCTACTGGCAATACTATTTCGGAGGAAAGTGAGGTGCAATCTATGGTTCTCAATTACTTTAAACAACTTTATGGCTTTGATCAGGAGCCTTTGCCTTCTGTCTATTCTACCCCAGTCTCTCTTTCCATTTTATCCTTTTTGGACGCTGATTTGCTGGATATGCTTCCTTTCAAAGATGAAGTCTGGAAAGCTATTAACAGTATGGCCCCTCTTAAAGCCCCTGGACCCGATGGACTACATGCTATGTTTTTTCAAAGGAATTGGAATGTTATTGGAGATTTTGTTTATCAATTTGTCTCCAAGTGTTTCTCAGACCCGCAAGCTATAGCTGAGATTAATCAAACTTCTATAGTTTTGATTCCAAAGGTTCCTAATCCCAAATCGGTTATCCAATTTTGCCCTATTAGTCTATGCAATGTTCTATACAAAATCATTACTGAGGTTTTGGTGCATAGAATGGCTCTTTTTCTCCCTCGACTCATTAGCCAAGGTCAAGCTAGTTTTGTTAAAGGGAGGGTCATTCAAGATAATATTATTCTCTGCAAGGATATTAACCATTTTTTGGACAAGTCCACTGCCAAGCCGGGCTATATGATTTTGAAGTTGGACTTAGAGAAAGCTTATGATAAGCTTAATTGGGAGTTCATTCGTAACACCTTATCTGTGTTTGGTTTTCCTTCCTCTAGTATTAATATCATTATGTCTTGCATAACATCTTCATCTTTGCAGGTCATTTGGAATAACCAGGTTACTCCATCATTTTCTCCTTCCCGTGGCATTAGGCAGGGTGATCCTATGTCCCCTTATATTTTTATCCTTTGCATGGAACGTCTTGCCAATATGATCTCCCATGCTGTTTCTGAAGGCCACTGGAAACCTATATCATGGAAGAATGGTCAGCTTAAGATTTCCCACATTTTCTTTGCTGATGATATTCTCTTATTTTTTAGGGCCACTGTTGAACAAGCTGCTACCATCAAAGATGTTCTTTCTCAATTCAGCAACCAATCTGGCTTGGTGGTTAGTGTTGCCAAGTCTCGACTGGTCTTTGGTAAAGCTGTCTCCAGGGACAATAAAAGGGAGATTTCTAATGCTTTGGGTATCCAGACTTATCATGGTTTGGGCACCTATCTTGGTATTCCTATATCCTCTGGTAGAAAGTCTTATAAGGATTTTAATTTTCTTCTAGATAACATGAAGTCCAAATTGAATGGTTGGTCTCACCGTCATCTCAGTCTTGCTGGACGTGTTACACTTATTAACTCTGTATTGCAAGCTCTTGGTCAATATGTCATGCAGGTTTTTAAGCTTCCTAAGAGAACTATCAATGATATGGAGAGGATTTGCAGAAACTTTTTGTGGGGCTCCACCATCAATAACCACAAGGTTCACCTTATTGCATGGGAAATTATCACAAAGCCGAAATCTCATGGCGGCCTGGGCATTAAGAAGATTCAATGGATCAATGATGCATTGCTTATGAAAAGTTGGTGGGGTTTTCTCACTAGAAATACTCACTGGACAGCCCTTATGAAAATTAGATATGGATGGAGTGGTCATAATTTTACACACCAACGCCAATCCATTTCTCCTTTTGCCAAAGACTTGTGTTCCATTCATCAGTCCTTTGCCCCATTACTTGGGTGGAAGATCGGCTCTGGTAAGGATGTGTTTTTTTGGCAAGATAATTGGACTAAAAGTGGCTTTAATTTGTAGGACTTTGTCTATCGTACCCTTTCTCCTTTGGACCTGGGAAGGACCATTCACTCCTACATGGATCATGCATGCTGGGATATACAGGCTCTCTCTTCAGTTTTATCTCTGGAAGGTATCCAGCAACTCAACCTGGAAGATCCTCCTATTCTCAATAACCTTGAAGATCGCCCATACTGGAGGCCTAGTACCAATGGGAAGTTCACTGTTAGCAGCACTCTTAAACACTGGATTTCTTTTCCCAACAATGATTCCAGTCCGCTTTGGGAGGAGATTTGGAAATGGCCTGTGCATCATCGAACGAGAGCTTTTCTTTGGATTGCTTTTCATGGCAGACTGCTTACAGCTAGGGAAAGATGTCTTCGGCATATCTCTAATGATTCTCGGTGTTGGAAGTGTGGTGAAGAGGAAGATAGTATATTCATGCGCTTCGAGATTGCTATTCTTCGAATGCTATCTGGACAAAGCTTGGCTTCAACTCATTCCAAGGTTTTAGGGCCATGCATATGAAAGAGTGGATTCTTGCTATGAGCTGGAAAAAGATTGGTGAGAAGCAGGCTTCTTTCTTTGCCAATGGTATTTGGATCATATGGAAATTACGATGCAAAGAACTCTATGCACAAGACCAGATTCATTGGGAAGGAGCTCACAACATTATTCGCAGAACTACAAATGAATTTTTTGCTGCTAGGACTGAACTCAAATCCTTTGGAGTGAAGGCTTGGAGTTGTAGCAGGACTCGCTGGGAGAAGCCTCCTGCTCAATGGATAAAGGCGAACTGTGATGGTAGTTTCAAAAGGAACAAAGGAATTGCTGGGGGCATTCTTCGATCAGAAACAGGAGCTTGGCTTGGCGGAATCCGCATGCATGATCGGTTCTTCTCTAGTTTGCAGACTGAGGTTAAAGCTATTCTACTCTCTATGCAAATGGCCTGGTCCATGGGCTTTAAGAAGTTGATTGTGGAAACAGATTGTGCTGAAGCTCTGGATCTTATTCTCAATGGCACTATTGCGGCGGATAATACTAGAATCTGGATTGATAATATCAAGAACATGCAGGCTTGGAATTGGGAGGTTCTTTTCAACCTCATCCCTATAGAGTGTAATGCAGCGGCCGATTGGTTTCTAAAGGGTTCACCAATAGTTGGTGGTGTTCATCATTGTGTCCGTCCTCCCGAGTTTATGTATGATATTTTTGATGCCGATCTTATTGGTTTGTATTACATCTTTCAGGTGATTGATTAATAAATGGCTTCGGCCCACATTTTTCCAAAAAAAAAAATTAAAACCTTCAAATTAGTACCAATAAATAATTTGCCCTTAAAATAAAATGAAAATCTGATATGGTATATTAAAAAATGGAGCGTTAGAATAAAAAAAATGACAATACTCCATTTTGGATTCCGCTCCGATTAGGACTACGATGGCAATGGAGCCATGTAGGACCTAAGATTCGAACCGGAATTCGGGTATGGGTCTTGTTCTTGTATGACCGATCAGACCGACCCGTTCCATCCGTTTTTAGGGCAGGCCTGGATTACAGTGTCTACACTCTGCCATCCCTAATCGCCTCTAGACCCCGCCTCATATTCACATTTCATAGCGGCAAAGAATTGAGGTAAGTTTTGTTCGATCGGTGTCAGCTAATACTTTATTTTCGGCCGCAACTCGCCTCACTTCAACTCAGATTTATTGACTCTTCTGTTTTGATTTTTCCTTTCGTGTTCGATGATTATTTTTTTTGGTGCTTTGATTGGTCTGGGTTTTTAATATTGGCGTGCTCAAGATGTGGATTCTATATATTTCTAGGGTTAGGGTTTCTTCTTGATGTTTGGATTCATGTTTTTATGTTGATATGTCGATTGATTACTGAAGTTTTGTGTGACATAATTGTCCCTCACTTTTCGTGTGGCTTTCGATTTCATACTCACGTTAATAGTGTATTCCACCGTACTTATTTATGAGACAGGTTTTGTTAATTGCGTTTTAAAGTGAAGAATTTTAGTGATAAATCTTCCTGGAGATAGTATATTTCTTTGTTGTAATATTATAAACCTGTTATTTCTGTGACATTCGTTTCAGTTTGAATTTATTTTATTTGTTATATGTTCCTTACTCGTCTCTTTATATTTCAAGTTATCTTCTTTAGTCTGTTGTATTCAAATTTATTGTGACTTTGATTGAAATGTTTCTTGTTATTCTAATTATATATTTGATATATTTAATGAGTTATGCAAGTTTTCCTTTTGCGTGTAACTAGTATTTGAAAAATTTTGGAACCTTGGATAGACGTTTTTTAAATATCAGTTGCGCACTGAATGTGTGATGCAGATCTGGATACAACCATGGCGGAGGAAGAAAATCAACCTAAGATGAACGTGGGTATGGATGATGTTGGAGATGTAAGTATGGAATAGAATAGTTTTTGATGATTATTGTGACTGCTCCTGGGGATATTTGCTGTGTTTGTGTTTTGATCTTGGTGATCCATGGCTTGTAGTCGGTAGATATGCTATTGTATTGGATGTCTTTTACTGGCTGGAAAGGTTTTATTTAGTATTACTTGTCACTTTAGCATACTTTCATATTTATTAGCTGAACCTCTGAATAGAGAAATACTTCATAATTGGTTTAGTGCTGTTAATGCTAAGTTGGAGGGCATGTGTGTAACACCCCCAAATTTTGAAATTGTTTGGGGAATGCTACCGGAGTACTGCCTTACTAACAAGTAACCACCCTAAACTAGTGGCCGGCATGGCGGCATCGGTATTGTGGATTTTTCCTGTGAAAGTCATTTTGATTCAGTAGGTTTGCATGGGATGATACTTAAAAAAATGAAAATTTCCTTGTTTTAGTTACGCCAGAAGTTTGTTATAAGATCATGCCCACTCTGTGATGTATGCACCCACTCTGTACCTTGTGCTTCTATCACTTGATGGAATGAAGACTTAAAAATTGTATAATCATGCCAATACCTTTTATATGTCTTGGTGATGCAGATAGCTCCTTTTGATCCCACAAAAAAGAAGAAAAAGAAGAAGCCAGTGGTTCAAGATCTAGTGGAAGAAGAGCCTGTTGATTCCCTAGTTGAGAAAACTGAGAGTTTGACTGGTAAGTATATTTTCCATTTTTTCTTGTTCCATTTGTTTTATTTTTGCAATTGGTCTGGAATGTTGAGATGCATCCCATTTGTATTTATTTTTGCAATTTGAATCTTGAGATGCATTGAACTATTGATCCTATGTATTGCCATATCATGCAGTTTCTGATACTGTTGAAACTTCATTTGCTGGTCTTAAGAAGAAGAAGAAGAAGCCAGTGAGCAAATGATTTTTTCCTTGTATATGTTCTGTTTCTTTGTGGTCCTTAGATTTTGGATTCATGCGTAACTTTTACAGGCATATACAGATCTCAATGAAGAGAAAGAGAATGTGGGGGAAGCTCCAGAAGGTAAGGAGTGTCTTATTTCTTAAATTGACCTTTATTCTACATTTTTGTGAATAATTTTCGATATATAATTCTTCAGATGTCAATGGAGACGATGAGGAAGGGGAAGGTATTTCTTTACAACAGTATCCTTGGGAAGGAAGTGATCGGGATTATGAATATGAGGAGGTATGTGCTGTTTTAGTACCTTTAAGGTGAAATGTTTCTTTTTAAAAATGAAGCACATTCTCATATACAGTGGAATTGGGATTTTACGTTACATATATGTGTTTATTTGCTTTTAGATTATGGACTCATTTATACGCAATTACGCATTATTCTATTCTTTTTCCAATTAGTGTCTTGCCTTTCATCTATGATTTTTTTCCATATCGTTTTCATGTTTCTCTCAGAGTTCTTGGTTTGCCTTTTCTTTCTGACTGTTTCAGACCTATTTTCCATGTTCAAATTATTAGCATATTGATTTTCCACAATTTGGTTATCTAATGAATATGGTGTTTTTATCCTCTCTCGAGTATCAATTAAAATTATAATTTTTGTGTTACGCTTGAATGATTCATGCAATGCTCCATCTAATGAAGTCATTATGTTATAGCACACTGCACAACTCACACATGCCATTAAAGACTAAGATCTAAGATCAAAGATCTATTGTGCCACTTTCGTATTCCTTTACATGTTATCTGATCACATGTATTGTGCTCTTCATGTTGCAGCCTGTAGCTTTGTAGTGTTTATGAGTATTATACCAGTCTCTGCTTTATACATGCAGCTTCTTGGACGAGTCTTCAACATTCTTCGTGAGAATAACCCAGAACTTGCTGGAGATCGCCGGAGGACTGTTATGAGACCTCCTCAAGTTCTTCGAGAAGGCACAAAGAAAACTGTTTTTGTGAATTTCATGGACCTGTGCAAATCGTATGCACTATTCCTTTTTTTTTTTTTTTTGGTTTATACATAACCATACATGCAAGAGCACATGTGAATTGTAGTACTATATAATTTCATTTGTTGCTGCAGGCTATTTTTATTTTATTTATTTATTTATTTTTACTATTTTGAGGCTAGAAAGAAAATTGTAGAATAAGACGGGAATTTTCTTTTGCTGGTTTCTTTTTGAGCCATCATCTAAATGGAAAACTGAATTAAATCATAGTTAACATTGCAATGACTGGGTATTAGGGTTTAATACAATTTTCCATATGGCTTTGGATGTTTGCTTTTGTTGTACTACATAATTTTAAACTGCTTGTTTGTATTGTATGTTCTGGTCATTTTGTTAAAATTGTGTTTAATGTTTTTCTGTTGAATTTGTTTCTTATTTATAGAATGCATAGACAGCCAGAGCATGTCATGACATTCTTGCTGGCTGAAATGGGAACAAGTGGCTCTTTGGATGGTCAGCAAAGATTGGTTATCAAAGGGAGGTTTGCTCCGAAGAATTTTGAGGGAATACTGCGTAGATACATCAGTAAGTCTCAAAGCGAATTCATTCTTGTCTGTGAGTTGGCAATTATCTGTGATCTGGTTCTTTGAACTGTTGCTGGTGTCTTATGTATGTATGTTACCTTGATTGATGTGTGCAGATGATTATGTTATATGCAATGGATGCAAAAGTCCAGATACTATCCTCTCAAAGGAGAATCGTCTCTTCTTTCTCAGATGTGAAAAGGTAGTGTCATTTGTGATTATTTGGCATCTTCACATTAAAAGCTATCCGTTAGTTTAACATGATTACTGTGGCTTATCTAACAAAATTTGCCAACATTAGCCTGATTTCTTTCCCTGAAGGAGAGACTTTTATGCCATGTTTGGTTTTTTGGTTGCGATTTTGTTCCAGAGGTTTTGTTTGTGAGATAAAGTGATGTTTCTTTCATTTTAAAATAAGAGATAAGTTAGGGGTGTATATGCATGGGTTTTAGGTGATAACTTAGATTTATGTATTACTCCTATTTCTGACAAAAAATGGGTACTAATTAAACTTCAAAATGTATCAACATGAATAAAAGAACTTGAACAGTTTAACCAAAACAATGACAAACTTTGTTATTAAAACATACTCTGGATTTATGCTTGAACAGTTTAAAACAAGAGATAAGGTAGGGGTGTATATGCTTGAACAGTTTGAACTTTTCTCTGTGTATTTCAAGGATGACTGTGTGTGGATTTTTTTATTTTTCTCTGGTTCCAGTATGCTTCATGCTAAGTTCTTGTTAAGTATGCACCTTGTTAAGTTCATGTCAAAGTAAACTAAAAGGCAAAATGTTTGTCATAATTCTCATTGGCCCGTGATGATCAAACTGTTTGCCTACATTGTCTGATATTCTTGATGAAGAGTATTTGTGACTGTCTGAGGCCCTTGTAGAATAAAAACATACTTTTGCTTATAACTTTCACTACTTTTGTTTGTGGCTTCTACTTTTTACAAAGTCCATCAAAACAAGCCTCTAAATTCTTGAAACTGCAAGTGCTATATAAACACTTGGAATGCTACAGAATTGTCTAAAATTTGAATGACTGACTCAGAAGATACTCATGTATTTTCACACTACAGATGCTTTCTATTTTTAGAAGCTGTCTCTTAAGCATGTCCTTATATTACTGTTAAATAAGCATTTATTCTATGCGCTTTTGTGTTTTTCACAAGTAATTGCTAAACTTATTTGAATAAATCATTTGTAGTGTGGATCGGGGAGATCAGTTGCTCCTATCAAGGCGGGATTTGTTGCTCGTGTTGGTCGCAGAAAAGCTGGAACTTGATGAAGCTGAATTTTCTTGTGGGACCGCATGTTTTGTGATGATGTTTGTTGAGTGATAGTATTTGTAACCTTGAATTTGGTATGAACCTCTTTCTTTGCCATCGAGAGCTTGCCTTTTTTGAGATTTGAGCTGGAAATTAAAGTATTTTAATTTTTTAAGTTCCGTCTCCAACACATCTACCCAAACTTATGGCATTCTCAGGATATATGAATATCTGTTTAAAAGAATAAGAACATCCATATTGGAGTTTGCTACACGAAGTTGTGGCATTTCAAAATTTCGACTCCAACCTGTCTGTATATTTTGTTCAGGTGAACTCACCAAAGTCTGATTTAGTTGCTTAGGTGAGACTGAAACGCAAGATGAGGCGGCAATTTTGTCCCTGATTATGTGTTGAAGCATTCTTGATGTCTAAATTGATAGTTTGTTGATTCATATCGTGCTGAATCTCCAAGGAATGTTTGCTGAATTCGGACACGAGCTACAGGAGTCAGGAGGCTGATGAATGGCATCGATTCTCATCCAAGCAAAGCGGTGGAGGCGATCTTGTAGAGAAAAAGTCCTTTTTGGGAAGCACATAAAAGAGACAAACCTTGATCCTTCAACTCCACGTCATCAATCCCCCCTTGTGTCCAGTTAGAGATGTTTGTATACTCCACATGGTTTAACTTGATCACGTTTCCATTTCCCATTCTCTTCTTTTTCACTTATGTTTACTGAAATGTGTTGTTTCTGTTATGTAGAATATCCGTTGCCCATTGGATGGAATGGAATGGAATGAATTTCGACAACCTAGTATATTGGAGCAGTTGAACTGCTATTGCTGTAATGCAACTACTACTACTGTAAGAAATAAAATTTTATGAATGGGTCATTGTTGACTTTGTCTTGATTGTTTAAAGACTAGCCAATTGATTTTTCTTAATGTTTTTTTTGTAACCATCACGACCAGTTTTCTTTTGATTCGTTCAAACCCAAATATCCATCAGAATTGAATGTATAAACGACAATGTGCAACTATATTTGATTGACCTAATTGCGTGGCAAACCATGGAACAGTCAGAAACAGCGACATACCTCGTGAGTCGTGAATCCTCAATATTCTTTCCGTGCAATTTTTGTACTGATGAGAAACATAATTTAAATTTTTTATCCTCCACACAAAGAGATTGAAATTTGAAGGTGTATGTCCCAATCGGCAATCACCACTTCTCCCTAAGCTGCTTAGCTTGGGACATAAATACTACAGGAATAAATCACATGAAAAATTAGACAGTTAGTAATTTCAATTTCACGTTATTTTAATTTTTTTAAAAACTAAATTCTAAACTCTAATTCCACTATTTAAAACTTTCACGAATAATTTATTTAATTTAAAACTAACCAATCATTAAAAATCTTTCCAACGAACATTGGTGGGCCAATGGAAGATAGAACATTGTCATGGATATGGAATATTGGAATGTGATGGAAATTAAATGGAAAGTGACTTGAGTTTTTTTTTTTTTTTTTTTTTTTAAATAAATTCAATTTCATGATAAGGTCAATTAATAAGTCAAAGAATGTACGCGCAGTTGCAATGCGAAAAATGAGAATAGGGCGCGGAAAAGTCTGCTGCCTTTCTAATAATTCAATTCCAATTATTTTTCAAAAAGTTCTTCCATTTCTCTTCTCCTTCCGTCCCTACCGATCGAATAAATATATGAAGGAGACAGACATCCGATTCTTGATGCATGAACATATTTTGCGATTCAATTTTCACGGGTTTTAAGACTTTCATCTGAAGATATTCAAATTCAATACATGTTCTTGAATTCCTGTTCTACAGATTCTTAATTTCTTGATCACGAGTAATTGATCAATCATTCCCGCAAATTTCCGTTGTTTCTTTGATTGGTTGTCTGTTTCATTTAATCCAAAGGTTTTGTTTGTATCCCTTTAACTACAAGATTCCTTTTTTGGCATCCCTTTTTGATCCTCAATCCTAGATTGTACGTTGTTTTAAAAATTGAAATGCAGTAAGCTCTGTTGGTTTTTTGTGCAATTAATGTTCGACGTAGGGTTCCCCCAATAGTTATAGGATAAAAAGTCTTTATCCAGATTGAGCATTATTGGATTTCCTTAGACGCCTTGTTCTGTCTGAATATGAAGCTTTTAGTCCGTGTGATTGAAGCTAGAAATATACCTCCCCTGGATCCCAATGGCTTCAGTGATCCGTATGTGAGACTACAGTTGGGGAAGCAAAAGTTCAGGACCAAAGTGATAAAGAAGTGTTTGAATCCATCATGGTGCGAGGAATTCACTTTTAAAGTTGATGATTTGAAAGAAGAGCTAGTTGTATCTGTTTTGGATGAAGATAAGTACTTCAATGATGATTTTGTTGGGCAGATCAAGGTTCCTGTCAGTCAGGTTTTTGATGCCAGAGATAACTCTCTTGGCACGGCATGGTACACGTTGCAGCCTAAAAATAAGAAGGCCAAGATCAAGGACTGTGGTATTGTCTTTTTATCTTCTCCTGTTGGGAACTTTTGATCTTTTACTTTTTCCTTTTTTGTCATTGCTTGCTTGTGGATGTCTGGCCCTTTTTGATGATTGATTAGTTCTGTTTTTCAATCAAAGATGTGGTTTTGCTATTGAATGATTATTCGGTTTAAATATTTTTTCAGTGTGTATTAAATGGCTAGTTTTAGTTGCCTCCCAATAAACTTCTGGGGTTGATGATTGCCTGAATTGGTAGCAAGGAAAGTTCTTGTGATTTCAGGAGTGTTGACAAATGCTTTTTTGTTAATAGGTGAAGTTCTACTAACTATATGCATCCCACAAAATAGCTCAATATTGGATCTCCCTCCAGCAAATGATCCTGCGGCGTTGCCAAGAAAGAGTGGTGATACAGCATCAGAATCATCTTCAAGATCTTCTCCTACGAGACCAGAAGACGTTGCCTCTTCTAAAGAGGAAAAATCCAATGCACAAACATTAGCAAGTCGAATTGCTAAATTTTTTACCAAGAATGTAGATTCAGCTTCTTCAACTTCTGTTGAAGGTCCGGATTCATCAGAGGTACATGAAAATACGGATTCTGAGGATCTGCAGCAAAAGTCTAAAGAACAGGATTTTTCATCTGTTGATTTCGAAGAATTATTGAAAAATATGGAGACGAAAGATCAAGGTGGTGATGCTCCGAGTAGCTTAAATGGAGGGGTAGTCCTTGACAAAGTGTTTGCAATAACACCTCAAGAATTGAACTCAATGCTCTTTTCTTCTGATTCAAACTTTTTAAAGTCACTGGCAAACGTACAAGGCAGCACCGATTTACAAATAGGCCCCTGGAGATATGAGAATTCTAATGGCGAAAGCTTGAAAAGAGTGGTTTCTTATACCAAAGCTGCAAGTAAGTTAATTAAAGCTTTGAAAACAACCGAGGAACAAACATATGTGAAAGCAGATGGCAAGACTTTTGCCATTTTATCCAGTGTGAGCACTCCAGATGCTCCATATGGGAAAACGTTTAGGCCAGAAGTGCTCTACTGCATTACTCCAGGGCCTGAGCTTCCATCTGGTGAACCATCTTCTCGGCTAGAAGTTTCCTGGCGAATTAACTTTTTGCAGAGTACTATGATGAAAAGTATGATTGAAGGTGGAGCAAGACAAGGTATAAAAGATAGCTTTGAGCAGTATGAAAAGTTACTGTCTCAGGAGGTGAAGTCCCTTGATCCAAAAGATGTAGGTTCTGAGAAAGAGCAGCTTTTGGGTTCTCTTCAAGTTGAGCAACAGTCAGATTGGAATTTGGCTGTTCAGTACTTTGCTAATTGGACAGTCATTTTCACCGTCTTCATGGGATTATATATGCTCGTGCATTTATGGTTGTCTAAGCCTAAAGCAATTCAGGGTCTCGAGTTTGATGGTTTGGACTTACCTGATTCCATCGGTGAAATGATCATCTCTGGAATATTGGTGCTACAAGGGAAAAAGGTTCTAGAGATGATATCCCGATTTATGCAGGCCAGAATGCAGAAAGGTAAGCATTTGTTCATTGTGTCCTAACTGAATCATCTTTAAGTACATTAGCAGCTATGGACACTGCTACGAGCATTATCTATTGTGGCGAAAAATTCTTCAATCCCATCATGCTGATTGTAGGTACTGATCATGGAATCAAAGCACAGGGAAATGGCTGGTTGCTCACGGTTGCCTTGATTGAAGGAAGTTGTTTGGCAGCTGTTGACTCGAGTGGATTCTCTGATCCTTATGTTGTGTTCACTTGCAATGGAAAATCTAGAACGAGTTCGATCAAGTTTCAGAAAACGGATCCTCATTGGAACGGTAAAAACTACACTCTTATCTCCATGTTTTTTTCCTAGCTACTTGTCTGTTGTATTTCGTGCCAAACATTCTATAGAATGGGCCTTCATTGTGATCAGCGGCTCCTTGCAGAAATTTTCGAATTTGATGCGATGGATGAGCCTCCGTCAGTGCTGGATGTGGAAGTATTTGATTTCGACGGTCCTTTTGATGAAGCTACATCACTTGGACACGCTGAAATAAACTTCTTGAAATATAACATCTCGGACCTGTCTGACATTTGGATTCCATTACAAGGAAAGCTCGCCCAGGCATGCCAATCAAAGTTACATTTGAGAATATTATTGGACAACAATAGGGGTGGCAATGTCGTCAGAGATTATATAACTAAGATGGAGAAGGAGGTTGGCAAGAAGGTAACATACTAACGTCCTGGTTTAGACTTCTAAAATCAGTTCTTATTTTTCAAAATACATATATCCTTGCATTGAGCTGGTTAAAATTGTTTATGAAATGTTTGCAGATAAAAGTGCGTTCGCCTCAAACCAACGCAGCTTTCCAGAAGCTATTTGGGTTACCGGCTGAGGAGTTTCTCATCAACGACTTCTCCTGTCACTTGAAAAGAAGAATGCCTCTACAGGTAATTAAGTTGATCCAAAACTTGTCAGCTTTAAGTCCTTATTTTCATTCAGAGTGTCATTCTGTTAACCGATACTCATCTGGTTTCAGGGACGGTTGTTTCTCTCAGCAAGAATTATTGGGTTCCATGCGGATTTATTCGGTCACAAAACAAAGTTTTTCCTTCTCTGGGAAGATATACAAGACATTCGAGTCATACCTCCTACTTTGTCATCAATGGGTAGTCCAATCATGATCATCACAGTATGGCCTGGAAAAGGATTGGATGCAAGACATGGAGCAAAGACGCAGGATGAAGAAGGCCGGTTGAAGTACTATTTCCATTCTTTCGTGTCCTTCAACGTGGCTCACAGGTAATAGAATAAGTACAAATTCATACACATATATCTGTGTGGTCATCGTTCAAAGTTAAATTTTTTTTGCCTTGTAATTGTCAGAACAATAATGGCATTGTGGAGGGCAAGAGCCATGACTCCTGAGCAAAAGGCACAGCTTGTAGAAGAAGAATCCGAAGTTAATAGCGACCAAACCACAGCCGAGGAGGATTCAAAGAGCGTCCCAGGTACTACAGACGATGAAGAATCTGAAACGAGAAGCCTTCCTCCTGATGAGAATGGACTATTCCCTGGAGTTGAAGATGTTAACATGTCTGTTGTTTACTCCTCGATCCTGTCTCTTCCTGTGAGTATCATTTTCCTAGAAACGCATTCTCAACTTTGTGGACAATCAGGATGAGAAATTCATGACTTGGAAAACTTTTGATTTGCCTTGCAGACTAGTTTCTTCATGGAGCTATTCCGAGGGAGTGAAATCGACAGAAGGGTGATGGAGCGAGCAGGATGCCTTGATTACTCTCACAGCCCTTGGGAGTCCGAGAAGACAGATGTATACCAGAGGCAACTTTATTACAAGTTCGATAAGCACGTATCACGCTATGGAGGAGAAGTGACGAGCACACAGCAGAAGTCTCGTCTTTCTAGCAAAAACGGTTGGCTCATAGAGGAAGTCATGACTCTGCACGGGATTCCCCTTGGCGACTATTTCACCGTAAGGGAAATCAATCATAATACATGTTATAAAAGTTTCACTTTTCTATCCACTCTGCCCCCCTTTGTTAACCAATGCCTGATATTTATCCACAGCTCCACTTAAGGTACCAAGTCGAAGATTTACCAACAAGATCCGTCGGCTGCAGCATTCAAGTGCACTGTGGAATCGCGTGGCTGAAATACTCCAGGCATCAAAAGAGGATCACAAAGAACATCGTCAAAAATCTGCAGGCGCGCCTGAAGATCATGTTCAGTGTATTGGAGAAGGAATATGTTTCGGGGGAGTAGAGTTTCCTTCTGTGGCACGGGTTTTTTACCACACGGACGTGCCCTCGGCTGCTGCTGGATTGTGTATGAGCGCTCCTGGTTTTCCACGTTGAGTAGGAAATTAGGCTATAACATGGTTGGCTGATGTCTTCAGGCCTCCTGGTAAAACTCATTTGTTGTTGTACAATTGTGCATAGTGTACTAATATTGGACTGTATTGATCTGATGCAAATCTGAGCAGTTTTTTGGGGTGGGAAAGGTTGTAGTTTTGTTGTATCTTTTATTAGGCGTTTTTGAATGTACCTAAATTTGTTGTAGCAGCACCAAATGTGCCTCTTGTAATACAGTGTCCATTCTTAATTCTTTCATGTGTAGTCTTGATACTTCTTCATTATTCCTCAATGATCCGTTTAATTATTTTTTGGAATGCGGCCACGTTTGGTCAGATATTAATATGATATTGTCCACTCTTATATTTGGATCATTCAATTTAATAGCAATGGTTCAAGTTTCATTGTTAGCTAGGAGTCTGTACAATATGGTTCGGGTTCCGATAAAAATTAATATGGACCCGACCCAGAATCTATCCTAAGACTCAAGACCCGAATCAAGTTAAACGGGTTGGGTCCGATCCAAGTCGGTTCTTCTGGGTTCAATTGCCATCCCTTACGCTTACGCTTGCTATTGAAAAAGTTCGGGGAAGTCCGCTGTCCGCCAGACGGGCACTCTGCAATCTGAATATGATATGATGGTTCGGGTTCTAGTCTGGTGCACGGGTTCGAGTTTGGTTTTACGGATTTGTGGAATTGAATTTCGGTCGGATCTTTCACAAATCACAACAGGATCCCTTGGCATCTCAGCACCTGGTCCCTGGAGACCAATTTGACTTTCGAATATTAAGCATTTAAGCTTCACGCTCCCTAAAGTGACACTCCCACACGGCCACACCCCCCGTTTAAACCCCTCCCCGACTTCGTCTCATTACTGCTGCGCCGGAGATACGCCACCGCCGGCACAGGATCTGCGTTCGTCGGTAAGGAATCTGTCTGCGGGAAAGAATGTTCACGGTTTTCTTGTTTGCATTTTATAATATTTTTACCAATTGTGTATAAATTGAAGGAAAACGTTATTCGACTTTTACCTGTTGTTTTTTCGTGTGCATCTATTCCGTGATGTTTCTGTGTAACTCAGTGGCGCATTCATGAATATCCGCGTGCTTAGGTGTGCTTTTCTCGAATTACTTTTAGGGAATTAAAGGAAGAAATTATGGCAGATAAAGGGGGAAAAGGTGGAAAATCTGCCCTAAAATCACCAGGTAATCTTTGTTTTGCTTCTGTATGTGTATCACTGAAAATATATATATAATCTTGTTTGCTGAAACTAAGTTATAAATTTTACATTTTTTCAATGACGAGTCAAGTTCCCTGTGTTTATCTGTGAAGTGAAGGCTCCTCTCTGCTTGCCTATTCGTTGACATATAAGGGGGATATGGATCATAGTAGATTGGTGGTATAGTTGCTCATGCTGACAGTCTATTTAAGCTCAATGTAAAAAATTGAAGTTTTGTTTTGTTTTTTCATATTTTGGAGCCTTTTGCATTTTTGAAGTTTGCACATTTCATTAATATCGTAGGATAAGTTAATGCCTGTGAATGTTTATCATCTCGTGCAATGTTACTGGTTTAATGGCTAGTTGAAACACACATGCTTGTGTGTAGTGCTAAAAAAAATGTAAGAGCATTAACAAGTGTGAAAATATAAGTAGAACGAAAGAATTCTGAGGAAGGAAGAGTCTTTGACAAGTCGGACCTTGCATTTGAGATTTATAAGGTAAAGTCAATTAAAGGGTCATGGACCTCAATAGTCTTGAAAACGTTAATGCGGTGATCCTTCTAAGTGGACCAATTCATATATATTTTCTTATTCCAAATTGCTGTCATCAACCAAGAAGGCGAACTTTTTAGAAAAGTTTCTTCACTATCACTATGGAACTTAGTAATTATGGAAAAAAAATATATGAGAAATGAGATGTTTGACTTCCTGAGTTCCCAAAAGGCATCCGGTTTTCTTTTACAGATATGTGATTTGTATGATTGCACATATGGTTTATGACTGCAATGACGAAACCAGAATTACGCGCAAGGGAGGGTTGGTTTCCACAAAAAAATTGTCATGGAAAAGGGGGGCTGATTTCCACTAAAAAAAAATAGGTCACCCAACAAATGTTAGGCCTTATAGTACTAACTCCGCCTTTCACACTCATTACGGAAGGGCCAAGGCTACTCCATATATAAGCTTAGTTTCGCCCCTGGTTATGGGATGTTTTGCATAAGGATGAAATCTAATTGGTGTTCTACTTGCACAATCTAAATATTTTCATCCACGCTTCCTTGCATTTTGGTTTTTTCAGTTATATTTCTCACAACATTAGAGTACAATTGATGTTTTTATTAATCAGTGTTATCTATTTCATATTTTAAGTTTGAGGTGTCTGGAGTAACTGCCATCTGGTCTATTCATAATTTGAACATGCAATTTATTCCTTTTTGACCTCATATATAGAAGAATATTTGCATTGATTGATATGGGAATCGAACATCTAACATTTGATTCTCAATACTCACCTTTAACCACACTTTATTGTGATATAGAAATCAGTATAATAATTAATACTTCCTCCATTTTTTTATTTCTTGCTACGGACCCACAACACACACAATCGAATGCACATTTTAAACCATTAATTAATCAACTTCGGTACAAGTAAAAATTTCTAGAAGTTCGATATTTAAAAACTACAAGACGAGACGAAGCTAACAAGATCCCACTTGGCTATATTTTAATTTGTACAACTATGATAAACTTTAAATCAAAGTATGTGTGTGCACAGTAGCAACAAACCAAATATTGCAATAAATAAAAATCGGAGGAAGTATATACTTATATGCTTAATTATTTGGCACACAGATCAGTGTGTTAGTTTGTTAGTCTACAGTATAAATTTAATCACACTTGTGATTTGACTACATATTACCCCCTAACCTAGATTTTCTGGTTTGTTGATCTTATATACTTCCTCCGTTTTTTTTTTTTTGGTGCTACGGACCCACATATCATGCAATCCAATGCACATTTTTAAAGCCATTAATAACTCAAGTTCGGTATAAGTAAAAATTCTAAAAGTTCGATATTTAAAAACTACAAGACAGGACAAATCTAATAAGATTCCACTTGGTTATATGTTAACTTGTATAACTATGATAAAACTTTAAGTTAATGTGTGTGAATTGTAGCAAAAGTGTGTGTGTAGCAAATAAAACCAAACGGAGGGAGTATATGCTTGTGTGACCACATCACGCAAGGTGTTTGAATGAGTAAAACATTGGTTATGGAGCTCTGATGAAATGCAATTTCACATTTTCAATTTTCATTGGTACATTTTTTTTACACGAAAGCATTATTTTCTTGTTTGGTCAATTGATTTGTAGGATGTTTGAACTTATTGGGCTAAGAGCAGCACAATGTCTCCACTCTTCGTTAAGTCTGAAGAATAGAATCGGCGGCGGATCTATGTGCATGGTTTTGCTGGACCCCACCGAAATTGATTTTTCAACCTAAAAAAATTTCATGGTTGGCTTGATGCACACACTCGATTTTTGCGATGCCACTACTATACCAATTTCGACCTAGCTTCCCTCTATTTCTTTGTGTTGCCACCACTATCCTCAATTCCGGATTAGCATCTTGGATGAGGGCTTGGCCCAATGGCTAAATCCTTGACTTTAAACCTTGGGGTTCGAATCTCCACCTGACCTCTTATCCCTCCCTATTATTCCTATATATATATATATATATATATATATATATCTATTTATGGGTAATGGATTCCCACATCCCTTTAAACAAAAGGTATTGGCTTCATGTAATAAAAAGACATAGACCTCGTACAATACCTCTTATTAGAGGTCTTATTAGGCCTCTTATTAAAGGAAAATCCTCTATAATAAAGGAAAATCTTCTAGTAAGAGGTCTCATCAGAGGTATTAAATGAGGCCTTAGAATCCCTCAGTTTTTGTGACACCAATGATAATATTTTTGGATCCACCACAAAATGATACCTCTCTACCACTGTTTTTTATTTTTATTTTATATATTTTATATATTTTTTTATTGTTATTATTTATTTATTTATGTATTTACTTTTTTTGTATGTAATTAATTGGATATCTTAATTGCATGGCTTTTTTGGCTTCCTGTGATTATATTGTCTCTACTGCATGCTTGATGTGAAGAACAAAGTGATATAAAAATTATATGACCCTTATACCACTGATTTATTTTTGTATGTCAATAAGATGGATATTGTAATTGAATGCCCTTTTTGGGCTTCATGTGATTTTTTACAATTTCCTCGTGTAATATTATCAGTTGGAAATGGTCACTCGGCAAGGTCAAGGAAGGGGAAAAAAGTTCAGTTTGATTCTGAAGGTTATTAATTTTCTCATTTCTCGATAACTCATTCACTTCATCTAGTATTAATATGACTCATTCCAGCGAGTGATTACTGCTGAAACCTAGTTTGAGGTATACACAGTTGATGAGTTTACTTCTTGGCTGATTGTTATAGATATAGAGAACAACTTTCCTAGATCCAATGGGAGGGCTGATACACCAGCTGGACAAGGTTGGCCCTTATTCCATACCTTCTACTTTGATGGAACTTCTATATTCTTGTGGAACCATCAAACATGCGCATAGCTAATTGGAAGGTTGTTTTATACTTATTTGCTTTGTCAACTCCTATATGGTATTTTCTCCTGGGAAAAAAGGTGACAAAGCTGCAAACGGCACTAAAAAGGCCATGGGGAAAACAGCTCCTGCAGAAAAAAGACTCGATCAAGGTTAGTGCTCCAGTCTGGGATTGCATGCTTGTGTTCTGATATTACTTGAGGTTAGTACTGTTTGTTGTTCTTGCTCTAAAACAGCTGATAATTACATGCAGAGATTCCTCCAAGTTCTGTGTGTTTAATGGACTGTGAAGCTGCAGAAATTTTACAAGCCATTCAAGATCATATGGTTGTATTGTCACAAGATCCTGATATAAAACTCCCAGTGTGAGTGGCAATGTTTAAAGCCTTTGTCTTTTGCCTCATTTCTTTTAATGTCCTTTCTGATTGCATGATGTTGTGTAATTAAGACATCCGTAGTGTGTTGGTGATTGGAATTATTTATTTGTTAGATCCTTTGATATGGGATTGGCATATGCAAAGAGAGGTGGGAACCATGCAAAGCCTGAGACTCTGAAGAAAATATTTGCGTATCCTTATCATATCATATTTGTGAATTTTATTGTAAATGTTTGGAATTTTGTCTCTTCAAGAATTGTTTGTCATTAACTCAAACTAGGCCTTTACGGAATCATGGTGTTTCTGAATGCGAGGTACCTCTTCTCCAGATTTATTTTATGATCATACACCCTGAAAAGAATATAACCAAAGCATGTGGTTGCAGATTTGCATGATCGTGAATATTTCTCCCGAGTCAGTTGATGAAGTTTTTGCTCTTATCCCAGCTCTTAAGGTATCAATCACCATTACTTATAGATTTAGGAAGGAAAAATGAATTACTTTATGTGATGTCTTTTACTGGTTGTTCTCTCCTATGGTATTCTCATTAGATGAATAAATTAGCTTTTTGGAAAAAAACAAAAAACTGAATTTTTTTTTTGGCAGCAAAAAAAACTGAATTTAAATAAATATAAAATTAAAATATTATTAAAAAAAAGAGTGTCGTTATTAGCAATTTTCCTTCCGCTGATTTGAAATTGGAAAAGAAATCAAAATTATTGAAATTTTTTTTGGAGAAGGAAAAGTTGAATGAGATTATTTGTTAGATTTGCCATATTGGAAGAGGGAAAGATGAAAAATTGGATGAAAAATTAATATGATAGCAAAAATAAAAAATTTATTAAAATAAATAATTTTTGGCATACTATTAGGGGATGGGGACTTGGCCTAGTTGTCAAGTCTCCCCACTCGGCCCCCTATCTCTCCCCTTTATCCTTTTGTAATTTGTGCGGCATGAGCTCCCTCCACCTTTCCTTTCCTAGCCTGTGTAGGCTGGTTAGCAAAAAAAAGAAAATGGTCATGAGCAATTGCACTTCTCGCAACTCCTCAAGACCGGCCCTGACTGTTAATGCAGAAGTGTGTAATGTTCTATGTCTGAAAATGCATCGTTTGTACACACCAGGCATGAAAATTGATAGAGGAGGAATCAAATTTCATTAGTTTTTTTGTCATTTAGTTTCCATCAGTGAAGATTGGGACTCCGTTTGCATCCGAATTTTGGATGTTATATTTAACACTGTTATCGGTGATTTCATGTACTATTTAATGCCTGCTTTTACATCTGATTTCCCCAAGTTTGTGAAAACATTGTCAACTGTCTTTACCAGCCGAAGATGAACAAGTTAAAGGATCCTCTCCGAATTGCTCTGGATGAACTAGCAAACCTCAAAGCAGCATTGGCTAGCCTGAAGGACTTGGAGTAATCGACCAACATTAGGATAATGGTGAGAGTTATTTTCAGTAAATGATTTTGTACGTTGTTTCTTGTATTGGTTTGTGATGCTAACCGAGGCTAATATTGTATCACACATGCTATATGAATCAGGTTTGTGGAATTTGGGTAGATCAGTTTGTAAACTGTGGTCAGAGATCCAGTTTCTCCTAGAAGGCAGGCAGCAGCAGCAGCAGCAGCAGCATTACAATGTAAATTACAAACAACTAATCTTTTTCTCGGGTACATTTGTTGCGGCCATGACATATTTACTGATCAAACTTGTGTTTGCAAATTCCTTTTGTTGCGATTTTCTCGGTTAGTTCCGATCTTGTTCTTTGTTCTTTGGTTTTATTTGAAAAAAAGAATAAATTAAATGGGCCAAGGCTTAGTGTGGGCTCAATGAATAACTACCTGAGCCCCAGGGTACTACGATAAATTACGGGTACATTCGGCCTTTACAAAGCCTCTAACCTTGTTGTGGGTCATCTGAAGAATTCTGAATCTCTCCACAAGTGTTGGGGTTGACTTGACCCTTATTAGTGCTATGCTCTCCCTAATAAGACTCCCCGTCGAATTTGAACATAAATCGAAACTCATTTTGTAAACTTGTTTGATAATTTAATAATATAAAAAAAAAAAAAACAAATAAACGAGTGGATCCAGCCAACTACAAAAAAACAATACAGTGTAAGAAAAGGCCATGTTTCTCTTCGTATTCTTTCCAATAATCAAATCACTGTTTCATAGTCTTTGTCCCACAATTAATATAATCAATTAATGTGGTGGACTGATTGAGAATTGAAATGTATCTGACCTAAGACCTCTCCAACGTGTCATTTTCCAGGTAATTCTAACACGTCATCTCGATTCAGTTCCATTCTCTTCAACTTCGAGACGTAAGTATATGTCAGGTATTTAGTATTATCCTCCGTTTTTTAAAGATAGCTACTGACCAACCCAGCACGCAGTCCAATGCACATTTTAAATCGTTAATAACTCAAATTCGGTACAAGTAAAAATTTTAAAAGTTCGATATTTAAAAACTACAAGACAAGACGAATCTAACAAGATCTCAATTGACTATATTTTAACTTGTATATCTATGATAAAACTTCAAGTCAAAGTGATTGTGTGAATAGTGTCAAACTCACCAATGTAGCTATCATTTAAAAACGGAGGGAGTATTTATTATATCATTTATATTTTATTTTATCAACTATAAAAAATAATTTGTTTACAAAAAACTATAAAAAGATAATTTAATTTTTAGATAAATAATAAATAGTAATTAATATTTTCAATTATTTTAATTATTTGATATTTTAGAAGTTACGATAATTATTTTGAATATTTAAATTTTGAATACATAGATTAACATTTTGGACATATAGATTAACATATTGGATAAATAGGTTAGTATTTTAGACATATAGAAATATTATTTTTATAAGCATTTTCTACAAATAGGTTAACATTTTGAATACATGGATTAACATTTTAAATATATAGATTAACATTTTGGACATATATGTTAATATTTGGATATATAGTGTATTTTTTAAAAAAATAATCATTCATATACATTTGTTACAATAAAATATTATATATTTGAATCTTGAAATAAAAAGGTAATAAAAAAATTTAACTAATATAAAAAAAATTTAACTAAACACCTGAAAAAAATAAAACAAACATAATTTTTTTAACTATGAAGTAATATAAAACATCTCCAACATAATTTTTTTTAAAAAAAAAATAAAACAAACCTGAAAAAAAAGATAAACATATGAGTGCACATCTTTTGAGGGCAAATACCTGGATAGCAAACTACCCTTTCCCAACCATCTTCCCTCTCCCAATGACTAAATACCCCATTGTTGGGTATTTAAAGTTACCACGTCAGCAACTTCCCACTATTGGGGAGGGCCTCAAAAAGAAAATAAATAAATAAATAAAAATAATAATAATAAAAAAGCAGAAAAATCATGCATTAAAACCCTATTCAGTTTTACCATACATAAATATTTTTCATTTTTGTTACACAATTTTTTTTAATTATTTTTCTACTTTAGATTAAGAATATATATATATATATTGATATATATATAACATATAAATGTTTATTCGAATAGTAAAATTTATTAAATTAAAAATATAGATTTTACGTATGCATTGAAGAAAATATCAGCTTGGTTTATTTTTAATTTATACTTGTATATCGATTCTTATCTCTTTATTTTTTTTATTGTTCGTCTAAAAAAACTGGAATCCTACTTTATTTAATTTTATTAGGCAGCAGCAGCATAAACCGACTTGGAAATTAAAAGCTTGAAAGAAAGAAAAAGACGAAATATCGTTAGTCTTATCTTGTCACATAAAGACCAAACCGCCTTTCATCCTTAGCTTTACCCAAATTAAAGATTAGATAATTTTCTCCCTCACATCCTCCCTTACCAAAAATTAATCAATATATTTTAATTAATTAATATATTACACTATTAATCAATTAATATACTTCTAGGGGTTGGGACTTACCCTAGCGGTCAAGTCTCCTTTCTCCCAACCATAGGTTGGGGTTTGAATTCCCACCAGGCTCCTTATCCCTCCTCTTTATTTTAATTTATGTGGTTTGGGCTCCCACACACATTTGCCGACACATGAGTGTCACGTTTAAAAAAAAAAAATTAATATACTTCTATAATACTATTAACATCAGACAATTACTCTATTGGTAAGGCAATAAAACTACAAAATCACAACAAATGTTTAGCAAACCATCTCATTACAAAATTTTCTTTCTTACTTATACAGTAATAGTATATTTTTATTTACTGGAAGGATTGAGTGAAATGATGTCCATTTTGAATTCTCAACCCCTTTTATGAAAGGTCGGAAGTCAAAGAGAATTACTAATTTTTTTTAATACTATTATGAAAATGGAAATTTCAGTAGAAAGTAGAAACTAGTAGTAGCAGTATATTTATTCTGCGCTCGCCTCCATCAAAATTTCAACAGTTGCCATCCTACAAAAGGAACACTTGATCAAACTTTTAAGCACCTGGCCACTGCTGCTGCTGCTGTATTCATATATCCTTTGCCTTTATCACATTTCCAATTAAAATCTCGTTCGGAACAAAAAAGGTCTCTCCAAGATTTCGAGGTGATGAAGATGGCAAGAACGCGTTTTTCGAGCAGAATCCTGCTGCTTCTGCTCTCTGTATCCGTGGTTGTGGTGGAATCAAGCATAGGAGTGAACTGGGGCACGGTGGCGCTCCACCGCCTCTCGCCGGAGGTGGTGGTGGACCTCTTGAAGGATAACAAGATTACGAAGGTGAAGCTCTTCGATACCGACCCCGGCGTGCTGAGGGCTTTGTCCGGCAGTGGTATTGAAGTCATGGTTGGAATCCCTAACGAGCTGTTGTCAGTGTTGAGCACCTCCGCGACCGCGTCTGATATCTGGGTTTCCCAGAATATGTCCAGTTATGTGGGCAAAGGGGGCGTGGATATCAAGTACTATGCTTCTGCTTTTCTTTGCTTTTCTGCTTCTGGTTTTGTTGGATGCTTATGTTTTATGCTGTCTCTACCTTGATGTTTGTTAGTTTTAATTTATCCATCTGTGAAATGATTTAACTCTTTCTTTCCTTGGCTTTTAAGTGTTTTGAGTGATTCTCATATGGCCCTTTTGGGAGTAGGAAAGTGGGAGGAATAAGTTGTGTGGATAGTAGTTATATACTTATATAGAAGGTGCTTTCTTTGCGAACTTGTGGAAACTGATTTATTTACTTTAACTACCAATGTTTTTTTGTTAAAAGATTCTGTTTTGAGGTGTTTGATATTTTTTACGACACAATCCATTTTATGAATGCATCACACAAGCATGATAAGAGCTAAATATGATGTTTTTGTAGAAGATGATTTCTTGAATCATAGTTTTCGACCATTGTGGTTTATGGATAAAGATAATTTTTGCTTCCCGTATGTTTGGCCGTTGTGTCATTTCTTCTTGGCATACAGCCTGAAAATTCAAATAACTTTCAGTTGAGGTGAAGACAAAAAGTGTATGTAGTATGTTGGTTGTTTTATGATCTTCAAATCAATCACCGATGAATAAACATTAGAAGCATTGCAGATTTTCTTTTTTTCTTTAACATGATCTTCGTGATGCTAATTTTGCGAGAGTGATTGCAGGTATGTTGCAGTAGGAAACGAACCATTTTTGTCTAGTTATTCAGGCCAGTTCCAGCCGTACGTTGTCCCTGCTATGATGAACTTACAGCAGTCATTGGTGAAAGCAAATCTTGCCGGCAGAGTTAAGCTCGTTGTCCCTTGCAATGCCGATGCCTATGAAGCTACGCTACCATCTCAAGGAACCTTCCGTCCTGACCTGACCCAAATTATGACTCAGATTGTTTCTTTCCTGAATTCCACCGGTGCCCCTTTCGTTGTGAACATTTATCCTTTTCTGAGCCTATATGGCAATTCAGATTTCCCTCAAGACTATGCCTTCTTTGGAGGAACGGCACACCCTGTGGTCGATGGACCAAATGTTTACACCAATGCATTTGATGGAAATCTCGACACTTTACTGGCAGCTCTCAGCAAAATTGGATTTGGGCAGATGCCAATTGTAATCGGAGAGATCGGATGGCCAACGGATGGGGCTCTAAGCGCGAATGTCAATGCTGCAAGGGCGTTCAATCAAGGACTCATCAATCATGTTTTAAGCAACAAAGGAACCCCTCTGAGGCCAGGGGTGCCTCCTGCAGACATCTATCTTTTCAGCCTCGTCGATGAGGAGGGAAAAAGTATTATACCAGGGAACTTCGAGAGACATTGGGGCATATTCTCATTCGATGGACAAGCCAAGTACCCGTTGGATCTTGGAAATGGCCGGTTGAAGAATGCGAAACAGGTGAGGTATCTTCCTTCCAGGTGGTGCGTGGCGAACCCTAATGGAGATCTGTCTGCTGTGGCTAATCATGTGAGACTCGCTTGTTCCTATGCTGATTGCACGACGCTCAACTATGGAGGTTCTTGCAATGACATCGGGGAGAAGGGAAACATATCGTACGCTTTCAATAGCTACTATCAGTTACAGAGACAGAATCCCAAGAGCTGTGACTTTGATGGCCTTGGGATGGTCACTTCCTCAAATCCTTCAGTTGGTAACTGTAGATTCGTTGTTGGAGTTACTGAGAGCGACAAAGCTACATCAGGCGCTGGTTTAGACCATCGCGGAAGCACCATTTTCGCGTTGTTAATTTATTGGTGCTTTCTTATGTTCCTCTTGTGATTACAAAACAGGATAGAATCCTTCACAGAAACCATGCCATCAGCTTACATACATTTGGTTAGAAACTTAGAATGTCACTGAGGATCTGTGTCGGGAATAATTTTGGTCAATTGTTGGCCTCCTATGGTCGATATAGAGCATTAGTATTCATTGAGGATTTATGCGTGGAGGTTTAGATTCAGTTATAGTTTGGATTTGAGTTCTTGCAACGTGAGAATGTATCTTCATACGGTAAGAAGAAGGTTTAGTATAACAAGAAAGTGACATTACTTTCTGATCAAACAACACAGACAATTAGAAATCTTTCACACCAAGTGAATATGGCTTGTAGTAATTTATTCGAAGAGCACAGTTTTGCAGAAATCATTGCTTAAAACAGCTAGAGCCAAACTGCAGGACATGTTTCTGAGTTTCCATGATCAAACGCAGCAATTCTCCCCAGTGGCTCCACAACAGACCTTTGCACAGGAGATCAAAGGCTTGGCGAAGCTAAACAGGCAGCAGCGACACCCTTTGAAAAACAAACAAAAGTTGAAAACACCTCAATTAGCATTTCATTCAACATTGGAATTGTAGATTGGTTATTCTCAAGGGACAGAAAGGCAAATATTCACCTTGGGGATACAGAACGGGCGGATTGCGTGGTGCTCTCACCATGGCGTTACACGGGCAAGTAACAAGGAATGCCAGCACCAGCAGCGCTACCAAAACTTTCCTGCTCAACATTTTTATAGGATCTATTTATCTTTATACTTCTTTATGTGCAGAATGTTGCTGTGAGGTGTGTGTTCTTCTCTTGCAGCCTATTTATAGGGCAAGATTGGAGATCATACACATATAGAGGAGACTAGTAATATTAGGCCGTGGATAATGTATTACTGAGGTGGTGTGAAATGGGGATTGTCAAGTGGGCAGTTCTTTTTGACTCGAAACACTTGGAAGTTTCTACTAAAGTGTTGGAGTCAACCCCATTGTGTGCTTACAGTGGCATTCTACCAGACACAAAGTGTGTTGTCTTTTGTCTTTAGCATCCATTGCAATGACTTGTATACACAGGGAATTTTGAGGCAAGAGGACTTGTGTGACTCAGTGATTTGGAGAGTTGAAGATCGATTGCCGAGTTTGTTTTATTGGCGAAGATGGTGAGAGCTGAGATCTTTGTCTGGACTCTGGAGTGCACGAATCTGTTTTGCATAATTTAAATTAAATACCCTCTTGAGTGATTACACTGTTGCTTCATATCGTGACAAGAACAGTAAGCTGACTCAGCATTTACAACTACATATCGTTAATAAATCAGTTTTGAGTATTTATATCCAATAAATAGCAAAAGATAAATAAAATAGAAGAAAGAAAATACAAATGTGGTACTATAATAGTATTAACAGAGAATAGGTTGGACTGCCATTTTGATAAGATCTATGGCCTTAGTATTGTTGACTAGGCCGAAAAGTTTAATAATGGAGATTTTAATTGGGCCAATAATTAATGGCCCACGTCATCAGCACAAAAATTGGTTACTGGCCCAAACATGCCTTAAGCTGCACAAGTCGAAGGAATATAGTTCAGATGAGCATCGAATAGTATATTCTATACGAAGTCTTACATACTAGTATTTGATTTGAATTTTTGCTAAAAATCATGTCAGATTCGAAAGTATTCAAATATTCGAGATGTTGGAGGTCCAAATTTCGGATTGAATCACCAGGTACACGAAATATGGAATTTCATACATTTTTTTTTTTTTGGAAATTCACAAATCGCATCATAACAAATTAATAAAATTCTAGCAACATACCAATATATATTCCCTAGTACAAATTATAGTTCAAATTCTGTTTGATCGATGCTGGAGAAGGGACTTCAAAATTTCTTTGATGGTTTCATAAGCATTTTTGTTCAAACTTCACAGTCATCTTGTCATTATCAGCTTCATTTCCCGCAAACATTTGAAAGTGAAATGCAAACATATCTGAGCTATTACTACTAAATTCACATATATCCCTAGAGAATACAATAAAGCGGTTGATGCGCTACTTAGAAAATGTAGTAGTATACAATTGGATGTGGAACATCTTGTGCGGCCACCCAAGCATGTAATAGCCATCCTACAGGATGATGTTGTATGTGTACCCAATTTACAACAATTTCTTGAATAAAAGGCTTCGGCTCCCCTTTTTACCTAAAAAAACAAATGCAAAAAATGAAAAAAAAAAAGAAAGAAAAATCATATCCATATCCATTACGAAATATTCAAAAAAAATAAAATATCTGATAAGATATCTGAGCTATGTTTGGGAAATAATAATAGATTTTAAAGTCTGAAGTTTAGAGTTTAAAGTTTGTATTTTAAAATTAATGGAGAAAAGTAGTTTTAAATTTATATAACCTTGAATAATGGTGTTTGTTGATTGAGTTAAAAATTAGAGTTTAGAGTTTGGAGTTTGAGAAACTAAACGTTGGGGTCGAGTAGCTTTAAGCATTTAGAGTTTAAACGTGAAATTTGGAAAAAAGGCCAATATAGTCCTTTATTTTTATAAAAAAGCCAAATCAGTCCTTTTTTATTTTTTTGGCCAAATTGGTCCGCTACATATACTAATTACGTCCCAATCGGTCCTCCAACCACTAATTATGCCCTAATTACATATTTTTTGCCAAATCAGTCCTTTTTTTCCTTTCAAAAATCTAAATTGGTCCGTTATTAATTTTTGCCCCCTTTCATGCAGTCCAATGCACATTTCAAACCACTAATAACTCAAATTCGGTATAAGTAAAAATTCTAAAACTTTGATATTTATAAACTACACGACGAGACGAATCTAATAAGATCCCTTAGCTCATTTTAATTTGTATATATATGTTTAAAATTTAAGTCAAAACAAGTGTGTGAATAGTAGCAAATTAGACAATATAGTTATTAAAAAAATGGAGGGAGTATATATTGCAATCGGTCTTCATTTTATGGAGAAACACTAAAAACCACCGAACTCTAAAAGATGATCCATTTGTTTAATAACTACATTTTTTAATAACTACATTTTATGGAGAAACACCATTTTATGCGATATACTCCCTCCATATTTTTAATAATTACATTATCTAATTTGCTACTATTCACACACTTGTTTTGACTTAAGTTTAAACATAGATATACAAGTTAAAATGAGCCAAGTAGTATCTTGTTAGATTCGTCACGTCGTGTAGTTTATAAATATCAAAATTTTAGAATTTTCACTTATATCGAATTTGAGTTATTAGTGGCTTGAAATGTGCATTGGACTGAATGAAAGGGGACAAAAATTAATAACGGACCAATTTTTAGATTTTTGAAAAAAAAGGACTGGTTTGGCAAAAAATGTATAATTAGGGCATAATTAGTGGATGGAGGACCAATTGGGACGTATAGTATATGTAGCGGACCAATTTGGCTAAAAAAATAAAAAAAAAGACTGATTTGGCTTTTTTGTAAAAATAAAGGACTATATTGGCTTTTTTCCGGTGAAATTTGGCGGTTACTGAAAATAATGTTTACTATGTATAGAATTTTAATCTACTTTTAATATATATTTTAAAAGTTAAACACTAAACGTTGTAAAAATTTGCCAAACGCATAAAATTTTGATTAAATTAATCGAATTTTTGATCAAGTATTTCAGATCGGGGTTGGGATTTACCCTGGTGGTCAAGTCTCTCGACTCACAACTTATAGATTGGGGGTTCGATTACCTACCTGACCCTCTATCTCTCCCCTTTATCCATTTATAATTTGTGTAGCATGGACTTTCACCACAATTTCCTAGTATGTATAGGTTGTTCAACAAAAAATTTTTTAAAAAAAAATATTTCAGATCGGATTTTGTACTCAATACTCATCCGTAGTTCCTATAATTGAAGGTAACGGGAACTTTGAAAAAATATTCGAAAATATAAAATAGAATATAAAATGTGTTTCGACCATCATAATGAGATACCAAGATGAAATTCTTCATTGAAGGAAATCTTGCCAATAACAAAAGGAAATAAAATATAATCAAATTAATAAGATAAATATACAAAAAAGAAAAAAGAAAGATTACCGTTGTGCTTAAAGAGGCTTGGTAAATGAATAAATGGCGTCGGCCTCCGTTTCCGAAAAAAAAAAAGAGGCCTGGTAATTATTCTTTTTTTTTTAAAAAACATTGACAAAAAATACTGCTTATATTGCTTAATCTGTGAAATTTAATTAGGTTGATTTAATAAAATAAATTAAAATTGTTGCATGCCTTTGATTTATTCAATAATAAATTAATGTATCTATCTATATAATAAATCCTGAATACTTTTTGACATGTTCAGACTGTATTGCCCTTATTAAATATACTTCATCATTTTTTAATTTTAAGGATTAAACAGTAATTATGTCCTAGGTTTCCAAGTAGGCCCTGATTAATCATCCAGAAAAGTACAGCTATTTACACGTCACCGCTGAATCATCCTCCTTGCCACGTCATCAACCTTTTAAATCTTTTATTTAGATAATAAATCTATTTATTAGTATATGAAAATCCTGAGAAATCTTTTCATATATTTTACAAATATATAAATTGGAAACAAATTATAATATATTTGATATTTATGACAAATTTAGTAAAACCAATATATTATAAATCCTTTAATTGAATATGTTATATTTTCAAATATATTATATTGATTATATGTAAATATGAGCCTAAAATATTATCCTCAATCAATAGAATAAATAAAAATTTAATCTATATAATAAATATTGTTAAAAAATTATACAAAAGATGTGCCAATTGAAGATGAGTAAACTACGGTAAAGATAATGCGCAAGATAAGGATATTGATAGTACAATTATTGTCATTGTATCCCGTTGCAGACCTACTCAGTATAAATGTACCAATATTTGTATAAAATAATTCATATGAATCATGATATAATAATATATAGATCTTGAACTCATATTGCCACAAAAAATTATTCTCAATTGTTTATTTGTTGCTTTGTATGCTTTTTCAAAAAAAATTAATAGGAGTCACATGTTTAAAATGACGAGGTCACCTGTTTCTACATAAATTACAATATCTATAGCTATTATAGCTATTATGAATTATGAAAATTTTCACTATAGCAACTAGTTAATTAATACCTATTTGTTTTTTAATTAAATTAATAAATTATTAATTATATATCTATTTTATAATGAAAAAAATCGTCGTGCGCAGCGGGCGGGTTAAAAATCTAGTATGTAAATAAATAAAGATTATTATTAAACTTTGTATAACGATTTACGGCATTAATTAAATCCTATTTAATAGTGACAAAGATCTTTGTAATAATGCTGTAATTGGAAATGGGCTATTCGAATTTTCCTTTAATAATAACGGGAAAACGCAATGAAGCCAATATCCCTCTAAAATTTTATTTAACGAAAGCAATACATAATCGTTTCAAGCTTTGACATGTTAGGTATAGGTCTCGATTCGAGTGTTTGTACTTTGTATATGTAGAATTTTCTTTTGGAAAGACAATACTTTAATACACATATGGATTAGTTTTTTTTAAAAAAAATCGACTAGTTGGCTATTAATAACTTTATGTTATGATATAAAATATAATTGTAGTATTAATATATATATATATATATATGTGTGTGGAGATAGTGTGTAGTGGTGATGGAGAGCACCAGAGAGGAGAGAGGGAGAAATTGTACTGTATAACTGTTAGCCCAATAATAAAGTTCACCAAATTTTAAAAAGCCCAATGAGTAGTGGCCCAAAATTTTGAGAAACCTGCAATGCAAGTCACCCCGCCAAAATGAAGTCAGGCAGAGCGGTTGAGTGGGAGATCGTGTGCCAAACCGTCTATGTGCAAGCTTCGAGTATAAACGTCTGGAGAAGGCTCATTTGGGGGACACCTTCAACTCTCCACAGAGAAACTGCATTTTAATTTCTTACTTTCTGCATTTCAGTTCTTTCAATTCCGCAATTCCTTTCCGTTTGTTCTTTCTGCAATTTCTTTACTGCTTTGTTCGCATTCTTGTAATTCCATTCTACACTTTGTAATCTCTTCAAAGTCATCAATCAAAAAGAGGTTTTTAGCCTCTATAAATTTCTTGTTCAACAAATTGGCACGCCCAGTGGGACCGAAAGTGGAAACCATATCCGCTTAGAGGTTGTTTATGCGTCTAAGATCTGGACGTTTGGTGAGTGATTTAACGCAGAAATTTTAGGAAATGTCTCTGCAAGAGAAGACGCCTGTTAGAACGTCGTCTGAGGATGCAATTGAGACGACGAGTACTGTCCAGCCACAACAGGGGATAATGCAGACCCCCACATTGACGGAACAAATGCGGCTCTCGATGACCGAATCGATGGCCGAGTTTATGCCTCTACTCACGAGGCATCTTATGGACGTTTTGTGGCCTGCTATGGCCGATCAGATTGACCGAGGCTTCAATGCTCTGCGGACTTAACATGAAGTAACTGCTTCCGCAACCACCCTTGTAAGCGGCGTTAACACGCCGATGTGTTCAGGGCCGTCAGGCGGCCAAATACGGGCTTGGGGAGCAGCACCCAGTCAGCCACCACTATCTGATGTAGGAGGCTCGCCTAGTCCGTTCGTGAATCCATATCAGACAGCCTACGCCTATACCCCAGCGGCTCCTATGGTGCCGAATATTGGGTATGCAGTGCCTCCAACACCGATTTATGCGGCACCAGGGTGTGTGATGGCCACCAGTGTATCGCCAGGCTGTACAGCGGCCTCTGGGGCCACTGGTATGCCACCACGACAAGCGGCACCTAATGTGCCGAATGTTCCTGTTGTACCCTACATGGCGACACAGCCTTGGGGACAGGCACCCCAACCTTGGGGGCAGACGCCACCGCAAGGGATGTTGAGCTGGATGGCGGCCTAGTGGTTGGCAGCTGGATGGCGGCCAAAGGGACCAAAATGGCGGCTGGATGTGTAGAAGTGGCGGCCAAGGAGATCAAGAAGGCGGCTGGATGTGAGGGCGGCCGGACGCTCCTTGGTGGCGGCTAAGAGGCTTCGAATGGCGGCCCGGGCGTTGTGGATGGCGGCCAGCAAAGGTAAAATGGCGGCCAGCAAAGGCAAAGTGGCGGCCAGAGAAGGCGAGCAGAATGGCGGCCCGGGCGTTGTGGATGGCGGCCGAAAGGCTTCAAGTGGCGGCCAAGGATCCCTTGGTGGCGGCTGAATACCTCACGGTGGTGGCCTGACGAACGCAGGTGGCAGCCAGGGAGGCCTCGACGGCGGCCGTGCAGCGCAAGCAAGGTGGCGGCCAGGGGTGTCCAGATACGGCTCGTATTCTGATTGACGAAAAAGGAGCTTCCGAGGGTGTGGATGCGTGAGGCTCGGAAGGGATATTCGAGTAAAAAAAAAAAGAAATAGAAAAAAGAAAAGGTGACTGATGGGGTCTGACATCTTTTTATAATAGCCTAAATGGGCCAGGCCCGTATTGAACGCGCAGATTTGTCTTGGAAAACCCTAATCAGACAAATCACGCGAGGGGGGCATCTGTTAACCCACAAATTATTGGCCCATTTATTTTGAGTCCAATCCATGTTAAATCCCATTTCTCATACTATGTCGGCCCAGGACTCATGAGAAGACGACAGGAATGGTCCTTGGAGGTTTCTTTGGAGTGCCAGCGCATGGAGACAGGTGTCCTGAAGGCGTCAATTTGAGTGCCAGCAAGAGGGGTGGTGTGAAGACAAGTGTCCTTGAAGGGATCGTGGTGTCTGACGGTTGAGTGGCTCCGTCTATAAAAGCCGAAGAAATGCTCACTTGGAGGGGTTCCTTCAACTCTCCACAGAGAACCCGCATTTTATTTTCCTTTTTGCACTTATTTTCTGCAAATTCCTTTCTTGCAAATTTAATTTTGTTCTTCCATTCTGCAAATTTATTTTCTTTTACAAGCTTTCGTTGAATTCTGTAATTGCTTTTTGCAAACCTTTCTGTAATCTCTTCAACACTGTTCAATCAAAAAGAGGTTTCGCTCCTCTGCAAATTTCTTGGTAAACAAATTGGCACGCCCAGTGGGACCGAAAGTGGAAACCATATCCGCTTAGAGGTTGTTTATGCGTCTAAGATCTGGACGTTTGGTGAGTGATTTAACGCAGAAATTTGAGGAAATGTCTCTGCAAGAGAAGACGCTTGTTAGAACGTCGTCTGAGGATGCAATTGATACGACGAGTATTGTCCAGCCACAACAGGGGATAATGCAGACCCCCACATTGACGGAACAAATGCGGCTCTCGATGACCGAATCGATGGCCGAGTTTATGCCTCTACTCACGAGGCATCTTATGGACGTTTTGCGGCCTGCTATGGCCGATCAGATTGACCGAGGCTTCAATGCTCTGCGGACTCAACATGAAGTAACTGCTTCCGCAACCACCCTTTTAAGCGGCGTTAACACGCCGATGTGTTCAGGGCCGTCAGGCGGCCAAATACGGGCTTGGGGAGCAGCACCCAGTCAGCCACCACTATCTGATGTAGGAGGCTTGCCTAGTCCGTTCGTGAATCCATATCAGACAGCCTACGCCTATACCCCAGCGGCTCCTATGGTGCCGAATATTGGGTATGCAGTGCCTCCAACGCCGATTTATGCGGCACAAGGGTGTGTGATGGCCACCAGTGTATCGCCAGGCTGTACAGCGGCCTCTGGGGCCACTGGTATGCCACCACGACAAGCGGCACCTAATGTGCCAAATGTTCCTGTTGTACCCTACATGGCGACACAGCCTTGGGGACAGGCACCCCAACCTTGGGGGCAGACGCCACCGCAAGGGGGGCATACGCCACAACCAGCCGCCGTGGCTCCTCTTACAACCCCAGTGGCGATGCCACCTGCGCAGGCGCCAGTAGTGTCACCCGAGTTGCTCGCAGACATGATGCAGCAACATTTCGGGATTCAACTGAGGCCGATGGAGCGGCCAACATATCGTAAACCGTACCCTGATTGGGTTGATAGCATGCAACCATACCCACGAGGCTTCAAGATGCCTGAATTCTCCACGTTCTCAGGGGATGAAGGCAGGTCTACCGTGGAGCATGTGGGCAGGTTCACTGCACAGTGTGGGGAGGCAGCATCGAACGACTGGTTGAAACTGAGGCTCTTTAGCTCATCCCTCACCGGTCCGGCTTTCGCATGGTATGCGTCTTTGCGGCCTAATTCTGTCCAGAATTGGGCTGATTTGGAGCGAGCCTTCCATGAAAGATTCTATACACCCCTTTCCCAGGTTAGTCTCGCAGATTTAACTAATGCAAGACAATATGCCGACGAGACGGCAAGTGCCTTCATTAATAGGCTACAGCGGCTTAAGGGCCGGTGTACTATGGCAATCCCCGAGAGGGAAATAGCCAACATAGCGGTATCCAATATGTTGCCTAAACTAAAGGAACATTTAATTGTGCAGGATGCGACTGACTTAGCCCAGCTGGCCGAGAGAGCGGCCCGACTGGAAAAATTCCTGGAGGAACAGGAGGAAAAGCGTCCTACGCGTCGAGTCCACTTCGAGGAAGTGAGGCTCAATGACGAGGAGGACGAACCTGTGGAGGTGGCTGTAGCGGAGTTGGTCCAAACAGCCAAGCCACACACTTGTGCGGCCCTCAAGCCGCCAAAGCAGAAAGAGGCCAAGTACAGGCCTGAGGAAGACCTTTTTGATATGAGCAGGGCGGATCAAGTGTTTGATGCCCTACTCAAAGATGGAGTGATTAAGCTGCCTGAGGGGCAGAAGTTACCAGCGGCCGAGGATATTCGAGGCCGATCCTTCTGTAAGTGGCATAATTCTTACACTCATAGCATTACTAAGTGTAGGAGTTTTAGAATTGCCATCCAGAATAAAATTAAAGAGGGACGATTAAAAATTGCAGGTATGAAGGTGGATGTAGACCCGTTTCCTCAGCTTCATGTTGGTGCTTCTGGGTTCATCCCAAATCCAGAGGCTGGCGGTTCTAGTAGCCGGGCTGAGGAAGGAAGCGAATGTGTTGAGATCAATGAGCAGGATGAGGACTTGTTGTCTGACGAATCTGAAACTGAAAAAGAAAAGGAATTATACAGCAAGCAACCTAAGTTTAAGAATATGTCCCAGGAGGAGTTCAAGAAAGTCCTCGAGGCTGAAGAGAAAGAATTCCAGAAGAAGCAGAAGCCTCCATTGAGGATTGAGATCCCAAAGCCTGCATTGGAGATCCGTGAAAATGGGAGACATCAGCCTGTAACTCGGGACTATAGGCCGGGAGTACATGTGGTACCAACTTTGATGAGACGTCCTGAGCACCCCGCGGAGACTGAAAGATGGATGATGAATCGGACTGAGATGAGATCTGCTCCGAGGGAGCCGCCATCCATGACCAGAAGCCAGTTCAGGAAGGCTCAAAGAAGGTATGCCGAGGAAATGCGGCAATGGGAAGCTCAGATTCATAAGTTGGAGGCATCTAGGCCTCGGAAGCCAATACAACCAACCTACTTCAGGTCCCAAGGGGAGACCTCTGAACGACGAAGGCATGTTCATGAGAGGTTGCAATATCCGGAAAGAAGGCATCCTTCTTTGAAGCCCAGTTCACCCGCACCGCCTCGTAGGCCAGTTTGTGAGCGGCTTCAGCCAAGCCGAGAAACCGATAGGAGGAGGACACCTGAGGCGCCAAGGGGAACACCTCAGCCGCCATCCTCCCTCACTAGGAGACCAGTGCGGGAAAGGTTGCAGTGGGCGGAACGCCAGCCGCCATCACCTCAACCTAAGAACACAGATGCTAAACCCCCACAAACTAAGCCTCAGCCGCCAACTTCTCAAGACAAAGGTAAGGCGGTCGCTGAGTCAAGTAATGCGAAAAATGTGACTATGTCTTGGGCAGACAAATTCATGGAGAGATTTGAGCGTATGGGTGAGCCAGGTACATCCAGTACGAGAGAGATGGCGATGATGAAGGTTCTTACTAGATACTTCGCTTACATAGCGGCCCACCAGGCTGGTCAGTTGGGAAGTGAACCTGATAGTTATGAGGGGTTCCTAACTTATTGTAAGACAGTGGATGAATCTGAGCAAGCAAAGTCAAAGTCGAAAGTTGAGCCTACATACGATGATACTCAAGTGAGCTTCGGTGCAGTCACTCCAAAAGAAGTGGAAGCTGCTATAGAAGCCAACCAAGAGGATCCCAAGGTGGGGATTGGCGCTTTAGGTGTCATCCCTGACGATATTAGCGGATTGGGCGATATGGATCTTGACGAGGAAATTAAGCTAGACACTTTCTGGGATAACCTTGAGGATGAGCTTAAGGAAGCAGGCTTCGAGTATGGACAGAAAGAGGATCCAGTAGACCCTGCTGTGCCTATGCAGGTCGTAGGGCTGGCGGCAGAGGAACAAGTTAGCGATGCCGAGTCTGAGATCTGGGATGAAGAAGAGCCGTCATTTGCTAGGCTGATTGAAGAAATGGATGAGATGATAGCAGAATTATCGCACCCAACCAGATGTCTCCTTGAGGAGTTGGGCGGCCAGTCTGCTCAGAGGCCAACTTTCGCCCAGTTTGCTAAGCCAGAAAGGTCTCAAACAAGACAGCTGAAGCCATTAACAAGGCTCATGTGGATGGACGTCCTTTCAGTAGGGTATTCGTTGACAATGGGGCAGCGGCAAATGTGATGCCGATGTCGACTCTGAAGAAACTTGGGAAGAGCGAAAAAGATTTGATCCCTACCAGGGTGAAGATGTGTAGCTTCGTTGGAGAAGCAACCCAACCCGCAGGGTTCATAACGACGGATGTCACTGTGGGGTCTAAGACTATCAAAGTAGCATTTTTTGTAGTGAAGTCAAAGACATGCTACTCAGCATTGTTGGGACGAGACTGGATTCACATGGCAGAATGTGTGCCATCCACCTTACACCAACAATTACTCATATGGGATGGTGAACACGTCGAGCTGGTGGAGGCTGATCCTCAACCCTTCAAAGGGCCAGATAGCAATAATGATGAGGCTGTCTTCTACTTAGAAGACATTCAGCCTGCGTCAGCCTTGATTGGCGTTGATGTGGACCTAGAGTCCATCGACTTTACTTCAAGCGGCTTCAAGCTACATTCAGTAGACAGCCGACAGGATGCCTCACGTTCCTCATCATGAGCGACCAAGACGTCTACCAAGACTTGTTGCGGCGGCTGGTTGATTCTGAGGTGATGATGGGCGCCGAAGACAAGTCTAAAAACATGATGAACAATAGGCCATCTGAGTGGCCATCACCTGTGAAGCGGACATTGCCTAGTCCAGAGGCCAAGGAACCACTGGTGGACATCAATCTGGGAACTGAGGTGGAGCCGAAGTTGACTAAAGTAAGTGCGTCTCTACCTGATGAGGAGCGGCACCAACTAGTGGAGCTGATTCAAAAGTATAAAGATTGTTTCGCATGGCAATACACGGACATGCCAGGGCTTTCAAGGGAACTCGTGGAACACAAGCTGCCTACTCACCCCGAGTTCAGGCCTCACAAACAGCCGCCTAGACGGTTTGATCCAGACACCATCCCAAAAATAAAGGCTGAGATCGAAAAGCTTCTTAGAGCAGGTTACATTAGAACTTGTCGTTATGTAGAATGGCTTGCAAATATTGTACCTGTTGTAAAGAAGAATGGTCAATTGAGAGTCTGTATAGACTTTAGAAATTTAAACTTGGCTACGCCCAAGGATAAATATGTAATGCCAATGGCCGAAATGCTTGTTGATGCGGCCGCTGGTCATAAATTTTTATCATTAATGGATGGTTATTCTGGATACAATCAAATCTTTATTTCTGAAAATGATGTACACAAAACGGCATTTCGTTGTCCAGGACCAGTTGGCATCTTCGAATGGGTAGTGATGCCGTTTGGCTTAAAAAATGCCGGGGCAACCTACCAAAGGGCCATGAATATGATATTTCATGATTTAATTGGACACATACTTGAAGTATACATCGATGACATTGTGGTTAAATCATGTGAATTTGGCGAACATTTGAACCACCTTGAACAAGCTTTTGTCAGAATGAGGCAACACGGGCTGAAGATTAACCCCGCTAAGTGTGCCTTTGGAGTGGCGGCTGGGAACTTTTTAGGCTTCCTGGTACATGAGAGAGGCATCGAGGTGGATCAGAATAAAGCCAAGGCAATATTGGAGGCCCGGGCACCATCAAACTTAAAGGAGCTTCAATCTTTGATGGGTAAGATTAATTTCCTAAGAAGATTCATCGCCAACGCTGCGGGAAAAATGAAAGCGTTCACCACCTTGCTCAAGGGAAGGAAGAACGAGGTATTCATTTGGACGGCTGACCATCAGGCGGCCTTTGACGAGATTAAAGGAGCTTTAGCCAACCCTCCAGTATTGATGCCGCCCAGGCCGGAGGCGCCATTGAAGCTGTATGTGTCAGCCGCCGAGGAGTCCATAGGATGTTTGCTCGCACAAGATGATGAGTATGGCAAGGAAAGAGCCATCTACTACCTTAGTAAGACACTACAAGGTCCAGAAGTAAGGTACACAGCCCTAGAGAAGCTATGTTATGCGTTGGTGTACTCGTGCAACAAACTGGAACATTATATGCTACCGAGGACAGTCTATGTAGTGGCTCCATTTGATTTGGTCAAGACTTTGTTGCAGAGGCCAGCCTTGAAAGGCCGCCAGGCCAAGTGGGCTATGAAACTTATTCCTTTTGCTCTTGTATACGTTCCTCAGAAGGCGGTCAAGGGACAGGCCTTAGCGGACTTCTTAGCTCAACATCCCTCAATGATGTTGCCCGAAGAACCCGAAGAATCATTCATAGGATTTGAACCTTGGGAGTTAACTTTCGATGGGTCCTGCGCAAGCAGCGGTTCAGGGGCCGGTATTACAATTACTAGTCCATTCGGGGAACATTGGAAGTTGGCTCGTGAGTTGGAGCCTGGTACAACCAATAATCAAGCTGAATATGAGGCTTTAATTTTCGGCCTGGAGACAGCATTAATGAAGGGTGCCAGGTCCATTTTAGTTTTTGGAGACTCACAAGTTATCTTAAAACAATTGACAGGAGAGTTGAGTGCAAAAGTCCGAGGTTGATTAAATGTTATGAAGCCGCTCTAGAGCTATTAGGTAAATTCTCGGAGGCTACTATCAGTCATGTGCCTAGAGACCAAAATAAGGAGGCCAACGAAGCGGCTCAACTAGCTTCAGGCTGGCAGGTTGGTTGCCCTAGGGGGGCAACACACATCGCTGTCATCACTAATGAGTCTGAAGGACAAGAAGAGACTCAACCTCAAAATCCAGTTGACGATTGGAGGACAGATATTTTGCAGTATCTTGAGAATCCGTCGTCCGAAGGAGATAGCTCTATGAAGGTAAAAGTCTTAAAGTATACGGTGATTGATGGTGAGTTGTTCCGAAGGGCGCTCGACGGTTTGTTACTTAAGTGCATCGGTCCTGAGGAAGCTAAGCTAGTGATGGGAGAGGTCCATGAAGGAATTTGTGGCTCCCATAGAGCGGGACCAAGCATGAGATGGAGTATTCACCGGTATGGGTATTTTTGGCCAACAATCATGGAGGATTGTATCACTTATGCTCGATGATGCGAGGCTTGCCAGAAACATGGTCCCATTCAAAGGGTGCCGGCGGAAGAATTGCATTCAGTCGTGAAACCTTGGCCATTCCGTGGCTGGGGGATGGACATCATTGGGAAGATTCATCCGTCTTCATCTAAGAATCACACGTTCATACTTGTGGCCACTGATTATTTTACCAAGTGGGTAGAGGCGTGGCCAATGAGGAAGATTGATCAAAGCGATGTTATTAAATTTGTGACTGAGCTGATACATCGATTTGGGATACCTCAAACTATCACTGCCGATCAAGGAACGATATTCACAGGTGAGAAGTTTATGGCTTTCGCTAAGCAATTTGGGATTCGCATATATCATTCTACTCCATACTATCCCCAAGCGAATGGTCAAGCCGAGGCTACTAATAAGATCTTGGTAAACATGATCAAGAAGGCAGTGGGAGACAAGCCAAGGAAGTGGCATGAGACCTTATCAGAGGTCCTGTGGGCGTATAGAAATTCTAAGTCTACCGCCACTGGATTCACGCCATACTACCTGACGTATGGACATGACGCTGTCCTACCTTTAGAGATCACGGTTCCATCGCTGAGGGTGGCTCAGCAGGATCACTTAGAGTTAGCTAAGTATGAGGAGGCCATGTTGCAAGAGTTGGAGACGGCGGATGGTGACAAGCTGGTCGCTTTGGAGAACATCCGACGTCATAAAGGTAAGATCGCGAAGTATTATGACAAGAAGGTTCGAGGCAAGGTGTTCAGTGAAGGGGACCTAGTGTGGAAGGTGATTTTACCTTCAGGGGTGCGCGATAATGAAACTGGAAAGTGGTCTCCAAACTGGAAAGGACCTTTCATTGTTACTCAGAAATTGATTAATGGTGCATACAAATTGATGGATATTGATGGACAAGAGCATAAACAAAGTATCAATGCAAAATATCTCAAAAGGTATTATCCATCAGTCTGGGAATCGGAGTAAGTCAAATATAAATGCATCAAGTCAAAAGTGGCCGTATCGAGGGCCAAGTGTAGCAAAAAATATATACTAAGGAAAACCAAAGGGTGACTAACAAGGTCCCACCACAAGCCGGTGGGCTAGCTCATAAACGTACCAAAAATGCGAATCCTAAAGCTACTGAGAAGGAGGTGGCATTCTACTGCCGAGTATGCGACCTCGCATGACTGTCCAACGATCGCATGTACGCCCAAATGTGTCGGTAATACGACGAAAAGCAGCGTCGGCAACACGAGCGCGAGCGTCTGCCCGTGGTCGAAGACCCTTCGACAACTCAGCTGATAGGTCGCGTTGGTCGGCGACTAAGCGGTCATGAGTGGTCTGCAAGGCAGCAACCTGTGTGGACGTCTCAGTCAAGCTAGACTCGAGAGAAGTAAGCCCATCCTTGGCTTCCTGAATAGTACGTCTCCTATCTGCAATGGAGCGTCTCTGATGTGCTATAACACGCTCTGCCTCTGCAATGAGCCGCTCTGACTCTCGGATATCGCCCTCTGCAGATGTAATGGCGCTCTCCGGCTGTGATTTTTGGTTCTCTTGAACCACACGAGCCTGAGATAACTGCTCGCGCTGGGGACGAATCGCCTCCAACTGAGAAAGAGTCTCGAGATGTCGTGACTCAAGATCGCCAATAAGGGTCAAGGCCTCGGCAGACTCATCCGCAATACTCCTGTAACTAGGGAAAGAAACAGACAGCTCAGAGATGAGATATGAAAAATCCTGGAAGTCGGCATCCTCAACAAAGGTGGGGACCGAGCTGATGGCAATGAGCAAGTCGTCGAGACTGGAGACTATCTCAGCGGTCAGAGGGCCAGTCCGGGATGTAAGAAGGCGGTCAAGTGCCTCACACGTCTTAGCGACATCGCCACTGATAGGAGTGTGGGTGCTCGAAGTCATAGGATCTATAAAAGGAACCTGGGGCACCTGCAAGTAAGAACATATTAACATTTGCAACACGGAGAGCTAACCATAATGAAGACAAGAAAGAACAATACCTGAGGAGTCGGGGCGTGGTCGACTAAATCAGCTGAAGGTACGACAGAGTCAATCACTGGAGGTGGCGCCTGACCAGTAGGGGCCTATGGTCGAAACAAGCGAACATTCCTTAGCATATGTTCCTCCGCAAGATGGAAGCAAACAAGGGAATGAAAATAGTATGAGGCTCGAAATACCTGAGAGGCCAGCGTGAGAGGCGGTGTAACTGCAGAGGTATGAGACGCAGCCTGAGGAGAAGGCAGACAAGTCCTCTAATCCGAAGGGACCTGGAGAAAAAGCGTGATGATTCGTTCTGTTTCTAGAAATAAGTCGAAATTAAAAGTGACATAATGAATAAATACCTGAGAGGCCCGATCAATGCTAGTGGAGATATCATCAGTCGAATGGAGAGATGGGTCCACGTGGGCCTGAGAGTAAAAAAAGAAAAGAATGCGGCCATAAGTTATCGAGATAGGAACACACAAACGAGTACGAGGTTAAATATACCTGTGAGGGATCCGCAACCGCGGTCTCCTGGACATCAGGGTGGTATCTAGGATCATCCACACCATGAGCAGAGATGTAGTCGGCACGAGCCTGCAACTCGTCTATGGTATCATGGTCGCCAGTATCAACACCCGCACCTGCGTGATCGTCATGATCAACCTCGCTATCAATCATACTCACAAGGCCATCGTCAGGGTCGACTGAATCGGCCTCCATGTGAACATCGTCTCCAGCGTCATCGTCGCCCATTTCATCCTCCTCACTTGAATCTGCAGATTCACCTCCGTCGTCGTCATCACGATCTCCAGTGTCATCAGTGGCACCATCGTCCATGTCCTCGTCCCGAGCTAAGGAGTTCGAACTACTACCGGTGGATGTCCCACGAGACCTATAATAGGAAACTGTAGAAGTGGATAGATGTTAGACAAAAGAAAGAGGATTATAAGGGCATGTGTGAAATAAATCAAAAGGTACCTCTCGGACGTTTGTGAGATGGGGGAGGCGCAGCTGAGGTCTTCGGGACAACGCTCTGAGATGCAGGAATGGGGAGCTGACCATATTGCAGCTCCGCGAGCACTAGAAGCCGGATCACCCGGCGGGAGAGCCGAGGGCCGAGAGGAAGACGGTCCTGCTGTGACAGGAGCTCGCTGAGAAGACGCATCTCCAAAACGCTCTATAAGACTGGCCTCAGTCGGCAAGAGCGAGGTAATGTACGGGGTCCACCAAGCCATAAACTGAGTAGCAAGTGTCCCAGCAGGGGTGAAGGGCAGATAAGATGAAGTCGTCAGGCGACCCAACAGAGCAAGAATAGCATAGAGATCCGCGTCGGTCAATCCCGAGCCTCTGGTAGCCGGCCACTGTACTCCACGTGGGAGACCAAGTCGGCATCCGAACTGTCGAGCTAGTAGATGAGGGCAATAAGGCTCAGCGTTGAGCGGGTTAGACTTGTCGTGTTGCCGAAGGCCACTCAAAAGTAGGTGCGGCTTCATTGCGGTGTTCCACGTGTCCTCACCAAAGTTGGCATCTGGGGCAGAAGGCGAGCATAGGAGGTCAGCTAACAGTGCACCCCGCCGGGCGTAAGGGAATAAACCAAGGGAACCAGGCCTATAAGACATAAGCCAACGCAAGATCTGCAAACCGTCTTTGTCTAATAGCTTGCCATCCCGAATGGCCACAGACTGACTTGCTAAAGGAAAACACAATGGGGTGTTCGGCAGGCACTTTCTCGGATCAGGGCGAGCCACACCGCGAAACAAGCGCGGGAAATACAGCTGAATCCATAGCTGCATAAACCATAAAGGTCCGGAAGCCTGGCCGGCAGGATCTGTCCCTTCGACGATTGAATTGCTATCTTCGACATCGCATTGAACAAAGTAGCAAGAAGGTATGAGCCAATCGCCAAAGTATCATTGACGTCGCTATCAACAATGGCCAGAACATAGGGCAAAGCAGTACGAAGCACGGTGCGGGCACTAGAACAAACAATGAACCGGCTGAACCACATCAAGAGGAATGCAACATGTTCTTGGCGTGTAGGGGGTCCAATCACTCTGTTGTGATCAATGAAAGTCTTATACTTTTTGGATTCTTTGCCTGCGGGGCAGATCGGGTCACCAAGATGAGAATCCTCTGCATCAAGGGAGTGAGTCAACTCCGAACCAACAACAGACAGCCCCGTAATCATCATGACGTCCAATAGGGTGGGACCTACGAAACCACAGGGAAGCTGGAAAGCATTGACTGAAGAATTCCAGAAACCCATAAAGTAGTAAAGCAGACGATGGTTGAGCACAATAGGCTTCATGGACAAGAGTATGGCGTCTCCAATCCCTCGTAAATCCCATTCTTTGGAGTATGATCTCCGCATCCTGCTGGCCCAGTCAATATATCGCTCTGTGCTGTTCCTTTCAGTCGGAAGCTTCGGGCTTTTCTTTCTGCGCTTGGAAACTGACTTGGTAGCACCTGATGGGTGAGACCGAATGACTTTAGTGCGGGAGATGAATGCCTTGGTAAAGGCCCCCTTATTGATGGGAAGTGAGCAAGACAGAAAGTCATGGGCAGTCGCACCATGTGCACCACTATGATAAAAAGGCCGGAGGACAGGCACCGGCTCCTCGCAAGCGAAGTCATAGGCTTCATCGTCGGATGAAGGGAGATCCTCCATATCCTATATCAATGAAGAGATGGCTAAAAGTTATATGAGAAAATTAAACTAAGTAAGTGGTAAGGAAAATTCTTGTACTAACCTGGGGAGAAGGGACACGAGGATGAGCTAAACCAGTGAAGCCGGACGTATTAATTGATGCCTGAGCGGCTGCTTTCAGCTTAAGTATAGTGTCTGGCAACTCATTTGTGGCAGCTGATGTCCCTATATGAGCGGGCAATGTAGAGGCCACAACGTCCGAAGGCTGTATGACGGAGTCTCGAGACTGCAAAGGGGCGGCTGGTATGGTGGAACTCACCAAAGCCTACATTGGTGAGCACATTAAATCCTCATCTATTGGGAACCATATTAAGAAAAAGAAAATTGAAAGCCAAAGGGTGTCAATCAAACCTGAAAAGCCGGTGTGCGAGAGGACAAGGCTGCGAAACCTGAGCCTGCAGGTGGCAGAGTGGCGGCCTGCATCCCTGATATGGAGGCCGATACTCCAGGGGTGGTAGCTGGGTCTCGAAATAAAGATCGAGGTTCCTTCCCGACACCGTGGCCGGAAAATGGTGTAGTGACGACCCGAGTTTGCAACGAGGCAGCCTGTAGGATGATTTCATTAAGTTAAGAATATGGAGGTTGCTCGAAAGAGTTTACATGCCAAAAGAAAGAAAATATTATGCGTCGAAACAAACCTGAGCAATGGTCGAACGCGGAGCAGTAGTCCCAAAAGGCTGTGAAGTGGCGACGGAGGGTCTCCCAATGGCGGCCTGGGCTTGCGTAGTGGCGGCCTGCATGGGAAATTCCGTCAAAACTTATGTAGTAAAGTAGGTCAATGGGATCAAGAGAAGCAAAGAGAAGCGTCATGCAAGGAGACGAACCTGAGTAGCAGCCACGAGGCCAGAAGACAAATTAGTGGCGGCCTGACTAGGGAGGGTGGCGGCTGGCACTCCCTTAGTGGCGGCTAAGGCCCCTCCAGTGGCGGCCTGGACAGATGTAGGTCGTTTCTCCGAATCCTAAATTATCAAGTAAACAAAGCAATATTCAATCAAGGAAGGCCAATTCATCATTGTGTCTATTATCAAGTAACCAGGGACGGCAAGGCAGACATTTTTGTTCGCCAGGTTCTAAGTCATCTAATAACTTAGGATTGTCTTAGACTAACATGTGACTAGTGGCGGCCAAGAAGCACAATATGGCGGTCGAAGCCCTCTTCATGGCGGTCGGAGTGTCTCAGGTGGCGGCCAAGAAGCACAATGTGGCGGTCCTCTTCATGGCGTTCGAGTGTCTAAGGTGGCGGCCAAAGCGAGTTGATGAGTCTAAGATTATCTAAGTTATTGAACAAGATCAAACGAGACGCCATACAAGCGCACAAGTGGCGGCCAAGAAACCTGTGGCGGCCGAACGTCCTGGATGGCGGCCCTAGGGCCTAGAGTGGCGGCTGAGCTCGCAGTTTGGTGGTTCAGCGGATAGTATAAGTTATGTTGCTAAAATCTTAATTCATCAAGCAATATAATACTACACCATGAGGAATTGATCTAGCCTAATCATCTATGAAACGACAAAGTAATATGCAATTAAGGAAGCAAGGGTTCACCATGCTAAGTGTCTATTGAAGTTAAGATGGATTGACTACACCATGAGCCCTAAGTGGCGGCCAACATGACAAAGAGGCTTGTTTTTTAAGCACTTCGCCCAAAGAGGTACGGAATGGCGGCCGAAGCCTCTCAAGTGGCGGCCAAGACAAGCAGAAGGGCGGCCAGGTGTGTTAAAATGAAGGCTAAGATTTTCCTTATACAAATTGTTCACAAAAATTTCTATAGTTCTAAATAAGTTCTAAATCATCAAGTTAATAGCATCATACAAACGAATACTATCAAGAGAAAAGGAATCGAACAAAACAAGAAAACGAAACAAACCTGGGTGGTCATGGCGACAGTGGCGGCGGCTGAAGTGCCTGTGATGGCGGCTGAGGTTGGATTCGTGGCGGTTGAGGTTGGTTTCGTGGCGGCTGAGGATGGATTCATGGCGGCCGGGCAGCGAGAATTGGCGGCCAGGACTCTTCGAGAGGGTTGTCTGATGGTGCAAAGTGGCGGCCAAGAACTGGCATACACAAAAAGTCTCGTGCCACCACGGAGGACACGCAGAATGGCGGCCCGGGCGTCGCGAATGGCGGCCGAGGAAGGTCAGATGGCGGCCAAATAGTATTCGATGGCGGCCGACTCAAGAGCGGTCCAAATAACACGGATGGCGGCTAGGAGCCTCCCAAGGGCGGCCGAGAGGCTCCGGATGGCGGCTGGTGCGCGAAGAGCGGCGGCCTGGTGGAACGCACAAATGGCGGCCAAGGAGGCCTCGGCGGCGGCCCGGTGACGTGGCGGCTGACCTAGGCAGGAGGGCGTCCTAACACGAGCTGTGGGCGGCTGGAAGTGTCACGCACTCGGAGGGCGGCTAGATGAGCGCAGATGGCGGTCGGACGAATCCAGGTGGCGGCCCGGCGCACGTTGGTGGCGGCCAGGAAAGCCTTGGTGGCGGCCAGTGAGAGAAAAAAAAAAAAGGAACGAAAGTTTTGGCTCCAGCAACTAGGTATCCTTTTATAAAGATTTAATGGGCCGGGCTTAGGTCAAACGCGCAGATTCATCTTGGGAAGCCCTAATCAGACGAATCACGCGAGGGGGGCATCTGTTAGCCCAATAATAAAGTTCACCAAATTTTAAAAAGCCCAATGAGTAGTGGTCCAAAATTTTGAGAAACCTGCAATGCAAGTCACACCCCGCCAAAATGAAGTCAGGCAGAGCGGTTGAGTGGGAGATCGTGTGCCAAACCGTCTATGTGCAAGCTTCGAGTATAAACGTCTGGAGAAGGCTCATTTGGGGGACACCTTCAACTCTCCACAGAGAAACTGCATTTTAATTTCTTACTTTCTGCATTTCAATTCTTTCAATTCCGCAATTCCTTTCCGTTTGTTCTTTCTGCAATTTCTTTACTGCTTTGTTCGCATTCTTGTAATTCCATTCTACACTTTGTAATCTCTTCAAAGTCATCAATCAAAAAGAGGTTTTTAGCCTTTATAAATTTCTTGTTCAACAATAACTAAAGAGATGGGCAGAGAGATGGGCAGGAGAACACTGATTACTTGATCTGTGTGTTTCAATACAATACAAGGGGTATATTTATAGGCCTTCTACCGACACTACAGTAATGACATTTCATTTATTGCCTCCACCTGCCTTTCATTTATTACGACATTCATAATTATTATATATATAATACTCCCTCTTGAATGTCTAATACACAAGGATATGCCTCGTTAAAACCTTACCAGATAAAAACCCGCTGGGAAAAAAATCTAGTGAAGGAAAAAGAGTACATAATTCCTGTATATTTATTTCTCCCTCTGATTGAAGCATCAGTTGAGATTCTTTAGTTGACGCATCCCGATACTTTTCACCAACTTCTCGAATGTTGCTGTTGGTAGTGCCTTGGTAAACAAATCTGCAAGATTATCAGCTGAACGGATTTGTTGCACATCTATTTCACCATTTTTCTGTAGATCATGAGTGTAGAAAAATTTTGGTGAAATGTGTTTCGTTCTATCTCCTTTAATATATCCTCCCTTCAACTGTGCTATACAGGCTGCATTATCTTCGTATAGAATTGTTGGGGGTATTTTTTCTTCAGTAGCTATGCCACATTTTTTTAGTATATGGTGCATCAAAGATCGCAACCATACACATTCTCGACTGGCTTCATGGATTGCTAAAATTTCAGCATGATTTGAGGAAGTAGCAGTCAATGTCTGCTTCATTGATCTCCAAGAAATTGCAGTACCACCACATGTAAAAATATAGCCAGTTTGAGATTTGTCTTTATGTGGATCTGACAAATACCCAGCATCAGCAAAACCGATTATTTCATGTCGAGATTCATTTGGGTAAAATAACCCAAGATCAATGGTTCCTTGGAGATAGCGAAATATATGTTTAATTCCATTCCAATGTCGTCTTGTAGGAGATGAACAAAATCTCGCTAATAAATTTACCTCAAATGATATACTGGTCTAGTGCAGTTTGCGAGATACATTAAAGCACCTATGGCACTTAGATATGGGACCTCTGGTCCAAGAATTTGTTCACCTTCCTCTTGTGGTCTAAATAGATCCCTTTTTATATCAAGTGACCTTACGACCATTGGAGTACTCAATGGATGTGTTTTATCCATATAAAATCGCTTTAATACTTTCTGAGTATAAGCTGTTTGATGGATAAAAGTTCCATTATTTAAATATTCAATTTGTAGATCAAGGCATGATTTGGTTTTACCAAAATCTTTAATTTCAAACTCCTTTTTCAGGTATCCAACAGCCATTTGAAGCTCCTCTGGAGTTTCAATCAAGTTGAGATCATCAACATAAACTGCAATAATTACAAACTCTTGTCCATTTTTCTTAATGAAAATACATGGACAGATTGGGTCATTTGTATAACCTTCCTGTACCAAAGACTCACTGAGTCGGTTATACCACATTCGCCCGGACTGTTTCAGTCCATATAGGGATTTTTGTAATTTGATGGAATACATATGTCTAGGATTTGATTCATATGTCTCTGACATTTTTAATCCCTCTGGGACCTTCATATAGATATCTGTATCTAAATTTCCATATAGATACGCAGTAATAACATCCATTAATCTCATTTCAAGATTTTGATGGACTGCTAAACTGATAAGATATCTAAATGTTATTCCATCCATTACAGGGGAATATGTTTCATCATAATCAAATCCGGGTCTCTGTGAGAACCCTTGGGCGACTAATCTCGCTTTTATCTGGCAATTTCATTTTTGTCATTTCTTTTTCTTACAAAAACCCATCTGTATCCGACTGGCTTTACATTTTCTGGTGTTTTGACAATTGGTCCAAACACTTTTCTTTTAGCCAGGGAATCCAATTCAGATTGAATTGCATCTTTTCATTTTGGCCAATCTTTTCTTTTCCGACATCCATCAACCGAATTTGGTTCATGATCATCGTCATCATTTATGATGTCAAGTGTGATGTCAAGTGCTATATGGTATGAGAATACATTATCTATGATAATTGCATCTCGATTCCAAACATTTCTGCTTGTGACAAAATTGATTGATATTTCATTATTTTCAATTTCATGCTCCTCTGGAGCTGCAAATTCGTGTTCCTCTGGAGCTACTTGCTCTTCAAGAGCTTCTTTTTCCTCTGGAATATTTTCTATAATTTTGTCACTTTCAATGATTTGTGATCCTCTTTTTTTTCGAGAATTTTTATCTTTGGAACCTGGTGGTCTACCACGCTACAAGCGTGCAGTAGATTCATCTTTGGCACTTGTAATTGGTCCCTCTGGGACATTAATTTTGATTGGAACATTTGCTGCCGGTATAAGAGATTTTGTTACTCTTTTAGTGTCGCATAATGTGTCTGGCAATTGATTTGCAATATTTTGCAAATGTACAATTCTTTGTACTTCTAGTTCACAATCATTTGTACGAGGATCGAAGAAATCTAACGGTGTTTTTCAGTTGATTTGTTTTTCCTTCTTTGGTTGATTTTTGTTGTCTCCCCCTAATGTCGGGAAATGAGATTCGTCAAAATGACAATCTTTGAATTTCGCAGTAAATAAATCACCAGTTAATGGTTCGAGATATCGAATAATCGATGGTGATTCATACCCGACATATATTCCCAATCTACGTTGGGGACCCATCTTTGTGCGCTGAGGTGGTGCAATCGGAACATATACTACGCAACCAAATATTCTGAGATGGGATATATTAGGTTCATGCCCAAATGTTAATTGTATAGGGGAGTATTCATGATAATGTGTCGGTCTTAGCCGCACCAATTTTGCTGCATGTAATATTGCATGCCCCCAAGCTGTCAATGGCAATCCAGATCGCATTAATAATGGTCTGGCAATTAATTGTAAACGCTTTATAAGCGATTCAGCAAGTCTATTCTGTGTATGAACATGAGCAACATGATGCTCAACTGTTATGCCAATTGACATGCAGTATTCATCAAACCTCTGGGATGAATATTCACCAGCATTATCCAATTGGATATTTTTTATTGTATAATCAGGGAACTGTGCTCGTAATTTAATAATTTGAGCAAGTAATTTTACAAACGCATGGTTGCGAGATGATAATAATGATACATTGGACCATCGTGTTGATGCATCAATTAGTACCATAAAATATTTAAATGGTCCACATGGTGGATCTATAGGTCCACATATATCACCCTGAATTCTTTCAAGAAAACTAGGGCTTTCAATTCCCACTTTTGTTGGTGAATGTTTGGAAATCAATTTTTCTTTGGAGCAAGCAACACATATATAATCATTATGTTGCAGCAATTTTTGTCCATTTAATGAATGGCCATGACTATTTGTAATAATTCGCCTCATCATTGTAGAACCAGGATGGCCTAGGCGATAATGCCATATCATATACTCATCAGTAAGCCTATGACTTCCAATAGACCTCTGGCCTATTTTGGGATGATATTCATTAGTGGGCCTATGGCCATCAATAAACCTATGGTTTATTTGGGGAATATTAGACCTGTGGTCTAAGTGATAATTTTCAATTGTATTTATCTTTGAAAAATACAATCCAGAAGACAGAGCTGGTAATTTTTCCAATATATATTTCTTACCATGAGTGGTATTTGTAATTAATAAATATTCGACATTCTATGAAGTCGATGTCTCGAGATGATACCCATTTTCTCGGATATCTTTAAAACTTAATAAATTTCTTCGAGACTTGGGAGATAGGAGTGCATTTTTCACAATTAATTTTGTTCCCTCTGGGAAAATAAGGTTGGCTGTGCCAATTCCTTGTATAATATTTGCACTACCACATATTGTGTTTATGCTTGTATCTCCCATTTTTAAATTGAAAAAATACCTTATGTCTTTTAGTATCGTGTGCGTTGAAGCACTATCAATAAGACATATATTATCACTTTTATAATTCCCCATTTGCTGTAATTAAAACAAGATATAATTAATATTAAAACAAGATTTAACATAAGTGGAATATTACAATACAGAGACAATAATATAGCACACATACAAAAGTAAAGACAGATACAGAAGTTCAAAGCGTAATGAAAACAATAAGACAATATTACAATTAAACCAAATCATTATATAAATCATCAACTTGAAATTCTGGGAGATTTGGCATATTCTCCTCAGAATTTATTATGTCAATATGGTTTGTTTCAACCACCCTTTTTCCTTTATCCATCTGGGAATCTTGATAAAGTTTCACCCAATGATCTCTGGTACGACAATTTTTGTACCAGTGCCCGTTTAGGCCGCATCTATCGCATTTTGCTTCTTCATAATTCTGTTTTTGGACATCACCTCTAGTGTTGCCCTGGTTCTGATTACGTGTTTCTGTCGTGGGCCTAATGTAAACATTGTTGCGGAAATAATTTTTCCCACGGCCTCGGTTATACCCACGACCACGAGGTCTCTGACCCCGGCCACGACTACGGCCACGACCACGGCTGGAAGATTCAGTCACATGTGCCTCTGGCAATGGACTACTGCCAATTGGTCTCATTTCATGATTTTTAAATAATAAATCATTATTCTTTTCAGCCAATAACAAAAACGTAATCAGATCAGAATATTCAGTGAAACCCTGTGCTCGGTATGTTTGCTGTAAAACCGAATTGGAGGGGTGGAATGTAGAGAATGTTTTCTCTAGCATTTGTTTATCAGTAATTGTCTCACCACACAGTCTTAATTGTGATACGATATTAAACAGAGCAAAATTGTAATCATTTACTGATTTAAAATCCTGGAATCGTAAGTGTGACCAGTCATATTGGGCTCGAGGGAGATTTATTGATCTTAAATGATCATATCTTTTTTCTAAATTCTCCCAGAGTTCATTTGGGTCTTTGACCGTTAAATATTGTATTTTCAATCCCTCATCAAGATGATGGCGGATGAAAATCATAGCCTTCGCACGGTCTTGGCTTGAAGCCTGATTATTTTTTTCAATTATTTTTTCAAGACCCATTGATTCCAAATGGATTTGAACATCCATTTTCCAAGATAGATAATTATCTCCAGATACCATCAGTGGTCTGAAATCCTGCTTTGTCAAGTTAGCCATAGTATAATTACTGAAATACAAAGATTAAATATTACCTCAAAGGAAATTCCGGCAGAGCTTCGTCAGTGGCTTGTGCTGATAACGTGTTATGATATAAAATATAATTGTAGTATTAATATATATATATGTGTGTGTGTGTGTGTGTGTGTGTGGAGATAGTGCGTAGTGGTGATAGAGAGCACCAGAGAGGAGAGAGGGAGAAATTGTACTGTATAACTAAAGAGATGGGCAGAGAGCTGGGCAGGAGAACACTGATTACTTGATCTGTGTGTTTCAATACAATACAAGAGGTATATTTATAGGCCTTCTACCGACACTACAGTAACGGCATTTCATTTATTGCCTCCACCTGCCTTTCATTTATTGCGACATTCATAATTATTATATATATAATACTTTAATTTTTAAAGTATATTATAACGTGGGGATCATTCTTCATTCCCGCCTTTTCTAGTACTTCTTATCGATCACCCAAGTACTAGTATGTTGGGACAACTAAAAATCTAAAATCGAATAGAATTTGTGTATAAAATTTGAAATTTAAATAAATAAATAATTAAATTTAAAAGTTTAATTTAAATAAATAATTAACTAGTGGTCAAGTCTCTCGACTCCCATCCTATAGGTTGGGGGTTCGATTCTCCACCCGACCCCTCTATCCATCCGCATTTATCCCTTTGTAATTTGTATGACATGGACTCCCACCATCATTTCCTGGTTCCCACCACCATTTCCTAGCGTGTATATAGACGGTACTGAAAAAAAATATATTAAAAATATATTTGAAATACTCCATTTGTCCTACAAATAATGTTCAAATATGAAAAGACAATAGTTGAGTTGTCTAGTGATGATTGGTGCTGGACAACTGCAATTCGAGGTAAAATGAAACCACTTTGATCCAAGAAGTGGCCAACCAGAAATTACTTGGACTAATATGCCGGAGCCGGACACATGTACTTATTTTCAATAGGATAGATGGAGGAAGTTATATTTTATTAATAGTTGAAAATTTTGTCACTAAAATCTTCATCACTATTTCACACATTATAAGTCAACGATGGGCTGTTTGTTTACCTCTAAAAGATTCAGATGTTGATTCAAACACAAACTGGTGCATCTGAACCATTAATTGATAGAGGTTAACAAACAACCTGAACCTAAACCTGGGACAGATGAAATATGAAAATGGGTGCCACTAACCCAAAAAATAAAAAAAGATGCATGCTCCCTACGGCAGTAATCTGATTTGTTTTTGGCCTACATTTTTTTTTTAGGAGCCGAAGCTAGAGATGGTGGTGGGAGCTTATGCAACATAAATTATAAAAATGGTGGTGGGAACACAAATTACAAAGATAAGGGGAGAAATAAAAGGTTAAAAGACATGGACTTAGCCGCTTGTCAAGTCCTCATCCTTTTGGCCTCCTAATTGATAAAGCATATAGTCAATTTTTTTTTTTATAGCGTTTTAACTGGGGTAATTGCATAAATGCATTAATAACTCCTACCTATATTTGATTTATGGAATGGGATTTAGATCACACACTTATTACTGCTATCAATGCGAATCAATATAATTTGTAATCTTTTGACTAATTTATCTCTCATCATCGAGTCGATTAACATTAATCCATCCCAATCTTGTTGCCTTTCATTGTTATCAATACCAGTGGTGCAGACTACCATTCACAGGAACAAGCCGAGATGGTGTTTGGCATCATGTTTTGGATGCTTCCATCACTCTTGGTAATTGCTTTTGTTGTATCCCAACAACCAGTTTTTGCCATCAAGAAGGTGCGGTGTACATTTGATACTCATCGAACAATATCGCTTTTTCTGATTAGCTAATCGAATTAGAAGTAGTTGTGTTTTAATTTATTCTTTAGCAATATTCTCTTGTGTTATTTTGTTGATTTACGTGCAGTCGTATGTCGTGTACTTGGGAGAGCATTTTCGTGGTACAGAATTAACTGATGCCGATCTTGCCAAGGCGACAGACTCACACATTGATTTGCTTTCCTCATTTGTTGGAAGGTTTTCATTTTCGTCCTTATGAAAATTGTTTCCATTGATCATCCACTTTGCGATTTTTTTTTTATATAAAAAAAATAGAAAATAAAAAACCCTTTAAATTTGTCTTACTAATACTATACTGACACTGCATGCCGAATTGCTATGTACTCTATATTTCAGTAAAGAGATGGCACAAGAAGCACTAATTTACTCATATAGGAGGAACATTAATGGTTTTGCTGCGCTTTTCGATGAGGAAGAGGCTGCAGAAATCAGGAGTATGTGAAAATCATATATTTGCCTAGTTTTATATGTGTTTCGGTTTTCTGTATTCTATGTTTCCTAATGGTGGTTGCTACTGTCCTAAACGCAGAAAACCCTGGTGTGGTGTCCGTGTTTGAAGATAAAGGCAAAAATTTGCACACAACACACTCATGGGAGTTTCTGATGCTAGAAGAAAATGGTGTCCCCCTGCCTGGTTCATTGTGGAAAAGGGCCAAGTTTGGTGAAGATATCATCATAGCTAACCTTGATACTGGTTAATAAATAATTATATATGTTTTCTTCACCAATCTTGTTCAAATGTTTCAACTGCCTTTTTGCTTTAATGGTTTGGAACGTGATGCAGGCGTCTGGCCTGAATCCAAGAGTTTCGATGACAAAGATTTTGGTTCAATTCCAACAAAGTGGAAGGGAGCCTGCGAATTTAAAGAAAACACAACCAAATCCCTTTGCAATAGGTACTTAAATAAATACAGCAGTTAAAGTTAAACCCTCATCTATTTCCTGTGCAGGTATTTCATTCATTTCAGACAATTATGTGTAATACTTAATTTTCAATGTGCACAATTATGATCGTAGGAAATTAATCGGTGCCAAGTTCTATAACAAAGGTTTCCTAGCGAAGGTAGGCGGAGGAGACCTTGATTCCACATACTACACTCCCCGCGACACCAAGGGTCACGGCACGCATACCCTTTCCACTGCCGCCGGGAACTTCGTTCCCAACGCAACCATTTTCGGTGCCGTGAGTGGGACGATTAAGGGAGGATCGCCGCGGGCGAGAGTCGCATCCTACAAAGTCTGCTGGCCTCCAATTAGCAATAGCGACCCGTGCTACGATTCGGACATCATTAAAGCCTTTTCCGCGGCAATAAATGACGGCGTCGATGTACTGTCCGTGTCTCTAGGCGGAAACCCTTTGCCCTACACTTCCGATGCGATCGCTATCGGTTCTTTCCATGCCGTCAAGAGCGGAATACCGGTCGTTGCATCGGCCGGAAATTCCGGACCTAGGAATTCGACCGTTTCCAATGGGGCGCCGTGGATTATAACCGTGGCGGCAAGCACTACCGATCGTGAATTCCAATCCAATGTAAAGCTTGGCAATGGAACCATCCTCAAGGTTTGTACGCGACTCGCTAGCTAATAATTTTGTAGTCTCCAGTTTTCTATCCTAAAGTCGTATTGTGACTTGTTTGATGGTATTATTACAGGGGACAAGCCTTTCGAGTCCATTTCCAGAGGAGAAATTATATCCTCTAATCACGGCGGCTCAAGCTAAAGCTACCAATGTATCAGCAGAAGACGCGTAGGGATTTCGGTCTTGGACTTCATTTTTGCTACACTAGATATACTATATAGTACAGTATAAAGTTTAAAAATTGATTTAAGTACTGTTCATTTTGTTTTTTTTCTAACAGGGAAGTCTGCAACGAGAACACGTTGGACCCTGCTAAGGCCAAGGGTAAGATAGTGGTGTGCTTAAATGGACAAAGTTTGCCTCTGGCGAAAGGCGTGGAGGCAGCTCGAGCGGGTGCTGCTGGATTCATTCTTTGTAATAAGGAGGGAGATGATAATGGAGCCATCACTCCGAAGCCCTTCGTGCTTCCTGCTACTCAATTATCTTACAAGGATGGCCTCACTGTTTTCAACTATATCAACAATACCAAGTACTACATATTATACAATTCGGCGCATTCTTTGTCCAATTTGTTGAATTTGAAGTTGAGTTGTGCATCGGTTTCCAACTCTTTTGCAGGAATCCTGAAGCCTTTATTACACCATCGAAGGCGGTAATAAGTAGGAAGCCTGCTCCAAGCATGGCAACTTTCTCATCAAGGGGACCGAATTCGGTGGCACCTGAAATCCTCAAGGTTCGCAACCATATTCCAATGTTTGCAATTTGTAAATTACATATATCTATACTATATACTTCCCCGTCTCACTATTGTCTAAAACTACAAGATTAGACGAATCTAACAAGATCTCACTTAATTATATTTTTTCTTACATAGCTATGATAAAAATTTGAATTAAAGTTAAATAATGAATAGTGCCAAAAACCATCTGTAACAAGATACTGAGGTAGTATAAAAATAATATATTTCTTATGAACATTAATGGTCACCTACCAATTCTCTCTCACAAAAATTCCCTTCCGAACAGAACAATAACCTATTTATTTCCTCAATATTCACTTTCTGCACGCAATCCAATACACATTTCTAATAATTAATAACTCATCAATAACTCAAAATGTGTACAACTAAAAATTCTAAAAATTTGATATTTTAAAACTATATGATGAGACGAATCTAATAAGATCTCACTTCACTATATTTTTTCTTCTATAGATGTTGTATAAATATTAGTCAAAGTTGGATAATAAACAATAGAAAAAATCAATCATTTTTTACTATAAAAAAATGAAGGAATTATATAAAAACATAATGTACTTTCAAAATATTGGAGCATTAGACAATTTAATTTCATTAATTATTATAGATACAGAATACTACCAAATAAAGTATGTAGCACAAACTTTGTGTTTTTTTTTGCGATAAAAAACTTTATATGTTGATATTATATTTATTCTTTAAATATATTTTCAATATGTGCTATTATTCTTAGCCAATTCTTTACGAATTGAAATTATAGTTAAGGAATACTATATGATAAATTATTAATAAGTACTTTATAGATTGATATTATATTCATTAATGAATAGCAAATATTTGTATTAGATAAATTAACTAAATTATATAAATTGCAATATGACAATAAGTTGATGAAACAATAGTCATTTTAATTTGTCAATGGATTCATTCACAAGTGTATTTTTTATATTTTTCTACTTTATATTTGTCCATATTTCCGTCCACCGGGTGGAAGTAATACTAGTTGCTGTTAAAGGCAAGATTTTTTTTTTCCTTGTACAGCCTGACATTACAGCTCCAGGGGTGCGCATCATGGCTTCGTATAGTGAAGCAGCTTCGTCCGAGGAAGACCCACGCAAAACTCCCTACAATATAATATCTGGAACCTCCATGTCCTGCCCACACGTGGCTGGCATAGTTGGCCTACTCAAATCCCTCCATCCCCACTGGAGCCCTGCTGCTATTCGATCAGCCCTCATGACCACAGGTACCACCACATTAAATTAAATACTTTGATGACCAGCTCATGTTTATCAACAGATTCTTACTATTATATTCCTAATTCAATAGCACGAACGCGCGACAATATGGGGCACCCAACAACCAATGATCTTAACGCCAAGGCTGGACCCTTCGATTACGGGTCGGGGCATATCCGCCCCAACCGGGCGGCGGATCCGGGGCTGGTCTATGACTTAACTATAAACGACTATGTGGATTTCCTTTGCGGGCTCAACTACACTGAGAAGGCTATCCGAGGTTTTGCCGGCTCACACTACGATTGTCCGAAGAATTACAACATCCTAAACTTCAACAATCCAGCCATCACCGTCCCAAAATTGCACAACACAGTTACGGTAAAAAGGATCCTCAAGAACGTGGGGAAGCCGGGCAAGTATGAGGTCAAGGTTCGAAGTCCATTCGGGTATCAAGTATCGGTTGAGCCAACCTCTCTGAACTTCGAGAAAATTGGAGAAGAAAAAGGGTTTAATGTGAGTATAAAGGCGGTGCGTCCTTCACCTAATTATTACGTTGATGGGAATTTGGTGTGGTCGGATGGGATCCATTTTGTGAGGACGCCGATTTCAGTTGCCTCGCCGCCTTGATTCAGATTCACAGATTTGAAGATGGTTACATGGGATATGCCAATATATTGGTAATAAAACTGTATGTTTGTTTGTTTTATAAATTAAATACATAAATATTAATTGGAATAACATAAATGTACATGAGTACAAGGAAAAAAGCAAACCAAATACAGTTGGCCCGAGTGGCGCACCAGCACATTAAGCAAAATATTTCTTTTCAATGTCCACCCAGAATGAGGTCTGAAATACCGGACATTCACCTTTCGAAAAAGGAGAATTCATAATCAACGGATCTTTGGTTCCACGGATTTGGAAGGATATCTATTTACAAATTTTTATTGAATCATAGTATTTGGTAAAAAAAACACCAAAAAAGCATTTGATAATTTTTTGATATTTTAAAATTCTTTAAATATAGGATTTCAAAAATTTTCACCTATCTTCATATTTTCAAAATATTTTAAATATATGTTTACCAAAAAAAATTAACATATAAGATGAAAATTCGTAGTATTAAAAAATATAAAATAGAAGTAAAAGTATACAATAAAATTAAAATATATATAAAGTTATATTTTACAAATAATTGAATTTAAAATACTGCAAAAACATTCCATCAATCCAAATACAATGAGTTTCCAATTGAAGACCGTTGAAATTGATGGAGGATATTTAATTGTATATTATTTTTTTGGTAACTTAATCTATATATATATATATATATATTAAAGCATTAGTGAACAACCTATCCTAAATTTAATGTGGTGTCTCCATTTCCAATATCTAATTTTTATAGATTTTTACATTTTTAGTGTATTAATTTTGATTTTCGCATTTATTTATTTATTAAATATTTTCAGTTTTTGAAATATATGGAATTTCCAATTTATATGGAATTCTCATAATCTTCACTTTTAAATATATTTGAAAGATTTGAAATTTAAATTTTGTAACTTTTATTTTATCTATTTATTTTGCATTTTTAAATTTACTAATGTTAGATTTTCGCGTTTATTTATGTATTTATTCACTAGAGATTTATTCACTTTTAAAAAGATTTGAAAGATAAAATTTAAAATTTTGTATTTTTATTTTATCTATTTTATATTTTATTATTCAACATTTTATTTATTTTAGATTTTATTGCTGCATTTATTATTTATTTATAGATTTTGAGTTTTTTACACCATAGGATTATTATGACATGAATATGCATTTTTAGTTTTTGCACCATAGGATTATTAGGACGAGGTTCTGTATTGGCAACTAAGAATTACATTTCTTTTATGTTTCAATATGATGATCATATTGTAATGCCGATAATTTTCTATAGGTTTAGTCACAATTTTGGTTATATTTTTTTGGTGTAGTAAATGATGTAATCAAAATGTACATTGCACATCATATTTATTTATTCATATTAAAGATATATTAATGTGTATATGAAATCTCAATTTTTTATTTTTTAAAAGATATTTAATTTTTAATTTATATAGAATTCGCAGTGTATATATGAAATTTATATTATTAAAATATGCATTAATGAATATATAGAAAAGATTTGTACATATTAATTAATGTATATAGGCCACATTCTTACAAAAATATATCGCTTCTCCTAAAATTAATATACAATTATATAGTTGCTAATCTTTAAAAAATATGTTTTATAATTATATCATTCTAATTATATATATAAAAATACTAAATAGTATAAATCATATTTATATTTTATTATATTAAAAATAATACAAAAAATTATACTTCCTCCGTCCCGTTAAAAGCGTCTCAAAACTTTTGGAAACGGTATTTTATGTGGGATAATTAGTATTTAATGTAATGGTAGATTAGTGTTAAAGTTGTGGTAAATTAGGAATTTATGTGATGTGATTGTAATGAGTTTTGAATTGTTAATTGATTTTTTATGTGTGATATGATAGCTGTGTGTTTGAAATTTTAATATATATTTATTTATTACTGTGATGTAATGGGAGTAGGTTTGTAGTTATTATATCCGAAAAGGGGATGAGACAAATGGAATGGGACGGACCAAAGACGAAAGTGGATAGAATTAATGGGACGGAGGGAGTAATTTTTAAGAGAATTTTGAAAATTCATATTCTATATATAATTGGTTTAGAGTAAATTAGTTATTTTCGTAAAGCATATTATAAATAAAAGAATATGGTGTATAAAGAGTTATTGGGATACGAATAGATCCATCAATAAATAAATAAAGGAAAAGTTAATTTTTTTAATCTATTTTTTAAGAAATACTTCATTAATCTATATTTCAATAGATTTGCAGTTAACCGAAGAACAAATATAAATTTAGCGTTGTTAGAAATTGAAAGGCTAAATGCTGCAAATTCTATAAATTGAAAAGTTTCCCTGGAATGCCGGTACTGAATGAAGCTTTAACATCTGAAACAAATAATCTGTTGATGCTAGAAGAGACATATTATAATAAGGAAGAAATGAAGGCAGATCATGCTAAGCTATTACGTTTGTTGATTAATGAGTAGATGAATGTTTATAATAAAATAATGTATATAGCTGATAGTGATGAGGGTTAATTCTTCTTCTTTACGTAGTGGAACTGACAAGACATTTATCAATAATTTATCTAAAAAATATTATGTTTAGGCCTTCGTGGGAGAAGTGATATTGTGCTGCATAGATCATCCAGTGGAATAGCATCTCTACTCCTTCCAAGAGGTATGATTGCATATTCTGGATTTTGTATTCCACTAGAGTGTGACGAGAATTCTACCTGCAAAAAACTTATCCCAGAAAATTATTTGACCTCTCTTCTCATTAAAACAAAGCTCATTATTTGGATAAAAAAATTTGATTGGTGGAATGATTATTAGCCATCTGAATTAACCAAAATCCTCATTCGATTTCAATGGAAAAAAGTCACACTCGCATTTTGTTTTACTATGACTATAAAAAAAGTCAATGTCATCAATCTTTAAAGAATGTGGACTCTATCATAAAAAATCAATTTTTACCCATGTTAGTGATACGTTGCAATATATCGTGTCACTAGAAAGAGGGGACTCCAAGTATTAGTATGTAATTAAGATTAATTAACCCAAAATACTATAAGAAATGTTGCTTACAATGAAAATTATATATGATAGAAATTTGCACAATGAATTCTTCATGTAGGTGGTGGTAATTTGTAAATCTGGTATTGATCTTGGAGATGTACTATAGCAATAATTGTTAAGAGTACTTATACAAATATAAACTGCACCACTTCAAATCAAGATATTTTTAAAGATATTGCTATACTAATCCCTATTAATGAGATTGTTAATACAATTAATAATTAGATCATGGAATGTATGTCTGCAAATGAGAATGTATATATCAGTTCCTAACAATATTCATCAAGAGGATGAAAGCATAGATAATGCCAATGAATTATTTTCACTAAAATATCTAAACATGATCAATTATTCTGGATTACCGAATCATGAAATATAGTTGAATTAGGGTTGCATAGTCATGCTTATTAGGAATATAGATCCATCAATAAAGTATGCAATGTAAATATGTTGATAGTAACCAAGATGCTGAACCATATTATTGAGGTTAAACTAATTTTCAGGAAACTATGAAAGTAAAACATTCTTGATTGGTAGAATAATTATGAGCCTATCTGATTTAACCAAATTTCTCTTTCGATTTTAGATGAGAAAATTTCAACTTGTAATTTGTTTTGCTATGATTATAAACAAAATTCAATGCTAATCTTTAAAAAATGTTTGACTTTATCTTTCAAAATCAGTTTTTAGCTATGAACAGTTATGTTGCAATATTTCGTGTCACTAGCAAAATGTGGCTCAAAGTATTAATATGCAATTAAGAATGATTAACTTAAGATATCATAAGAAATGTTGTTTACAATAAAATTTATATATGACAGAAAATTTGCAAAATGGATACTCGATGTAGGTGATAGATAGTAAGGCTGGTATTGATTTTGAAGATCTACAATCAAATGTGACATTTCCGTATGATATTCTCATAAATTATACGGTTGATCCTATAGCGACAATTTTTTAAGAGTACATATACAAATATAAACTTAACCACTTCAAATTCAGACATTTTTAAAGATAGTACTATATTAGCCCATACTAATGATATTTTTAGGAATTAAATTTGAGGGAATTTTTCCTATTATACTTGATACTTATATTTAAATTTTATTTTATTTTAATTTCAATTTCAAATTAAATAAAAATATTATTTTAATAGTTATTTTTATTGATGTGTTAAGTTTTTACTGGATAAGCCACATAAGCTAAATAAAACAGTATAATATAATTTCTTAGAGGGTGTTTGTTTGTGTGTTTTGGGACAAATTATTTGATGATTGCGTTTGCAAAATGCAAATAATCAGTTAATCCTGTTAGTGTACTAACTTCTAATAATTTATTATTTGCGTTATGAGGGAATGGAAAACTATTTTCTTGCAGCTACATTTTGATGCTGCGAGAAAATTGTGTTTAGTTAAAAATAGATTTTACTATATTTTTGCCTTTTGAGGTAATGAAAAATGCAAATCCAAACACTTTTTAATGATTATCTGATTATTGCGATTTGAAACAGCATAAGCTCATCCAAACACTTAATTTTCTACAGCACGTTTTGTTAATTATCCGATTATCCATTTTCTAAACGCTGCAATACTTTTTAAAACGCATATCCAAATACCTCTTAGTTAGTTTTAAAAATAGTTAAATTATACTTCATCCGTTCCTTTTTATTTGACACAGTAGGAGTTTTGTTACTGTTCATTGAGTAACTTTGATTTGACTTTTTAATACAGTTATATAGGACAAAAAATAGTCAAGTGAGATCTTGTTAGATTCGTCTAATCGCATAGATTTAGAATAACAAAATTTCATAATTTTTACTTGTACGCAATTTGAGTTGTTGAAGATTGAAAATGTGTATTGGATTCCGTAAATTGTGGGTCCGTGGCAATTAAAAAAGAACGGAGGTAGTATTATTATATACATCACCTTTCAAATAGATATAAAATCATTACATATTTTTCATTACTCAAAATATAATTTTTAAAAAAATTATTATTTTATACAATATAAGTATATGTATTATATAAAATATATAATTATGCCCGTCGAGTCTCGACGGGTTACTTACTAGTTGTATATTATTTGGTATATCCAATGTTTATTGGAAAAAAAATCCAAATCATCCATGAATTTGAAATTTTTTAAGTAGTTACATATTAATTGAAATATCATAATTCATAGTTCATCCTATGTTAATTTTTGCCCAAATTATATATCCCACCCCTAATTACGGTTTTGGATGACTTGTTACCCAAATAATGGTGGGCGTTGGAATGGTTTATCCTAATTCAAGTTGATGTATACCTCAGCTATAACTACGATTAAGGGTGGAATGATTTCGCCAAAAATTAACATACGATTAACGGGTGGAACGATTAGTGGATGAATTGTGATAATTTAAAGAAATTGTTTAAATTTGATTTGTTTTTGTTTTTGTTTTTTCTTTTCCCATTGTTTATCCCACATTGCGTTGTTTGTTTTGAAGATATGCTCTTAATAATTATTTGATGATCAGAACTCTAAATCTTATGGAAGGCATCTCAAGTTGGCATAATTATTTTATGATGACAAGTAAAATAATATACCTTTCTACTAATTAAATTTGATAGTCAAAATTCTGTCCATATATATATATACTAGTGGCGAAATTGTGCGATGCACAGCGTAATGAGGACGTACAATTGCCCATGGAGGAAAAAAGAATAATTATAGGTAAGTGTAAGTGGGTTCCCATCTACAACAATTTTTTTCTGCAGGATTCACTAATAGTAACATATAAAGCTTAAGGTATGAAAATGAAATGCATTTACATGAGAGAACTAAGGTTTATAAATCAGATTCAACAAACTCTCAAAACGTAGATTTTTTTATCCTAAACCTTTATCGGGTATTCTCATTTCTCTTTAATTTATAATTTATGTACGTCAGAATTTTAAAACAGTTCGATTGAATTCATTAAACTATATCTTCCATTTTTGTCCTTCCTAAATTGTCATGTAGTTTCTATTCAGATGATTCATTTCCCCATTCGGTGCCATCTTTACTTGTTAAGCGCCACCTAGTTCATAACCTTCAAACGCAACCTATTTCCCAAACATAATCATTTTCCACACCTATTATAAATGGACAAGGATCTGTTGATAAACCCTCGTACCACACTGCTATGATCCTTTAATTATCATCAGGGAAAAGCACATCAACATTCGCAATATGCTCTACGAAAAAATTTACACGCCACTTCAATATATAAGGAAGTGCGCACACAATCTACTTACATTTTAAAATATCACAATGTATAAATCAAGCAGTCTTCAAATTCCAGCTCCATAGCAAGTGCATAACAAGTACAAAGTAATGCATTCTGAACATATAATCTTTTATAAAATGCTATTAAGGAAAAGCGTACACAGGCTGGCTGATTACAAAATAGAGCATGTTCATGATCATATGGTGCTCGCAGGATGAATTTAAAAAAAGAATAAAAGAAACAAAACTTACATCTTGGCGAGACTAAGTATACGCAAGGGCCATCTTCGATTGTATATTTCCTCCCTATGACGCAAAATAGTGCTTCAAAAACGCCCTCCCCTCACTCTTCTCCTTTCCAATTCCCATACTGCACAAAAAAAACCCATCATCGATTGACCATGTGGCTGACCCAAACCGGCTGCGGACTCGAAATAAGCCACGGCCTCCTCCACGACCCTAAATGTCAATGGTGATGGGAGACCCCTTTAATTCATGCACTTTTAACTCAAACAGTGTAATTTGCCATTTGATAGACAATGCAAAATCTCTAAAACACGGAATAAGCCCGACACCCAGTAAGCAAAATCAATCGTAGAAAGAGCATGTAAATTAACAAGATTGGAAAAATACAGATAGTCTATCTCTGATCCAGTACGAACTCCCAATGAGTAACATACTTAAAATACTGGTTAAAATAAATAGTTTTATCAGCCCAACAAATAAATAGTTCCGGCTGCCCAAACATATAAATTTCCATTGTCTATCCAAATGTACTTAAACTTTCTACAGATGAAGTGACAATGCATAAAATAACACAAATTTAAATCGGTAGCCACTGTAGATTGAACAATCGATACTATTCAACTACACTCGGCAATCGTTTCTTGTGACAGAGGTAGCAGATTGGCAAAGATACCACAAACTTGAATTCGTCAAATCATACATGCCATTTGTGGAGATATAAGAAAAAAGTGATTGTCGCTGGCAAGTTCTTTCATTAGGTTAAATATAAAGAACATTACCTGTTTGCTTTCAAGTAGCTCGATTGTTCCTTCCTGCAAAGTTATGCACAAATAAATCATCAAATCAATTTAATATAAGGTGAACAAATTTGAGATCTTGAAACTGTGCTAGCATATGAAGCCAACGACCATATCATGGATCACATTAATGTGAACCCCGATCAGGTTCAGATTTCACCCACCTGCATCCTCCAAATCATTAAGCGTGGCATAATTGCACAATAAAACAATCTCCATATCTGGTTTTATAATCTAAAAGTCAAGTAACTTTGCACCAAATTACTATTCAGGGGAAAAAAACCCAAAAGGTCCCATATTTTTCAAAAATTTCTCAAAACGTCCCACAAAAATTGAATTAACCTAATCCGTCCCATAAGTTCCTTAATCCCAGCCAAATCGGTCCCAAACGCCTATTAATTGCAATTGATGCTGACGTGGCACACGATTAATGGAGTCAATGGTTTTTGACCCGAGTGAGCTGTCACTAAATGCCATTTGGATCATCAACGTCTGTAATGCATTTAACAAAAAAAAAATTAATCAAAAATTGGAAATTGGTATACAGGTGGGACTAACAATTCAAAGCAATTGGAAATTGGAAGTCACGTGAGTCACGTGTCCAATGTCTCCCCCAATTCTGTCCAAGAACGTCTCCCCACCGCTTCATCTGTTTCGGTCATCTTCTACACAACTCCGGCGACACTTCGATTTCTGCAACTCCCACCTTCGTCCACTCCGGCCACTGCCCATCGCTGCCATTCTCACCGCCATCAAAAGCTCCAACCGCAGCCCACCCCCAATTGATGTCTTCTTCCACAAATCTCAAAATCGAGACACAACAAATTAGGGATGGAGAAATATCCCTTCCGACGCTGCCCTCATCTCTTCCGGACAAGCCACGGCAACCTTCACCATCCTTGCCCTCATCTCTGTCCGCCTCCACAGGTCCGGCAGCCCCCAGATCTACCATCCCCATCTCCGACCTCCCAAGCTCCGATCATCCTCCATTTCTGCAAATCCGGCGACTCAACCACACCTCCACCACCGACCACATCTCTCGGCAGTCGTGAGAGAGTGAAATTCGTGTTTCGTGTGTGTGAAAATGGCGCCGGTGAATGTAATTTGGGGATTTTCACCCATATGTCTACACGGAGGCTGATAGCCCTGAATCGGACAGCCCAAACCGCCACGTAATCAATGAACCCGGTTCAAAATATCTTGACCACACTAATCCTCCGTTGACTCCATTAATCATGTGCCACGTCAGCATCAATTGCAATTAAGAGGCGTTTGGGACTGATTTGGCTAGGATTAAGGAATTTATGGGAGGGATTAGGTTAATTCAATTTTTGTGGGACATTTTGGGAAATTTTTGAAAAATATGGGACCTTTTGGATTTTTTTTCCCTATTCTCCTTGACCAACAAAATCAATCTCTTCATAAATTTAAACCAAATGGAGAATTAGACAACAAAGAATAAAGCCTTCAACTTCCCATCATTCTCGTTCCATAATGCAATAGATCTCATTCCAACAAACAAATTCCAGAACACGCCACCCCAACCAAATGATGAAATAGAAAAATGCTAGCATGGAAAAGAGATCCCAAAATGAGATTAAAGACGAACCTAATTGAAAAAAATTATCAATTTATGGCCAAAAGGTGTCCACATAGATAATGAAGCAGCTTCTCAACAGTGATCTGTAACAGCATCAGAACTATCTCATGTTAAGACCAAAGAAAACAATCTTTCTGTCGAGAAATTACAAGTGCACAGAAATATACGCTATTAATTCCCCATTAATAGGGGATTCTATAATGAAGAACTCATATATGTAAACTACAAGTTAACACAAGCGCGAGGAAAGATACACAAACACTTCATCAAAACAAATTATTGGTTCATCTTTTTATCTTATGCGAATCGGTACCCAGAAGAAATCTTGAGGATGTTTCCAATTGTCTTAAACAAGAGAGAGGATAATCAAGAAGCTGCTAAGAGCACAGTTGGCAAAGTAACAGTATATAAGCTTTCTCGATGACCAACATTAGTAAAAGGTTGAGATCATGTTAAGTGAAGGCAACGATGATTTGACATGATTTGATAAATATTGGAAGAACATACAAGTTTTAAAAAGTGAAAGCGAATTTGATAGAATAAAGTTAGGGCTTGATAATTATGAACAGTAGTATGGTGGAACAACTTTCAAGATACGACTGAATATGCATGCATGAACACAATTTTTTTTTTTTATCCAGTTCAATGACTTCTAAGAAAGCTGTGCAGGGCCTGAGTATCTAAATGCGTCCAAAGCATAAATGCGAAAACCTAATTTTCATATCATACGATCAACAAAGAAAAGGCAAATATTGAAATATATAGAGTTACAATACAAAAGAGTTAAAAGTGAGATAGTATAATGAGCTTCTCTGTTTGTTCATATATCTCTACAATGGTTTTCGAAACATAGGAAAACCAAGAACCTTTTAGGCAGAATAAAAACTGGTGTCTCAGGGGTTGCACCAACCTATCCAATACTATGCAAATTAATGACACAAAATTAAACGAATTCCCAATTCGCGTGTCCCAATCATATACCTTTCACAGGATGTCATTGTATTACTATTATGAAAAGAAAAGCTCAATGGATATGGAATACCCAATCATATACCTTTCTTTTCCGAGACTTTTGTGGTTAATTGATGACGTCTGCAAGGATCCGAAACACACCCAATGAATATCTAAAAAAGAACCATAACCAAGCAAAATTAATATTCATTATGTAGATGAAGTCGATGATCAACAGGAGAGCAGTTACAGTTAATACCTTGCTTTATAAGACAGATTCTGTCAAGTTGAGCTTCTCCTCCACCTGTGATGATTCAGTGAGATAAAACAAAATAAAATCATAGATTTCACAGGCATTTGTGAAGTTCACCAGGAAGAGACCTCAGAGCCAATGGAAGACTTTACCCAGTAAGCACTTTGTTGAGAAAATAACTTAAGTACAAAAATAACGTAGCCATAACATCAAACACTTTGTTGGCAAGAAATTGTCTAACAAAGAAACAACTGGGTCACAACACAGCACATCACCATCTTTAGGTTCCAAGCATGCTATATTTTCAGATTCAATACACAGAAGAAGCACCAATTTACCTAAAACTAATGACCGAAAAGAACAAGCTGATCTTTGTTTAGCACATGAGTTTCCTATAAAGAGGCTGAATACAAAGAATTTAAATAAACAGATTAAGAATTTAGTTTAACCACTTAAGTCTTGTAGCAGCTTTAAGGGCTATTTTCTTAACAGAATGCGATGAGCCAAAAATAAAGCAATCAAAACCCATTCCAAAGCTTAACATGAGGGGAAGAATCATCAAAATGACAGCGCCGCTTCGGTCCGCAGAGCGACAAACGCGAGAAGGTGGCACGGTGCAACGGCGTTCGCAGCAACAGTAGCTCGCCGGAAGCAAGCTCTGCCCTACGCCGCCCTCCTCACCCCGGCTTTGCACAAACGCGCTTCATCATGTCCAGTTGCTAACACTGTGTAAGGTGTTAAATGCAAATCAAGGTTCTGCAACTTGATCAATCTATTAATGACATCATTTTTATAACCTAGTTTTAGATGGTGATGTTATGCAAAATGACATTAAAAGATTAAATAAAGCAATGAATCAATCCACAACATACCAAGTGCAGATTTTGACTCCACAAATCGTCCAGAAAATCTGCATCAAATAACATAAAATGGAGCAAAATTATAAAATATGATATTATAAAACTATGTTATTACACGAATCCAACAATATTTCACTTAACTATTTTCAATGAATAATAAACACTATGCAAATGGGGCAATTATATCAAAATGGAGAAAGTAGATTTTAGGCTTATTCACTTTGAATTAACTAACTAAATTTTATCCCATGAGATAAATCAATCTCACATAATTCAATGAGTTTAGTTCATTACTTAAAAATCCTTATATAATCAAAGGGTCAGAATCCATCCAAGTGAACATATGATTAGCCTTAGCCTTGATAAAATAATTTATCAATTCTAATCACCCCAGTGAATAAAGGTCCAAGTGAAAAGGGCTTACAGTAGAATTTCAAGTACTCCAACTTTTAACACTCTATAGACCTTATACATGTTCTTTCATCAGCTGGTATCTACTGATATTTTATTGCTATAATAATTGATTTAGCATCTGGGCAAGAACCTAGGGTATAACGTTACTTCCTATTGTAAACATAAAAGTAATAACTAATTATAACAGGTTTATCTTGCCCGTTTGTAGACGCCATATGCCACGGCAATAGCTGCCACAGCACACACAACAGCAACAGTTGTGAGGACATGGCGCTGCTCCATTTTCCCTGCCCAGCATGCAAATCGGCCTCCCTTCTCATCGATTAATCAATCACTGAATTATACCTAAGAATCAACAATAAAGTGTTGGTTTTACATATTCAAAAGCTGAAAAACTATCACGATCGTCGTTTGAATTAATCAATTTTCACTCACATAAAACGCAACAACAACACCAGCAGTGTAATCGGCAGGCAGCTTGATCGACGCACTAAAATATCCACGCCTATAAATATCATGCAATATAAATCCAGAACATGCAAACGGAAACATCAATAGGAAGAAGAAATCAAAATTAACCCCAAATTCACACAAACAGAAACGGAAAACAATCACTGAAAGAAAAATTGAATAACCTGTGCGTTCATCCAAACTGATACTCGCCGATTTTCCGTCCCCAGGTACATATGGCACAAGCATTCAGAAATTGAAGCATTAAACATTAGAATAAATTAACCATTATTATTTCACAATTTTATCTAAAATCAATTTGCTTCTAAACTGAACTTAATTCTAACTGCTACTTCAAATTCACGAACTATGAGTAAATCACACCAAACATGAAACAAAGAAGTCATAAATTGGGCAAAATCAAACAAACGACCACACTGAAGCACAAATGAAATCAAAATCAGGGAAGCATAAATTGACACAACAGTGAAGTAAAATAGCAAGAAGCACAAGTGACTTCGAGAAATGCATTGTCAAGCAACGCCAAATATTCCCAAGTGACTTGGAGAAAGTTTAATGGGGATCAAATATTCCCAAGTGACAAATGCAGTGTTATTCACATTACTTTCAAAATAGTTTAGATTTTAGAATACCAGTCTCAGAAAATTTTTGTGTTGTGCTTCTTCAGCATCAATTGCTCTGTCCAGAACTCCTCCAGGCGTGGCAAGAAAATACGATATACTTAAGAGAATAAAAGTAAAACAAACCATTAGGAATTTAGGATATTTGATAACCAGGCTCTCATTGTTCATTTCCAGGCAGAAGGACAATATACCCGTGCCCGATCACAAATGTTATGACGATCCCTTTCTCCTTCTCCAGCTTTTTTAAGTCTTTTCCTGGTAAGGATAATACCGTGTAACCAACTGAACAAAAAACAGACTGCATAACTGAACAAAAAACAGACTGCATTAGCTATCAAGCAAGTAATTGCAGAACCTTGAGGCATCGACGTTTCTCAAATGGAATCCCTTCGTTTTCTGCTGCTAAATGCAGTAATGATTCCCATAACAAAGAACACCTTCCGGCGGTTATTTGATGACTCATCTCCTGTTGTCGTGTCATTAGGTTCTTCCCCGCTCTCTGCTTTAGCAGTTTTTGCAGCGGCAAGTTGCATTTCCAGTAAAGAAATTGTTTTGTCTAATGCCCTGAAGGCATTGTGCGATAAGGATAGAACAAGGGCATCATTATATAAAGTTTGATGATGAATTCATAACAAATATAATACTGAGAGTGGAATAGCAGCGTACATGATTATATCATGAGGTTTTGAAAATTGTGAAAGTAAATCCCTGTTCTCCAAAAGATCCAACAAGATAGGAAAGTTCTATTTGTGAATTCATACAAATATATAATGATCATGCTTGCATAATATACAAATACCCCGATCACCCTGCAGGCATGCTAAGAGAGATCGAGAGACAAATAGCTAGAGAGAGATCCTCACTTGCCTTTTTCTCACATCTGACGGAAGGATAAGCATTTTTGGAAGCATATTGCCTAAAAGATGTTGAATTCTTCTCTGTATCAACTTCTGGGTGACCCAAAGCCTTGAAACATGCTTTGTAAAATGTTAATAATGTTAACAAGACCAGACAATCTTCATCTTGTCATTTCCACACATTTAGCTTGTCACACAACTCACTTGATATTGAAAAACTCTATTAATTTGTCATTGAAAATTATTGGCCATTTCTTAACACAATGCATCTGAGTGCTTGACTGGAAGAGACCGATATTTTTCAATGAAGGCAATGCATGAACTTAAATCCCAAAACAAAATCACACAGATTTAATACATAACATTGGCAGGAGCTTAATTAGTACTATTAGCTGCATAGCCAACAACATGTGCAATTTAAGCTCACTCAAGCTTAATCCAACTAAGCACTACTTCAAGAGGAAACACATGTAGAACGCCTCCATCCTCTATCAACCTATGTATCTATGCTCACACATCTACACAAGCTACAAAATTATCGAAGCAATCATCTAGCATGAAATTTCGGAAACTACAAAATTACATGGACAAAACATTCCATTGCCAATCTAAATATTAGATGTATCAAGTGCTTGAGGCCTTCTTTGTTCAACCATATCTTATTTGTCAAAATTAACCTGAAATATATGTTCAGCTTCACAATTACACTTGAAAGGATATTTGATCATTGATATTAAAAGAGTGATTAAAAAAACAAAAAAAAAAACACCCTCAAAAGAACCGAAAGGAGTTAGATTTCAGCTGACATTAATAATAGAACCCCAATCTGTTATCAGTTCGAGAATGAGTATAAATGAATATTGCAATTAGTTGCAGTAACTTTTAATCACAAGAACCATAAAATCGGGAATAGAAGGTAAAAAAAGATTAAGGTGGCCACGTTCTACTATAAACTGGGCACAAACATATTAAATAGCTTTGAAAAGAACAACATTGAGACCATAACACCAGTATTGAAAGCCACAAAAATACCCAAAAGATAAACATTTGTTGCATCATGTTGTGCACCCCCATCCACCAACAAAATTTCAAATCCAGCAAAGAAAATCAGGAAACGGGTAACCATAAAGTTGAAAAAAAAACAGGTGAATACGAAATCAGGAAACGAAAAGATAAACACCTGTGCACAAAAACGACCCCAAGAAAGAAACTGGCAAGGCAAAACCCAGATACCCATCTGGCGGAGAAACCGCTCGCATTGGCAGCCCTGTGCATACTGTGAGGCTGTCGGCTGACAAGCATCAAAGCCATCCTCCTCTTGGCTTTTTCTTCCTCCCCGACTACCAGAAAGATCGAGACTTTTTAGCAGAGCTTTAAGTTCACTCGTGAAGCGTAAAGGCTCTCACTATTATTTTAACCACTATACTGAACGCTTTGGTCTGCGGGCTATGATAATTGGAACCATTTTCAAACAAAAGTATTGTACTAACCGGCGGTGTCGGCGGCTGCGATGGCGATGGCGAGGCAGGAGAATGGGAGTTGGGAACGACAGTGGACCACCACCACCCTCCACCACGCCACAGTCACCATCTCCGGCCCATTCTCCCTCCCCCGTTCGACTGTAGTTCCCCTCTCCGGCGGCCGACCGGATTGTTCCCCAAAATCCCAATTAGTGTAAAAAGATGAGAGAACGGGAAAAGAAATCCAAACCAGAGTTGTAGAGAAGTTCGAAGATCTGTTTAACAGTGGCGCCCAACTCGGTATTCGCAGCTTCTCCTTCCTCCTCCTCTCCCTCGTCCAACTCGCTGCTCTCTCCATCTTTTCATTGCGATTTTTGTGTGCCCTAATTTTGACGGAGCTTTCGACGAAAAAAAAAAGGGAGATGGAGCAGAATTGAGACAGAGCAGAGTCGATCCCAGGTAGATGACACATAGCAGAATTGATCCAACGGTCATAATTTTAATTGGATTTCGGATCCAATGGCTGAGAATGCAATTGGGAGCTGGGAAATTTTTTTCCTCTCCCTCTTATAGGATATAATAGATATAAATGGCATTTCATATTGTAGGTGCAAAAAATGCGTAGACAGAAACTGCAAAATACTTCTATTAATTTCACAAGAAATGTCTACAATTACAGAGAAATTTAAATATCAAAGAACATGTAGAAAATCAAACTACATGGGTTCGACTTCTGGTACTCCTTTGATTCCTCCAACCTTGAAGACGTCGAGGTGTTTTTATGCTTCTTCTCTGGCTTCTCGGAATTTCTACAGCGTTTTGTTGCTGTAGGATCTCAAGTGTATGAGTCTTGAGAATGAGTAGACGTGTATGAGTCGTCACTCTATGTGTCTGAGTGTATGAGTCTGAGAGTATGACTGTTTAGAGGTTGTAGAAGTCTATTTGATTCTTCTTCGCCTCTTTAATATTTATGCAGCGTTTTGTTGCTGTAGAATCTCAAGTGTTTGAGTCTTGAGAGTGATTAGGGTATGAAGATCTCTCCCTAATGTGTGACCGGGTGCCTCTATTTATAGAGGAAAAACCCTAGGGTTTGTGAATGATGGGCCAATCGATGGGTTGGTCCAATCCACGTTTTTATCGGGTCATGTGGGCCTTTCATCTGGGCTTGTTCACATTGACTGATTTCCATGGACTTGCCTGCTTCAAGTGTCCATTGGATCATAGGCTTGTGGGTCTTTCATTTGGACTTATCCACATCGTCATCAGTTAATTTTCATGGATTGACCTGCTTCGAGCATACATTGGGCCATGGGGCTTGTGAGTCTTGTATCTTGACTTGTTAACGTCGGCCCAATACAAGTGTCCATTGGATCTGGGGCATGTGGGTCTTTCATTTGGACTTGTCCACATCGACCCATTATAGGTCCATTTGGTTTGTTGGGTCCAAATAGCCCGATAAATATTAATAACTATTTCAAGCATTTAATTTATATAAAATGCTTAAAATAATTAAATTAATATATTACATGTGTCACATTTTTAATGACGGGTAAATTTTCACGTGTTTACACATATATTAATCAAAATGATGACTCTGGGTCCGTTCTGCAGCGGTAGGGAGCTGTAGCTATTAATTTTTGCATAAATATTCGGTACAAGTAACTGCAGATGTCAAAAATTATAATTTGAAGAGAAAAATTAATTAAATTGGGAAAGTAGCTTCCGAAAGCTCCCAAAAGCTACACTTTTGACTGTAGAGCTTTTTGGAGATGCAATTCGCAGCTAAAATCTTCAAAGCTAGTGTACATAACGGGGCTATTGTTTTGAAATAAAAGTTAAAGCCTCCGAAAGCTGCATGTAGAACAGACTCTATAGCTTTCAACATTTGCCTTATAAATTCATTTATACAACTAGAAGTGAGGAATTGAGGATCAAACAAACTATATAAGTGAAGTGATTTTTATATTACTATTATTCAATGAAAGTAGTTTTGGATTTTTAATAAATTCTTAATTCGCATGGAAATTGCCTATGGGAAAAAATAGATTTGGTTCTAGAGGTGAATCAGAAATTTCTGAAGTGCTGAAGTAATGATTTGTATGTTGTAAGTACTCAAGTAATAAATTTCTTAACTCGCGCATTGAAATTGCCTATGGGAAAAAATGGATTTGATTTGGGAGGTGGATCAGAGATTGCTGAAGTACTGAAGTAATGATTTATATGTTGAAAGGATGTTTTGTATGTAATGTGTGTTTTTATACAGTACAAATGCCATTAAATACTCAGCCCACACATCATTAATATCTAGCATACATATTTTATCGGGTCACCATATCAGCACCTGCTGAATGTCACATATTCATCACTCTATCCAAACCCAAAAATATTTATTAGAATTTTTTTTTATAAGCAAAAAATTATTAGAGTTGAACATGATTACATGATACATGATCAATAAAGTAAAAGGATGATATAGAAATATTAGAGATTCCAAAAATATTGAAGTTTTCTCTTCAAATTTTAAATTTTAAATAAATGGGTTGATTTGGTAATATGATGATTAAATGTCTGACCATAATACTTCGAATAATATCATTAAAGCTGTTATAAGGTTTACATATTATCACCAGACTGCCCAAAATAAGGAGGGCTATGGAATTATTACAAGGACATGCTGATGAATATTTACCTAATATATGACCGAATTAATGCAGCAAGATTTGATTCCTCGTCAGTATTGAAAGTAATTAGCTGTCTTGCAATCTATAACATTAATCTCTCGCCAGAATTGTTGAGTAATTTGCTGGCTGCTTGCCAATACTCAGTTCCCATTTTATTATAAACTAGCAATTTTCAGCACACACACATCTCTTCACATAAGCTGGGATGGCGTTTGGTATCATGTCTTGGACGTTTCCTGCACTGCTGATTATTGTTCTTGCTGCGTCACAAGAACCAGCTTTTGCAACCAAGAAGGTGGGCTTGCCAATAATCTAATTTCATGTTCTTATGAGATTATAAAATTTACCCTATTAGTCAATGTGGTTAATTCTCAATAGGGGTTTTCATGCGTTTGTCTTTTTTGGGTTAATGTTTATTGCAGAGTTATGTGGTATACATGGGAGAGAATTTCAATGGTCCAGAATTAAATAGTGCTGATCCTAATCAACTGACGGAATCACACACTAAATTGCTTTCATCAATCGTTGGAAGGTTGCATTTTACGGATCAACGCCTGTTGAAATTTCCTTTTTCACTATAATAATCCCCTCTTGATTAATACTATATGGGAGCGTTGATTGTTGTTTAATTTTTGCATGTTGTTGTTGAGATATTTCAACACAAATGGTTGCAATTTAAATTGTTGATATCGAATGGTTTTTTTTTTTGTTTTTTTTTTGTTTTTTTTTTTTACTGCAGTTATATGAAGGCACAAGATGCGCTAATTTACTCGTATAAGAGGAACTTAAATGGTTTTGCTGCACTTCTTGATGAGGAAGAGGCTGCAGAGATCAGAAGTATATTCCAAAACTATTTGCTCTATATATTTTTTTTGTGTCATCTGGTTGCCTGTATTCGGCTTTCCTAATTTGTTCTTGCTGTCGAAAAACACAGAAAATCCTGTTGTGGTGTCTGTGTTCGAAGATAAAGGCAAGAAACTGCACACATCACATTCATGGGAGTTTATGCTGCTAGAAAAGAATGGTGTTCCTCTCCCTACTTCATTGTGGAAAAAGGCTAAGTTTGGTGAACGTGTCATCATAGCTAATATGGATACTGGTGAATATTATATATCCGCATATATTTTGTCCGCCTTCCTTTTAGGGTTCATAGTCAATAATCTTTTTTTGGTGAACTTCATAGTCAATAATTGAATACACTACCCCATATCCAATCCTAAAATAAATATTGATGTTTTTAGCCTTCTTTGTTGGCAAAAAGCAAAAAATGTACACCGTTGGTGTCTTAAATTGATTATCAACTCTTGTTTTGCTCTCAAGTGCAATGAATCTGATGCTTTATGTTGAATAGGTGTCTGGCCAGAATCAAAGAGTTTTGAAGACAATGGCTTTGGTCCTGTTCCAGCAAAGTGGAAGGGATCCTGTGAGTTGAAAGAAAACAATAAAAAGTCCTTTTGCAATAGGTATTCCACTCCATCCTTATTACTTCATACGACTCCATGTCATTACAAATTCAGATTATATCAATTCACCAAGCAAACCTAAACCGGCAGAAAACTAATTGGAATCAAGCACTTCAACAAAGGCTTCATTGTCAATAACCCAATCGTCAAAGACAATGCAACATACAACACTCCCCGCGACACTGACGGACACGGCACTCACACCCTCTCCACCGCGGCCGGAAATCCAGTTTCCGGTGCCTCCATTCTTGGCTTCGGAAACGGAACAATAAAAGGCGGATCCCCAAAGGCCAGGGTCGCATCTTACAAAGTCTGTTGGCCTAAAATTGGCGACGAAGGGGGATGCTATGATTCGGATATCATCGAAGCCTTCTCCTCGGCTATAGCTGATGGCGTGCACGTTTTGTCACTTTCCGTGGGCGGCGACCCTGTGCCCTACACTTCTGACGGCATTGCCATCGGTTCCTTCCATGCCGTGAAGAAGGGAATACCTGTTGTTGCCTCAGCAGGGAACAGCGGCCCTTCTAGTTTAACTGTTTCGAATGTTGCACCGTGGATTATAACAGTGGCAGCAAGCACTATTGACCGTGAATTCGTAGCTCATGTTAAGCTTGGAGATGGAACCATCCTCAAGGTTTGTCAATGATTCAGTTCTAGTTTAAGTTATTACCTTTTTTTGTTTACCCAATTTTCTAACCAAGGTTTTTCATTTTTTGAATGATGAACAACAGGGCACCAGCCTTTCGAAGCCATTGCCAGAGGATAAATTATATCCTCTTATCACCAGTGTTCAAGCTAAATCTGCCAATGCAACCGTAGAAGACGCGTACGGATTTTTATCCTCGAAAGTTCATTTTTACAAAGCTTTGATGAAAAATTTTGCATTCATTGATTGATTGTTGTTATGTATAGGGAATTGTGTGTGGCGAACACGTTGGATCCTTTGAAAGCCAAGGGGATGATTGTGGTGTGCCTTAGAGGAGTAAATAGTCGAGTGGAGAAAGGTGTCGAGGCAGCTCGCGCAGACGCGGTGGGATTCATTCTGTGTAATGATGAGAAAAATGGCAATGACGTTACGGCAGATCTTCATTTACTTCCTGCAAGTCATATAAGTTACCATGATGGCCTCACAGTGTATTCCTACATCAACCGAACCAAGTATGTGATACTTATAACAACCTTGTAAAACCAAATTTGAACTCCTCTCTTGATTTTTAACACATTTTCTTTGTTTTTACAGGAACCCTGAAGCTCTTATTACACCTCCTAAGGTTGTGCTGAATACCAAGCCTGCTCCACGGATGGCGGCGTTCTCTTCTAGAGGCCCCAATTCAGTTACACCCCAAATTCTCAAGGTCTGCAAAGATGACATATAGTATTTGTGTTGCATCAGAAGAAATACTGTTCCAAGTTTCCTTTCATTTATTTTTTTTATTTTGGGATTGTGCAGCCTGACATTACAGCTCCAGGAGTGAACATCATGGCTTCGTATAGTGAACTAGCAAGCCCAACACAAACACCGGTAGACCATCGCAGGACCCCTTACTACATATTGTCTGGAACTTCCATGTCGTGCCCACATGTTGCCGGCGTGGTAGGCCTGATCAAGTCCCTCCATCCTGACTGGAGTCCAGCAGCAATTCGATCAGCAATCATGACAACCGGTATCAATTATCCAAATGACAGCATGTTGTCCACCATTGTTGAACGTTGCTTAAACTCTCAAGACAATTGTTGAAATTGCCTCAGAGAGTTTAAGCAACGTTCTATTAGTACTCCACTATTTAATAATGGTTTGAAGTTTGAACCTTTCTCTTGCACTAATTGATTCTTCTCCATCAAAAAACCCAACAGCAAGAAGCCGAGACAACGAAAGGCGTCCAGCAACTGATGCAGACAAAACTAAAGCAACTCCGTTCGACTACGGGGCAGGGCATATCCGCCCGAACAGGGCTGCAGATCCCGGTCTGGTCTACGATGTAACCGTGAACGGCTACCTGGACTTCCTATGCGGACTCAACTATTCCGCAGAGGCAATCAGAGGACTCGCCGGGTCCCACTACGATTGCCCCACCCATTACAGCGTTCTGGACTTCAACAATCCTGCCATCACTGTTCCATCTCTGGAAGGGACCGTTACGGTGACAAGAACACTGAAGAATGTCGGGAAGCCTGGAAAGTATTCTGCCAAGATTCGGAGTCCATATGGTTACACGGTTTCGGTGGAGCCAGACACTCTGCACTTCAAGAAAATTGGAGAAGAGAAAGTGTTTAGAGTGAGTATAAAAGCGGTACATCCTTCAAATACTTATGTGTATGGGCATTTGGTATGGTCGGACGGCAGCCATTACGTGAGGAGTCCGGTAGTAGTGGGCAAGGCATGGTTGAATTAGTACAGTGTTCGTCATGGATACAGGGTCTTCATTTGTTATTGCATTGTGTTCTTTTAATTCAACAAACAATCTTTATTGTTGGTTTGAAACTTTATTTTGTTGGGTGAATTTGAAATTCAAAAATTGATTTCAAGGATGAATCTTTGAATCTAACCATAATTTCATTAATGGATTGGATTCATTCTCTAAATACATCCAAAGCGCAACAACTCCAAATTTACTTTACCAAATGAGAGATACAAACTTATACATTAAAAATTTGAGATAAACCTTATCCAATAGTGAAAATAAATCTGAATTTTTATTTATATTTTTACTAGTTACCCTTTATGATGGTTCAATTGAAAAAACCAAGCACCCAGTCGAGGAGAAGGGCAAATATTAGGGGAGAGACTAGTTCCAATTTGGAAAGAAATTATTATATTTTAAATTACATAAAGTAAGCCAAGGATATAGGAACCCCCAAGAATATATATATATATATATATTTTTTTTTTTTTTAAAAAAAAAAAACCAATATTAATTTCCAAATCTTTTTAGTTCCTTCTTCAAAAAAAAAAAAAAAAACTTTTTAGTTCCTTGTTAGGAGGCTGTTCATATATGATAATTAGTTCCATATACAGTATTTGATTTCCTAAAGGTAGGGAAGATTTGGTCAAATTTTGATTTTGCATATTGGAGCCAAGAACCTCGGCAAACTAATCAACTTCTCTCACTATTTATCTGGTTGAGTGTAAGCAGAAAAAGATATATAGGACTTGAGTGGGATATTTCATTTCATTTCATAGTGAGACTGCTACCATTGATAATCAATTAAGAATACAACATCGTCCAAGGGGAGTCCAAGTAGAAGAGGAGCCATACTGTGCCAATTAAGTGAGATCTTTCTACTAGAAACTTTTATCTTTTAGTGGATCAGAGTTATTGGTGTGAGTTCAATTAAGTCATTTGGAAGATTAGTACAGTTGCATTTTGAAGTCTTGCCCCTCTAATTGGATTGATATTCTCATACCCAGTTACGTATGTTGAAGTAGATGAATTTGGTAAATAAAATAGTTAATTGTGTTTCGTCTTATTTTCTTGTGCTATGATTGCTTAGAAATGTTGTTAATTACTATCCCAATATTGTTAGAATTACTAGAAATTGTTACAATCGAACCTACTCTTTTGTTGTGTTTCATCCAATCCCTTTTTTTTTTTTTTTTTTGGTTTAATCCATGGAGTGTACTGATTTTGGCCTTTGGCTATGAAAGGGTGCAAACTCCTTTTTTACTATCTCAAAATATAAATACAGGATTAGTAAACTATTTTCACACTGTGATTCATTTTAGGTAAAGGCTTATTCATTTCATGCAAGTTGGGTAATTTTCACTAGTTTAATTTACCCTTAAATTAATGTTTTCTATATTTTATCTACTTTTAATTTGGGTAACTTAAGCAAACTTTAGCGTCAAAGTGATCAGATCACAAGTTGATCAGTCCTTGGCTTGTGGTTTAATATTAGTATGAAAAAAAATTTCACGTACAAATAAAAATATTCTGTTCCGATCCTATATTATCAAAGCAAGTTGCATGGTCAACATTTTTAAAACAAATTTCTCTAATCCAATTTTTGCTGAGTTAGAAATTTATTCGTTCTTGCAAATTGGGAAAGTGAGGGGTATGATAAAAACAAAAATTATACATAGAAATAAGGTAAGTGAACAAAAATGGAAATAATGAAGAAGCAGAAGGTCAGTTGTAGTATTCAAGTTTCAAACCATCCCAATAATTGTCATTCAACCCTTTTCATATATATAATCTTGTCTGAATGTATATTCTTAACATATCTTTTGATAAATAGCGGAATGTCAAAACCATCTGGGGAGATGGTGCGTGGCAACATGCACACAATGTATGCAGTCTTGTTCATTCTTTTGGCCGTTTTCCAAGCACCAGTTTTCGCCAGCAAGAAGGTGAAAATTTCACATGATTTATCAAATTAACAGTCTTTGTGTTTTAACTTTTAACCATTTTCTGTTGTCTCTTTGGTTGTATTAATTGGTAAACCAGTCTTACATTGTGTATTTGGGAGGGCATTCTCATGGTAAAGACATAACTGATGCTGATCTTGAAGGTGTCTCACAATCACACACTGAATTACTGTCCTCTTTTGTTGGAAGGTTTGTCTTCTCTTTTTTTTTTTTTACTTTTTCTTTTGTCTTTTTTGTGTCTGAATGTATGATTATTGAGATTGATCACTTCAAATTTGTGGACTGTACAGCAAAGAGGAGGCAGAAAGTGCTATAATTTATTCCTACACAAGGCACATAAATGGTTTTTCAGCACTTCTTGACGAGGATCAGGCTGCACAACTGAGAAGTTTGTTACTAATACTATACATACAGCTTTAATTTTTGCCTTGGTTTTGTCTTTAATCTGATGGATGTTTTTATTGTTTGTGGTGTCTGAACTTAGACCACCCTGGAGTGGTGTCTGTATTCTTTGACAAACCTAATCGATTGCACACATCTCATTCATGGGAATTTCTTAACCTTGAAAGAAATGGTTTTGTTCACCGCTTCTCTATATGGAAGCAAGCCAAATACGGTGAAGGTGCCATTATAGCAAATCTTGATACTGGTAAGAAATAGTGCATCCATCCATAATATGTTGTTTCCTTCTTTTAGCTGAAGTCCTTTTGTAATGAATCTGGTGGTTTTTATCGCCTTCAATAGGTGCTTGGCCGGAATCGAAAAGCTTCAACGGCCGTGGTTTTGGTCCCATCCCTGCAAAGTGGAAGGGAGTTTGCGACTTTAACAAGGAAAACGCTACCAAGTCTCTTTGCAACAAGTTGAGGAATCAAACACATACATATTGATTAAATTTCGAGTTTATGCATAGCTTCGGGTTCTTATTTACCACAAATTCAAATTGTCGCAGTAAATTGATCGGTGCACGGTACTTCAGCAAAGGATTCATAGCGATCAACAATGTGAGCAAAGACAATGCCACGTACAACACAGCACGCGACACTGAGGGCCACGGCTCGCACACCCTTTCCACGGCAGGTGGCAACTTTGTCCCCGGAGCAAGTATTTTCGGATTTGCCAATGGAACAGTAAAAGGTGGTTCGCCAAAGGCACGGGTTGCATCCTACAAGGTCTGCTGGCCTCCGGTTGGCGGTGATGGAGAATGTTATGATTCCGACATCATGAAAGCAGTTGATTACGCAATTAGCGATGGTGTTGATGTGTTGTCGGCGTCATTGGGTGGACCCGCAACGGACTTCTTCAATGACGGCATCGCCATTGCTGCCTTTGAGGCTGTTAAGAAAGGAATAGCCTTCGTTGCATCTGCCGGGAACAGTGGTCCTTATCCTTATACCGTGACGAACGTTGCACCGTGGATTATAACCGTGGGAGCAAGCACTATTGATCGTGAGTTTGAGGCTAATGTTGAGTTGGGTAATGGAACAATCCTCCAGGTCTGTTTATCCATCAGTTTGCACAAAATGTCCTAATTTTTTACAGTTTTGGTCCCAAGTTACCTTCCTTCTATCTGTGTGTTAATGTTTAACAGGGGACCAGCATGTCCGGCTCATTACCAGGGAATCGCTCATACACTCTCATCGCCAGCGCTGATGCTAAAGCCTCCAATGCATCTGCGGATGAAGCGTAAGGGCTTTGTTCAACAAGTCTATTGTTCTTGGATTTTGCGGCACAATTTTTTTTTATTTTATTTTTATTACGCCTTCGTTGCTTTGTAATACAGGCAACTCTGTCAACTGAATAGCTTGGATCCGAACAAAGCCAAGGGTAAGATAGTCGTGTGCACGAGGGGAGTAAATGCTAGGGTCGAGAAGGGGCTAGAGGCACGTCGCGCTGGTGCTGCCGGATTTGTTCTTGCTAATGATAGAATCAATGGCGACTCAATCGTTGCAGATGCTCACGTTATTCCAGCAGCTCATATAGGCTACAATGACGGCATTACCCTCTTTTCTTACATCAATGCAACCAAGTCCGAATAAATCATCTCCTCTTCAAAACATATTTAATTTGCGTCGATACATGATCCTGTCGTTGTAAGGCGCGTTTTTTGTCCTTTGTAGGAATCCGCAAGGTTGGCTCACCCCTCCATCGGTCCGGGTAAACATGAAGCCTTCTCCAGTTGTCGCATCATTCTCATCCAGGGGACCTAATACAATTACACCAGAAATTCTAAAGGTAATTAATTTATGCATCAATGAAATGTTATTATTCTACTAGCTAGTGTTCAAAGCAAACATATTATTCCTTTTTGTAGTAAAACTAATTTAATTAGTTTTAATTTTGGGATTGAGCAGCCCGACATATCGGCTCCAGGAGTGGACATCATCGCAGCATACACCGAGGCAGAGTCGCCAACAGAATCAGAATTGGACAGCCGGAGGACTCCTTACATCACGATGTCGGGAACCTCGATGTCATGCCCACATGTATCCGGCGTAGTAGGCCTGATCAAGTCCCTCCATCCCGACTGGACCCCGGCGGCAATTCGGTCGGCGATCATGACAACTGCGTCGACAAGGGACAACACGTTCCTCCCCATCATAGCCGATGGATTTGAGGCCACCGGATTCGACTACGGCGCAGGCGAAATCCACCCCAACAGGGCGGCGGATCCAGGACTGGTGTACGACTTGAGCGTGAACGATTATCTGGACTTCCTGTGCGGCCTCAACTACAGCTCCGATGCTATTCGCTTGTTTTCGGGATCCGAATACGATTGTCCCACCCAGTACAGCACACTGGACTTCAACAATCCGGCCTTCTCCATCCCACGTCTCAATGGAACGGTGAGGGTTAGGAGGAGTGTGACGAATGTTGTTGGTGGAGGGAAGGTGTCGTTTAAGGCACGGATAAGGAATCCACCAGGTTATTCGGTGTCGGTGCAGCCCAGCACGTTGAGCTTCGAGGAGACAGGGGAAGTGAAGGTTTTCCATTTGGTGATAGAGAGTTTGAGGGCGTCGAATAATGCGGCGTGGGGGCATTTGGTGTGGGATGAAGTTAACGGCAGGCGGAGTGTCAAGAGTCCCATTGTGGTTACCTCTAGTACGACTAAGGTTGTTTGAGTTGTAAATATTCCTACTACTGCTTGGAATTGGATGATTATTATTATGGCTTGGTTTAGATGGAAATAATAAATAACAAGCACGAGAGTATTGAATTCATCCAATTTTTTCCTGCATATTCACATGTCATAGTATTTGAGTTTGGACTCCTGAGTAGGGGTCGGAATAGGCGAGACTACCTGGGACTATGGCTTAGCCTACCGAAGGCCGGGTCAGATTTTTTTTTTTTTTATATAAATAGGCTAGGCTTAAGCCATTTTGAAAGCCTATTTAGGTAAATAGGCTCGGGCCATGCATTATAAATAGCATATTAGGTCTACCAGGCCGGCCTGTTTATTATTGCAATGAGTATGTTTACGTTTACTGCATAGGAATATGTGGTATACTGGTATTATTATTATCTTATGTAGAAGTAATTATTAATTTGATTCTAATAGATTTTTTAAATATTTATAGTTCTTTTCCCTATATAAATAATTGTGGATGAAGACTTGCCCAAATACACCTATTCATGTCTTCCAACCTTGTGATTACTCTGGGTATATATAAAAAAAAATTTAACTTAATTTTAAAATAAGCTTAATCAGACGTTTACAAAGCTTAAAAGCTGGCCTATTGAAATATATAGGCCAGACTTAGACCTATACAATAAGGGGATCCGTTAGGGTGCCGCGACATGATGTGATGCGGATGCTTCTAGACCGTTGATGTATTTTGTAAATTGATGGTTGAGATTAATTTAAGGTTAAAATAGTAAATTTGCGTAAAAGTAAATGTAACGGAAATGAGCGTCGCTGAAATGTTCTTGATAGCATCCCTTCATTATTTTTGGTAGCATCACAGAATTGTTTTTGGTAGCATCGCTGAATCATTATTGGTTGTATCGCTGAATTCTGCTTTGTACCATCACTGAATTCCTCTACTTGAGGTCGCTGAAATATATTTGATAGCATCCCTTCATTATTTTTGGTAGCATCACAGAATTGTTTTTGGTAACATCGCTGAATCATTCTTGGTTGTGTCGTTGAATTCTGCTTGGTACCATCGCTGAATTCCTCTACTTGAGGTCGCTGAAATATATTTGATAGCATCCATTCATTATTTGTTGGTAGCATCAAGAATTATTTTTGGTAGCATCGCTGAATCATTCTTCGTTGCGTCGCTGAATTCTACTTGGTACCATCGCTGAATTATGCTAGATACGGTCGTTGAATTCCTCTACTTGTGGTCCCTGAAATACTTTATAGCATCACTTAATTGTTTTTGGTAAGATCGCTGAAATGATCTATTAATAAATTTGATACGTATCTTTGATCATAAAAAGATATTATTTGAAATATTAGATATGGATTACCAAATATTTAATATGATTTACCAAATAATAAATATAATAACATACTAAATATAGAGTTACCAAATATTAGATATGATAACATGTCTAAAATACTTGCCTTGTCGCTGAAATGATTTGTTATTAAAATGGACTATTATTGTGTTATTACAATTATACCCTTATTAACCTACAACCGTTGGATGCTTTTAAATGACTATGATTGATGCCTTGATGTGCTGCGGATTACCGAACCCTACAATAAGTCTATCAAATGTAATAGGACAGACTCGGGCCTTAAAAAAACAATGTAAACAATGTAGGCGTAAACCGTACAAGCATAGGCCTAACCTATTTCCACCCTAATTGGGAGTCACCAATGGTATCGTTTTATTAATCCCGGTGCCGAATCTGCTAGAGTTACCGTGGGGTAAGCCGTAAGTTATCCCGTCATTAAATGATAAAAACAAAATAAAAATTAAAAAGTAAAATCATAATTAAATGCATAATTTGAATACTTTAGTGATAATTAGTTACAAAATTTTATTCATGAATTAATAAAATTAACCCAAAAACAGGGTTACTGCACAGTTGTTTTTGGGGTTAATTTTATGAATTATAATGTACAAGTATTTTAGTAACATTTTTTATTTACCCGCAGAATATGGCCATAGATTCTGTAGGAAAAAAGACGGCCGTGTTTTTGCGTGTTCTCCCCGACGGCAACGCGTTATAGTTATGGGCACTTTTCGATTTCCCGGTTTGATTTCGAAATCCAAGTTGAAGTGGAAGCATCGCTCCTACCCTCAACGATTCCCTATTCCTTCGTTGCATTTCCACCAGTATGCCCCTTCCAAGCCTCTCCCAATCCCCGCCACTTATCCCGACCTCGCCCTCTACAAAGACTGGCTTAGCACGCCACAGGTCGTCAGGATTTTCCAGAACCTCAAAGACCCCAATTTCGCCCTCCCGCTCTTGGCCCAGCTCTCCTCCCGCAAGGATTACACCCCTAATGAGTTGCTCTATTCAACTGTTATCCACAAGCTCCACCTCGCCAAGAACTTCGATGGGATTGAGGCCCTCATGGAAACAATCAAGCTAGAGCGAAAATGCCGCCTCTCCGACGGATTCTTCCGCAACGTCATCAAGATTTACGGCCATTCTGCGGGTAGAATTAACAAGGCAATTGAAACCCTCTTCGATATGCCCAATTACAAGTGTTGGCCCACCGCCGCGACGTTTAATTGCGTCATGAATTTGCTGGTTACTTCTAAGCAATTTGAGGTCGTGCACGAGGTGTACTCGGGTGCATCCAAATTGGGGGTGGAGATCGATGCTTGCTGTTTGAATATAATAATAAAAGGGTTGTGTGAGTGTGGCCAAATTGAGGCTGCCTTCAAGGTGCTCGACGAATTTCCTAAGCAGAAATGTTTACCTAATGTGAGGACTTATTCGACTATAATGAACGGGCTGTGTGCGCTTGGCCGTGTAGATGAAGCTTTTAGCTTGTTGGAGAGGATGGAGTCTGAGGGTGTGGAGTTGGATGCCATAGTGTTCAATATATTGATTTCTGGGTTGAGGAAGCAGAAGAGGGTAGAGCAGGGAGTGGAGCTCTTTGACAGGGTTATGCTCAAAGGATGTAATCCGAATCCAGGGACTTACCAGGAGGTGTTATATTGCTTCCTTGATGCGAAGAGGCTTAGCGAGGCTAAGAATTTTATGGGGAGGATGATTGACAAGGGCATAAATCCGAGTTTTGAGTCTTACAAATTGCTTATTCGGGGCTTTTGTGGTGAGAAACTTGTGGACGATGTGGAGTGGACTTTGAAACAAATGGTGGGGCATGGATTTATGCCCAAGATGGGATTGTGGAAGCAAATTGTTCAGTGCATTGTCCAGGACGATCATGAGCATTGTATTTTGTGTGAATTGTGCTCCTTATGAAGGAGTGTGAAGACGTTCGATAAAAGTGTCGTTTATTTATGGTATTTCCAAGCAATGTATCTTGAATTTGTCATCAACTAGCTTTAGCTATAATTGGTTGGAGAATGTTGCCCCTCTTGTGTGGGCTAATTCGGCCATTGTTTATCTTTAGTGGCTAATTGGGTCTCAATTGAAGGGATGTTAGGAAAAACTGTGATAGGATGTGAACTGAAGCTTGATAGTACAAAGTAGTAACTTTCGGTTAGTTGCATTGTTCAGTTAACCTTTTATTTTGGTGAGTGATTTTGAAATATATTCCAAACACCGTTTTACGCTATGAAATTATACTTCGTATATAGTTGCATCTTTGGACGTTGGACTTGAAGATTCCGGTGGATCAGATTCCCTAAAACAGGAGACTATAATAACAAAACATGTCTCCTACACTAAGTACTTCGATCTCATATAAGCAGGGACGTATCTAGGGTTGTTCAGAGTGCGGTTTGGGGTTTGAAATTGATGGTTTGATTTTTTTATTTTTTTTTCCAAAAATCGTGGTTTGCGGTTTAGGTTTGGTTTGAAAAAAAATTTAATCAAATCAAACCGTAAACCGCAAGATATATATATTTAATAAATATATATTTAATAAATATATATTTAATAAAAATATATATATATATATTTAATATGTTCATTGTTTATTTTAATTTTTTTTGGTTTTATTGTTATCTATATATATATTAAAGCATTAGTGAACAACCCATCCTAAATTTAATGTGGTGTCTCCATTTCAAATTTCTAATTTTTATAACTTTTTGCATTTTTAATTTATCAATTTTAAATTTTCACATTTATTTATTTATTTATTATTTATTATAGATTTTTAGTTTTTGAAATATATGAAATTCCTACAATATTCAATTTTAAAAAGATTTGAAAGATTTGAAATTTGAATTTTTGCATATCTTATTTTATCTATATTATTTTGTATTTTTAAAATTTACTAATTTTAGATTTTTGCATTGATTTATTTATTCATTATAGCTTTTATTCTATCGTGTATAAAATCTTTTATTTCCTTATAATTCTCACTCAATCGTCCTATCATGTCACTATATTCACTTTTAAAAAGATTGGAAAGATAAAATTTAAAATTTTGTATTTTTTATTTTATCTATGTTGGATTTTATTTATTTGTATTTTTTTTATTTTATCTATTTTAGATTTATTATTTTGCATTTATTTTATTTATTTTAATTTTATTGCTGCATTTAGAATTTATTTATTGACCATAGGATTATGACGAACTTTTGCACTGCAACTAAGAATTATGTTGTATTTATGTTTCAATATGGTAAACATATTGTAATGCTGGTAATTTTTTGTAGGTTTGGTCTCAACTTTGGTTATATTTTTTGTATGGTGAATGATATAATCAAAATATACATTGCATGTCAGATTTATTTATTCATGTTAAAGATATGTTAATGTGTAAATGAAAATCCGAATTTTTAGTTGTTAAAAGATATTTAATTTTCTAATTTATATGGAGTTCCCATAATTTTTATTTTTAAAAAAAAATAGAATTTCAAATTTAAATGGAATTTGCAGTTGTACATATGAAATTTATATTATTTTTTTGATGATATGACATTTATATTATTAAAAGATACATTAATGAATATATAAAAATATTTGTATATATTAATTATAATGTATACTAATTAATGTATATATAGTCCAGGTTTTCACAAAAATATGTCACTTCTCTTAAAAGTAATATACAATCATATATTTGCGAATAGATCCATCAATAAAGCAAAGAGATACTAACTAAAATATGCCACGAGAATGAGGTCCCTCCACTTTGGGGCCACAATATTTTGATTTAGGCAAATGGGCCATTAAAGGATTTTGGACCTAAATTTAGGCAATTTGGCCGAATTCGGGCTACGATGGCTTAAAAGTGAAAATTTTAATTTTTTTTTAATCTACTCCCTCTGTCCCATTATTTCTGTCTCAAAACTTTTGGACACGTCGTTCAATACATTTGCTTAACATTTAATATCTTAGAATGTACATATGTAAAAATTATGTAATATATATATATATATATATTCTAAAACTATATGATTAGATAACAAGACCAAATTTGACTATATTTTTCGTATATAAATACGATTACATTATGTCAAAGTTGATCAATAAACAGTATTAAAAAGTCAAAATGAGACAATTTGAGTGTGACGGAGGGAATATTTTTAAGAAATACTCCCTCTGTTTTATAATAAATGTAACACTAGAAAATGACACAAGATTTGAAGGTAAGTTAATAAAATTTATTTAGTTGAAGTAATTAAATAAATAAAATAAGTCAAATTTGACTTTATTCCTTTTGAGTTTTATTTTAATGAATATAAAAAATAATAATTTAAGTATAATTAGCAAAAATTATTAACCTTCAAAATATTTTAAATATGGTAATGTAACACTTATTTCCAAACACCCAAAAAGGGAAAGTATAACACTTAAAAATGGATGATGTAATTCATTAATTTATAGTTTAACATATTTGTAATTGACGAAAAACATATACTCAAAACATTATGATTGTGAATGATCAAAGTAAGTTCATATTGAAAGGCTAATTGCAAATTCTATAAGTTTGAAAATTTTCTCTGGAATGCCGGTACTAAATGAAGTTTTAACGTCTGAAATAAATAATCTATTGATACTAGAAGAGACATATTATAATATGGAAGAAATGAAAGCGGATCATGCTAAGTCATTACCTTTGTTGATTAATGATAAGAATAATGTTTATAATAATATAATGTCTGTAGTTGATAGTGATGGGTGTTGATTAATTTTTCTTTACGTGGTGGAACTGACAAAACATTTATTGATAATTTATCTAGAAAATATTATGTTTAGATCTTCATGGTAGATGTAATATTGTGTTGCCTGTAGCATCCAATTGAATAGCACCCTTACTCATTCCAAGAGATATGACTGCACATTGTAGATTTCGTATTCCACTAGATTGTGACGAGAATTCTATCTGCAAAAAACTTACCTCAGAAAATTATTTAACCTCTCTTCTCATTAAAACAAAGCTCAATATTGGGGATGAAAATTCTTGATTAGTTGAATGATTATGAGCCCGTCTGAATTAACCAAATTCTTCTTTCGATTTCAGAGGAAAAAATTCCACTTGCAGTTTATTTTACTATGACTATAAAAAACAAAACAAAAAAAAAAGTAGATATCAACCTTAAAGAATGTTAGACTTTATCACTAAAAGCCTGTTTTTATCCATGTCAGTGTATGTTGCAAGATCTCGTGTCACTGTAAAGAGGGGACTCGAAGTATTAATAGTAATTAAGATGGACTAACTTAAGAAACTATAAGAAATGTTATTTACAATGAAAATTATATATGGCAAAAATTTGCACAATAACTACTTCATGTATGTGATGGTAATTGGTAAAGCTGATATTAATCTTGAAGATATACAATTAGATGTGATATTTCCAGATGATAATTTTATAAACTCTACGCGAGATTCTATAGCGGCGAATTGTTGAGAGTACTTATACAAATATAAATTGCACCACTTCAAATCTAAAAATTTTATATATTAACCCCTACCAATGAGTGTTGCTATAATCAATAATTACATCATGGAACGTATGTCTGCAAATGAAAATATATATATATATATATATTAGTTTTAACAATTTTATTTTGAGAAATAATTTGTTTTATTCCCACAAAAACACAAGTGAATTCACAGCCACCAAAACATCAATGCCTCTCTAGTACAATCAATTAACAATATTTGTCAAATGGGATGAAAGCATAGATAATGCCAATGAATTATTTTCACTGGAATATCTAAAGACGATCAATTTTTCTGAATTACTGAATCATGAAATATAGTTGAATGAGAATTGCATAGTTATGCTTCTTAGGAATATATATCCATCAAATAAATTATGTAATGGAAGTAGGTTAATAGTAACCAAGATGTAAAATTAGATAGTTGGGGTTAAACTAATTTTCGGGAAACTATGAAAGTAGAAAATTCTTTATTGGTAGAATGATTATGAGCCTATTTGATTTAACCAAATTTTTTATTCGATTTGAGATGAGAAAATTCTCACTCACAGTTTGTTTTGCTATGATTATAAACAAAAGAAAATTTCAATCTTTAAAAAATGTCAGATTTTATCTTCCAAAACCAGTTTTTAGTCATGAACAGTTATGTTGTAATATTTCGTGTTACTAGCAACATGTGACTAAAAGTATTAATATGCAATGATTAACTCAAGATACCACAAGAATTGTTGTTTACAATGAAATTTATATATGACAGAAAATTTGCAAAGTGGATTGTTGATGTAGGTGATGGTAAAGCGGGTATTGATTTTGAAGATGTACAATTAGATTGTAAGTGCAAAAAATGCGTAGACAGAAACTGCAAAATAATTTTACTAATTTCACAAGAAATGTCTACAATTACAGAGAATTTCAATGAATTTAAAAGAAATATGTGAAGATCAAACGATATGAGTGTTCGACTTCTGTTACTCCTTTGATTCCTCCAACCTTGAAGACGTCGAGATGCTTTTGTGCTTCTTCTTCTTCGGCTTCTTGGAATTTCTGCAGCGTTTTGTTGCTGTAGATCTCTAGTGCTTGAGTCTTGAGAATGAGTAGGGTATGAAGATGTATCCCCCCCAATGTGTGACAGGGTGCCTCTATTTATAGAGGGAAAAACCCTAGGGTTTGTGGATGATGGACCAATCGATGGGCTGGTCCAATCCACATTTCTATCGGGTCAGTGAGCATGTGGGTCTTTCATCTGGGCTTGTTCACATTGACTGGTTCTCATGGACTGGCCTTCTTCAAGTGTCCATTGGATCATAGACTTGTGGGTCTTTTATTTGGACTTATACACACCGATTAATTTTCATGGGCTGGCCTACTTCGAACATCCATTATTGAGCCATGGGGCTTGTGGGTCCTGCATTTGGACTTGTCCACATTGGCCTAGTGTAGGTCCATTTGGCTTGTTGGTCCAAATAGCCCAATAAATATTAATAATTATTTCCAAGCATTTAATTTATTTAAAATGCCTAGAATTAATTAAATTAACATTTAAAGTTACATGTGTCGCATTTTTAGTGGCGAATAAATTTCACGTGTTTACAGATGCTCCATCGAGACTTGTTTAGGACGAAATAAAATATTTGAGACGTGAACGAGTCTCGAAATATTTTATTATTATTATTACTTTTTTTTCCTGCCACTATGCTTGGGCTTTGTAGGCGAATTTTGATGACTTTCTGCCTAATCCAATTTCAAATGTACTGCATTTTCACATATACATTTGTTGTACTGAAATCTTGACATAAACTTGTATCCAATTTGTTGGCTTGAGATCGTATCTGCCCAAAATTTTGTATCCAATTTCAATTGATTTGTGGGATATCTTTGAACTGTTGCCATCATTAGTCATCACTAGAGAACTTGACAGATTTGGCCAATTATCATATCAAAATTTTAACTGGTATATGTGCAAATTCATGGCCGAACTTGACAGATTTGGCCAATTATCATATCAAAATTTTGGCCAATTATCTTTGAACTGGTATATGTGCAAATACATATCAAAACCAATCATCATATCAAACAATTTTTGCAATCAAATATCCGGATTCACATCAAATTAGATTCACATCTGATTAACATCCGATTAAATCTTGATTCATATTTGGACTAGAAATATCAAAATCTTCTTATATAATCCCATCCAAGCTTCAACTCTTTCTATAAACTCTGCATGCTTTTCACCATTGTTCTCTTTGAACTTCACAATTAATTCTCACTTTGCGACGTTAACTCAAGGCAGCAAAGAGACCAAATAGCAGGTAATCCTTTTTTATTTCTTTATTAACACCACCCTGGTCGTAGCATCTTGACCGCCTTCAAGCCAATTTACAAACCAATTAATCTTACCTTCTGAATCAGTAGGCACAAAAAAATTCCAAACAAGGATACACCAAGCATCCAATCTAAGAATTCATTTCAGGTAACTCTTAATTCTGTTCCATTCTTGTTCCCGTTTTTGTTTTTTTTGCTATTCCCTTAAATTCTTGTTTCTTGCCAGCTTCCTCCTCCGTTTTTTTTTTTTTTTTTTTGCATATTTTGTTTTTCTTTTTGCACCCCTTTTTTTTTTGCGATCCAACATTGAGCAGACAGAGAACCCAAATCCCACACACAAGACTCAGAAACCACACTTCAGATCAATTCCCGGCCTATCATCAATTCGAGAGAAGCCATGTACCTGTTATCGACAACGGGGTGGGCAATTGGCTCTGCCTTTTGCCCCAACCGTTGGTCGCGGCATCGGCATCAACAACGGCAACGGGGTGGGCAATTGGCGCTGCCTTTTGCCCCAACCGTTGTTCGTCGGCATCGTCACCAACAACGACAACGGGGTGGGCAATTGGTCGCTGCCTTTTGCCCCAACTGTTGGTCGCGGCATCGTCACCAACAACGGCAACGGGGTGGGCAATTGGCGCTGCCTTTTGCCCCAACCGTTGGTCGCATCGCCGGAGGGTTGCCGTTCGCCGGATCTCGCACGCGAAAGGAGGCTGTCACCGCCGTGCCGCTGTCGCCAGGTCGTGGAGGTGCCGCCCGACGCTGCTTCCGTTCGAGTCGCTACTGGAGGACGCCGTTGATTGCACGACGGAGGGAGACCGCTTCTGCCGCCCGATGGAGCTTCACGTCACCGCCGCCGTTGTTGTTGCTCCGTCCCGCGCCCGGCTGCTCCTTCGCCGTTCGCCGGCGCTGGGAGAGGGAGAGGGCTGCCGCTTGCTGTGGCTCGCACAAGGGAGGAGGCCGGAAGGGACGACACTGCTCGAACGCCCCCGCGTCCGTCCGCGATTTCGCCTGCCGCCGCTGCTGCCCGCCTCGTCGCCGTGCTGCCATCAACGCGAAGAAGGCCGCCTGCTGCCGCCGATTTCCCTGCCGCTGCTTGTGTGGAGGATGAGACCGGGAGGCTGCTGCTGCCGCGCCCCCGCTGCCCGACGCTATTGCCGCACGTCGCCGTTCGCGCCGCCGGCGGGAGAAGATGGGGCTACCGTCGTTGCTCGCGCACCGCCGCTGCTCCGCGGGAGGATGCCAGATTGGATCGATTGGGGCTGTGTTGGTTTTCTTGTGTTTGTATTTGAAGATTTGCTGAAGCCTGCGTCTGATGCATTTGGGAAGAAGGGAGCTGAGTTGCCAAATTGCAATTTTGTCCCACCATTCTCCAACCCTAGCATTCGAGCCTATTTAGTTTTGCCAGCTTAAAAATTGACCCCTCTAATCTTCCAATCCTAGGATTTTGCATCTTACGTTTTAACTAATCTGAAATTCGCCCCTAGAATTTTTTACAAGCTCAAATTCATCGCAAATTTCTTTGGTGTTGGGGGATATGTTCCAAAATATTTAATCTTAAGTCCAAAATTTCGTATTGAACTTAAAATTAATCCCAAACAATATTTAACATGTATTTTGTTTACATGTAAATATTACTTTTGTCGTGCCCAAATTTTGGTTTCGTGGAAATTTAATTTTAAGTCCAAATATTTAAAATGAACTTAAAATTAATTCCCAAAATTGACATGTACTTTTTTTTTATTGCGTTCATCTTGCAATATATTTTTTTCTCATGTCATTCAAAAATAACATTGCATTTATCTTGCAAATGTATTTTTTTCTTTTTTCTTTTCTTTTTTTTCTTCAAGGAAGTAATCCCCCTTTTTTTTTTGGAAACTAAACAATTTTCTTGATTTTTTTATTTTGCAGTGACGACATGGGCAGACATTTCATCAGGAGTAACGGGAATCATCTTATAGTCGGTCGTGATAAGGAAACCCCTACTCGTATCCTCATCGACGTCCCAGTGACACCACCTAATTCATTGGATGGCGTTGAACATCCGGAGCATTGGACCCGTAAGTCCGTACAGAAAATTGTGCGAGCCGATGGATCAGCAGGCGTGGAGACCACCTTCACACTTCGATCTACCCTTCACAGATTGGGCGATTGTGAGCTCGAGCCATTCCACCCGAACGCGATCCCAGATCTTGTCGACGACGCCAACTTCCCAGATTCCATGTTTGGGTTGTTTTGTTTTTACCCCAGCTATTGGGAGTGGACTGAGCACATGCTTTGGCACCATAAGCAGCATTTCAAGTATGCGCATATCTATGACGGTGTACAGGCTTTGCTCTTCACATATTACTGCAACAAAGGAGTACTTCGCGCTTTTCTTGAACGGTGGCGCCCGAACACCAACACTTTATGTACTCCCATTGGCGAGCTTTCCCCTTCCTTGTGGGATATTCACGACTTGACCAGACTTCCCATACAGGGCGAGTTCTATGACGAAGCTGTCCCGAATGACAAGATTCTAAATGGTGGGGGTGATCAAACCCCAGCTAGCTGCAAGTATGATGGATTTATTTCCTTTTTCTTTTTTTTTTTCTCTTTTTTTTTCCTTTTTTCTTCTTTCTTTTTTTTGGCTAATTATCCTTTGCTTGCAGATACCTGTTTTTGGCGTACCACTCGATCTGCAAAAAGGATAAGGCGGTTTCCATTGTGGCATGGGTGGAGTTTTGGTTTGGGAAAGGCAAAAAATATTCTAGCCCGACACTTCAACCTCAAAAGAAGAGAGGCAGGGCAGCTAAGGAGCCGTCCATCCCAAGTGGGACTATAATCAGAACGCAGCTGCAAGAGCCTGTTGATGGCAAGATGGATTTTCTAGGCGTGGAAGTTCCTTACCATGATGAGCTTTATCGAGCAGCATTTATTTCTGCTTGGCTTTGTGGGTTCGTGCTTCCGCATGGCCGTGTAGGCACGATTCGGCCATCTGTTTTTCGGGTTGCTAGCCGCATGGCGCGTGGTACGAAATTTTCCTTAGCTATCCCTGTGTTGGCGAGCATATACCGAGGCTTGAGGATGATATGCACGTCCACTGACTTGAAGAAGTGCAAGGCGATTTTCCCTCTTCATTTTGTTTATTCGTGGCTCGCGGTGCACTTTCCGACCCATGACTGGATGGAGATTGCGGGGAACCCGCGTATGGCGGGGTTTTCTGGTGTAGATGCCTTCAGACGTATCAGTTATACTGCCGCCCAAAAGTTGTTTACTAATATCTTGCCCTCCTCTTTAGTATGCTTCCAATTCGACACTGCGACGACTCCTTTCACCTTTCATGACAATGAGTTCCTTATCAATTCCTCTAGAAGAGATCTTCTCATTTGTGTACGTCCGGCTTATTTGACATTCAGATGTGGGTCTTCTTGCATTGTTGAGGCATACAGTCCACATCGTTTTAGCCGGAAGTTGGGGTTTTGTCAGCATATGTCGGGGCGATTGAAGGAAGAGATTCTTTGTGGAGATCCGAGTGAGTTGTACCGGCTATGGTTGGTAAGCACTCAGTTTCTCACAAAGGCGTCTCTTACATATCCTGGTGTATCGGGTTCCATTCTTTCGACAAGCAAGGATTATGCCAAGTGGTGGTCCCGCTGTTGTGATCCACCTAGCAACAATTCGAACTTCGCTGCCCATGTTAGCAATGATGAAGCATTGTCGCCCAACTTTGCCCTAAACGCAGTGCGTTCGCCAACACAACCTCTGTTGAAGAACAAAGAAGTAATTTCTGCTTTATCTTTTTCTGATGAAGGGAGGGATGAGGTTTTTAACTTAGACCATCTTAGTATCCCTTCATGCATTTTTGAGGAAGAAGCACCTTTAACAGAACTTCTAAATGAAAGTTTTGATGTCTTCATTCTATTCATTGATTTTGCCTTTCTTTGGTTCCTTCACTTGTACTTATGCTTTCCCTATTTCCTTTCAGGTTGTGGGCTTGGACAGTACATCGGCGGCCGATGATGGTGATGATGATGCAGGAAGCAGTGCCAGTGTTCCTATACCCTTGACACGTGCCCCGCGCGTCCCTCGAGCAGATGTAGTGCCATCACCAACCCTACCTTTAGTAATGGCCGATCATATTGCACACTTAGCATCTCCCGCAGTGCGTCCCTTGGAGAAGGCTACTCATGCAGTAACTATTATTACCCCTGATGAAATGAAGAGGCGAGCAAGCTGGAAGGTAATGGACTATTATTGGGAGATAGTGAGAGACATAATTAAGGATGCACCTTTGGAGAAGCTTGCGAGGGGTCGAGCTGCAGCGGAGGAGTTTCTTGGCTCCATGAGGGATTGCAAGCAGGACACATCTCGGCTGGAGTTATCATTGCACCATTTCTTCGATGGGGCTACGATGCTTCAGGATTTGCGTACGAAGGTGGAGTCGCAAGAGTCCTTGCAACTAGCCGAAGCGGAGCTGGCCAAGAGAGATGGTGAGTTGCAAGCCAAGACGGAAGAGGTTAAAGTGTTGGGCGCCAAATTAAAAGAGTTGAAGAGACAAGTGGCCGAAATGGATTCATCTCTTCAGCGAGCTACAAGGGATGAGAGTTCTTAGCGAGGCTCGCGCATCTCAAGAGGCGGTTGTTTTGAAGATCAAGAATTCCCCAGGCCCATCCGCCGAAGATTCCGCCAACTTGAAGATGATGGAAGTGGCTTTCAAGAGGTCCCGAGAGGAGTTGCTACATCTACAGCCTTTCTAGCTTCATTCTTTTGTTCTTTATTCTTTCATTTTGTTTTGTAACCCTCATTGCTTAGTTCACATGGAATTTGTTTCTTGATCCATTGGTGAAATAAAGATCTCATTTCTTCATTATCCCTTGTTGTGTAATTTACACCATGAATGCACTTGCAAGCCCCGATACAAAACTTCACGCCATTCTTTAAATTTATTTTATCAAGTAATGGATTAAATCTAATCAACCCAAAACTCTTCCCTTTTTTTTGCAAGTAATGGATTAAACTTGATCAATCCAAATACTTATTATTTTTTTTCTTTTGCAAGTAATGTATTAAATTTGATTAATCCAAATACTTATTTTTTTAAGTAACGGATTAAATTTAATCAACCCAAATACTCTTTTTTTTTGCAAGTAGTGGATTAAATTTAATCAACCCATTTACTTAATTTTTTTTTTGTGTAGTGGATTAACTTAACCCAACTACATTTTTTTCATCAAGTAATGAACCAACATAATTAATCCAATCCCTTGATTGATTTTTTTTTGTTTATGACTGAACTTAGAAAAATAATTTCCAAGTTGCCTACGTACCCTGTGAAGGGATCAAGCCATTACGTAGTTCAAAACAAATTGAATTTGTTTATTTTGAGCCGTACACAGTTTATACTCTTGCGGGCCAGGAGTATTACATTTTGTGTTTTTTTTTTTTCTTGTGACGTGCAGTTTAGGCTCGTGCGTCAAGGAGCATTGCTTGCAATTTCTTCAGGCGTAGAACTTCTTCAAGAATCGTCCGTTTATCGATCCGTTGCTCACTCCGTCGTTATCTAGCATCATGTAGGCTCCGTTTGTGAAGACTTCCGTGATGACATATGGTCCATCCCATTTGGAGGTGAACTTGTTCCCACTGCGGTAGTTGATGACAATGGGTCTCCGGATGGCAAGAACGAGATCTCCGACTTGAAACGACCGCGCCTTGACTTTCTTGTTGTAGAACTTGGACAAACGAGATTGGTAGCATTCCAATCTTTGTTGTGCTTCGAGCCTTCTTTCATAAAGGGCTTCCAATTCTTCCAAACGCAACCGGGCGTTGTCTTCTTCAGTGAACCCTTCTTGGATGGCGACTCTTAGCAAAGGGATTTGCGTTTCCAGTGGCAACACGGCTTCCACTCCATAGACCAACGAGTATGGCGTTGCCTTGGTGGGTGTGCGAAAGATTGTGCGATATGCCCACAGAGCTTTATTGATTCTTTCATGCCAGTCTCGTTTTGACTTGGAGACTATTCTTCAATAAACCGCATAAGGTTTTGTTGAAGGCCTCCGCCAGTCCATTTGCCGGCGGGTAATATGCAGAACTCTTTCGCTGAGTAAATCCAAACTTCTCACATAACTTGGTGATGGTGCTGTTGACAAATGATCGTCCGTTGTCTGTCATGATGTAACGCGGGACGCCATACCGGTAGATGATATTGATTCGGATGAAACTTGCAACATGTTCCCCTTTGACTTCTCTAAAGGGTGCAGCTTCAGCCCACTTGGAGAAATAATCCGTCGCAGCAAGGATGTATCCATGCCCCCCGGAAGACTTTGGCAGTGGTCCAACGATGTTCATGCCCCATGCGTCAAACGGCCATGATGCCACAGTTGGATGCAACGGCTCAGAAGGTTTGTGGATGAAGTTGGCGTGAAATTGGCAGGCTTGGCACTTTCGAGCAAACTCCATGCAGTCTTTAACCATCGTCGGCCAATAGTATCTCATTCTCTTGATGCGGAAGTGTAGCTTCGGCCCCAATTGATGTGCACCGCAAATCCCAGCATGTACTTCTTCCAATGCTTGAACAGCTTCAGTGGAGCCCAAACAACGGAGTAGAACCCCTTCGAACGACCTTCTATACAAGGTGCCATTAAAGTAGAAGAATCGGGCAGCACGTCTTCGGATATCAACCTTTTTTCTCAGATCCTCGGTAACTTCTGATGCTGCAAGTAGTTTACCAAAGGCTGCCTCCAATCTTCTTCTTCGTCGATTTCAAATACTTCAACGGCCGTATTCTCGTTGAACTCCTTATCGTCTTCAAAAATTGGAGGCATCACCCATCCCTTAGTCAACGTGATACTCATCTTTTCTTCTGGAGAGGTAAGCGTTGACGCCAACTTTGCAAGGGAGTCAGCTTGCCGATTTTGACTTCTTGGGACATGTTCAATCGTCACAATATGGAGATATGCCATCAATCTACGTGCGTACTTGTAATATGGTACCAGATACGGCTTCTTGACTTCATATTCGCCAAGTAGCTGGTTCACTATTAACTTGGAGTAGCCGTAGACTTGAAGATGCAGTTGCTTGGCGTCGACCGTTGGAGTGACGAAGACGATTCCTACTCCAGCTCTTTCTTTGTGGGCAGCTTCATCGAAGTACATTTTCCATGGTTGTCCAGCTTCAGTTAGCATCACATCTTCGTCCGGAAGGTCGTCAGAAAGATCCCATTCAGCAGGTATCGGATGATCAGCTAAGAAGTCGGCCAGGGCTTGTCCTTTGATAGCCTTTTGTGGTACGTAAATGATCTCGAACTGTTGAAACAACAAGTACCATCGTGAGAGTCTTTCAGAGAGAGCAAATTGAGACAACACATGCTTGAGAGGATTTGCTTTGGATACGAGATGTACCATGTGAGCTTGGAAGTAATGCTTCAGTTTGTGGATGGCGAAGACCAATGCTAGACAAAGCTTTTCGATTGGACGGAACTTGAGCTCGTTCGGCGTCATCATCTGACTCAGATAGTATAGTGTGTTTTCCTTGCCCCCATCATTTTCTTGAGCCAGCAAGGCGCCAACAGAGTTTTCTTGGGCAGCTACGTATAGGATTAATGGTCGTCCGATCACTGGAGCAGCTAGCACTGGTGGCTTCATCAGATAAGCTTTGATGTTGTCGAACGCTTTCTTGCAGGACTCATCCCACTCGAACGGAATACCTTTCTTCATGAGCTTGCTGAACGGTTGGCATCTTCCAGCAAGATTGGAAATGAACCTCCGGATGTATGCGAGCTTGCCTTGAAGGCTCTTCAACTCATGGATATCCCGTGGTTCCGGCATCCTCAAGATTGCGTCAATTTTGGCTTGCTCGATTTCAATGCCGTGATTCCGTACAACAAAGCCGAGGAACTTTCCAGAGGACACGCCAAATGCACACTTTAACGGATTCAGCTTCAGCTGATGCTTGCGAAGGCCTTCGAACACGGTCCTCAAGTCTTGCAGGTGATTGACTCGTTCCTTAGTCTTTACCACGAGATCATCGACGTAGCATTCAACCAAGTTGTGCAGCATGTCATCGAAGATCTTTTGCATGGCACGTTGATATGTTGCCCCCGCATTCTTCAGGCCGAAGGGCATAACTTTATAACAGTATATGCCTTTTGGAGTCCGGAAGGCAGTCATTTCTTCGTCTTCAGGCGCCATCTTTATTTGATTGTAGTCGAAAGACCCATCCATAAACGACAATGCCTCATGTCCCGTGGTGGCATCAATCATCAGCTCGGTGATCGGCAACGGGAACTCGTCTTTTGGGCAAGCCTCGTTCAGATCACGAAAGTCCACGCATACCCGGATTTGTCCATTCTTCTTCCTCACCGGGACGATGCTTGAGATCCAGGTGGGATATTGCACTTCACGAATAAAGCCAACGTCAATCAACTTGTTCACCTCAGCTTCAATTTGTGGCAGAAGTTCGGGTCGGAATCGACGTTGTGCTTGCTTCACGGGTCGTGCATCTTTCTTCACTGCAAGGCGGTGGACGGCTATCTTGGGGTCCAGACCGGGCATTTCCTTGTAGGACCATACAAAGACGTCTTTGAATTCTTGGAGCAGTGCTACGTACTTCTCCACTTCCTCTACGGTCAGTTGGGCACTGATAAATGTTGGGCGAGGATCTTTTTCATCGCCTAAGTTCACCTCACGCAGTTCATCCACCGTGATCTTGATATCTTCTTCAAGTTGCGTTGGTGCTGCGTTGGCGTCTTCTTCATTTGGCTCACCATGTCCAACAGTGATATGATTGATGGACTCAACTCCGTCAGCTTGGTCATCTTCGTCATGCTTTGTGAACATGATGGTCCGTTTCTTGAGCTTTAGCCATTCGTCGGATGAGACAGCCCACTCAACTTGGCGCTTCATGCGGGAAGGTACCGTACTTCTCACATCGTTGCCGTAGTTCGGGTCGTCCAATATTCCTTGCTTTACTGGAGACCGCTCTTTGCTTGCCGATGCTCTGTTTTGTGATTGGCGTTTTGTAGAACCTAGCCTTTTGAAGACGGATTTTGCGGGGTCTTCTTTGGCAACATCCCCGAGCCTATCGAAAACAGTTGGCTTCACTTCATCGTTTGCTCCAAGCCGGCGAAAGACGGATTCTTTGCATTCGGTTGTCTCCGTTGACCCAAGCCTATCGTGGACACTCCGTTTATGCTCTTCTTTCGACGGGCTACCAATACGATCAAACACCGACTTTCGTCCATGCTGGTCCTTTGGGGTGCCATCTCCTTGATTGGCTTCTTCAGTGATGTAATTGGCTGTGGCTCGTTTTATGACGATACGAACCGTCACCTTCACTGTTTGTTCTGTCTTGACGAATATGGGCGCTTTCGATGCTTGGGGCGCCGTGTCAAATTCCGCAACATACCCAAGTCCACTCCGGTCACCTTTTCTCCGATTATTGTCCGGGAGCTTTCCCAACGGCGATGGCTCATTTGGGTTGAATCCAGACTTGGTGAGCAGTTTGAATGCCTTTGGACCGAATTCCTTATCGTTCTTCAGTCGACGTGCCTCACTACCTTTGAGTTGAATCTTCACCATTTTCTGCGATGTGCCAGGATCAATGGGAGTCAAAGGGAGTGTAAGTCCTTCGAATGCCTCTTCCAGGATGGATTTTCCCTTATCATCACGGACTGGTTGATCATCTTTATGTTCGTCCTCGCGCGAAGGTGCCATAGATTTGGGCGAATCAAGGTAGTATTTAGCGTCTCCATAGTAGGACTCAGCCACCGCAAATGGTTTGTCATCGGCGATAACTCTCTTGACGACGTCGTTGTGCACGTACTTGAAGCATTGGTGCCATGTTGAAGGAACAACGCCGTTTTCATGGATCCATGTCCGGCCAAGAAGCATGTTGTATGATGTTCTTACGTCAATGACGTGGAAGTATGTGTTTGCGACCATCTCATCAATTTGCAGACGGACTCGGATTGCGCCAAGGGATTTTTGTCCCCCTTGATTGAAGCCTTGGATCAACATCCTGCTGTTGGATAGTTCTTCTTCCGAGATGCCCAATTCCTTCAGGGTGTGAAGTGGCATGATGTTAACGGCGGAACCTCTATCTATCAGAATCCGATTGACTCTTTTGTTGTCTACGTATCCGATGACGAACAATGGTCGGTTGTGAGCTTTCGAATTTTCCAGCTCCATCGGCATGTCGTCGTCATTGAACGTGATGGAAAGCATGCACTCACTGAGATGCGAATGATCATTAACTTGCTTAGGGTGGTTTTGCTTTGACGTACTCCCGGCCTCGAAGACGGTGTTGCACGTCGTGGACTTGTCGGGAACTTTGATCTCGATCGATCCAACTTGGATGGAAACGGTGTTGGCCGTCTCTGCTTTGTTTGCCATGGTGATTTTGCCTTGTTTGACGAGATCCATGACTTTGTCTTTGAAAACGAAGCAATCTTGGATCGTGTGGCTCACCAAACGGTGGTACTTGCTGTATAGCGGGTCGTTGGTCATCCCAGCTTGCTCGGGTCGCTTCATCCTTGGCAGCTCGATGAGGTTTTCTTTCATCAAGTCATCGAAGATGCCCGGTAGATCGGAATCGAGGAATGGGTACGTCTTAGCCCGTCTATCTTCCAATGACGACTTTTGACGTTGAGCTTGTGGTGGCTTTGGCTTGTCGTTTGTCTCCGGCTCCTTCCCATGTACTTTTGCGAAAGCGGCGCTTGTTGCCATTGCATCCTTTGTGGGTGGCTTCGACTGCGGCTTGCCTCCCTTCTTCCATTCGACTCGGTTGTTTGTACGAGTTTGTTGAACGGGCGGACCATAGGCTCCACTTGACGCCAAACTTAGCTCCATGTCGTGAGCACGAGTTGCATGCTCCTCGAATGTCCGGGGACGAATGCCTTGCAGGATGTATCGTAGGCCCCATTGCATGCCTTGGATGCACATCTCAATTGCCGACGTCTCAGATAAACGATCCTTGCAGTTGAGGCTTAGGCTCCTCCAGCAGTTGATGTAGTCAATCACCGGCTCGCTCTTCGATTGTTGTGTGTTCGTCAATTCTATCATGCTGACGGTACGCGGTGTGCTGTAAAAATGATTCAAAAACTCTTGTTCAAGTTGATCCCAGCTGTCGATGCTGCCTTGTTCCAGGTCAGTATACCATTCGAACGCATTCTCCTTTAGTGAACGAATGAACTGCTTGACGAGGTGATCTCCAAACGTACCCGCTTTGTTGTATGTCTCTACGAAATGGGCGACATGTTGCTTGGGATTCCCTTTGCCGTCAAACTGTTGGAACTTGGGCGGTTGATAGCCTGCTGGCATCCTCAATGAGTCGATGCGGACGCTGTATGGCTTGTGATACGTCAAGGAGGATTTTGATCCTGCCGAGACCTCTTCCTTTAGCGTTCCCGTGATGAACTCTTTCAGTTGATCAGCAGAGATGAAGCCGTCAGGGGTGACTTGGACGTCAGCGGTTGCTTTTCCTTTTGCCGAAGCATCCGGTCGGGAAGTCTCCCCATCGTCGCGAATCTCCACGGGCTTGTTCACCGCTTGGCCGCCGTTAGAGCCGTCCAGTCTGTTCATCATTTGCTCCATTCGTGCATCTTGCAACTCGGATCTCTTCGCAAGCATTTCCACGATCTTTGTCAGGTTGGCATTTGCTCTTCAAGAGTGCTGGCTTGGGTTGTCATTGCAGCAGCATGACGCAGGTCGGATGTCTCTTCTTGATTTCCTCGCGGGCTTGACACCGGCGTGGAGGATCCCAATCTATGGTCGTTTCCTTCTTCCAGCAGCGGCATATCCGCATCAACTTCTTTTTCGCGCGCAGCATCGGCGGCCTCCATTGCTTTCTTCATGTTCCTTGTGGTGACGTTGGGCATAGCGGCACCGGACGTTGAAGAGTTGCTCTTGGAGGTGTTCTTTGAAGCCATTGGATTTTTTTGACGACGTCTGGAGGAGATGAAAGGCAGAAGTGTCCCACTGGGCGTGCCAAAATCTGTAAGTGCAAAAAATGCGTAGACAGAAACTGCAAAATAATTTCACTAATTTCACAGGAAATGTCTACAATTACAGAGAATTTCAATGAATTTAAAAGAAATATGTGAAGATCAAACGATATGAGTGTTCGACTTCTGTTACTCCTTTGATTCCTCCAACCTTGAAGACGTCGAGATGCTTTTGTGCTTCTTCTTCGGCTTCTTGGAATTTCTGCAGCGTTTTGTTGCTGTAGATCTCAAGTGCTTGAGTCTTGAGAATGAGTAGGGTATGAAGATGTATCCCCCCCAATGTGTGACAGGGTGCCTCTATTTATAGAGGGAAAAACCCTAGGGTTTGTGGATGATGGACCAATCGATGGGCTGGTCCAATCCACATTTCTATCAGGTCAGTGAGCATGTGAGCCTTTCATCTGGGCTTGTTCACATTGACTGGTTCTCATGGACTGGCCTTCTTCAAGTGTCCATTGGATCATAGGCTTGTTGGTCTTTCATTTGGACTTATCCACACCGATTAATTTTCATGGGCTGACCTACTTCGAGCATCCATTATTGAGCCATGGGGCTTGTGGGTCTTGCATTTGGACTTGTCCACATTGGCCTAGTGTAGGTCCATTTGGCTTGTTGGTCCAAATAGCCCAATAAATATTAATAATTATTTTCAAGCATTTAATTTATTTAAAATGCCTAGAATTAATTAAATTAACATTTAAAGTTACATGTGTCGCATTTTTAGTGGCGAATAAATTTCACGTGTTTACAGTGACAATTTCGGATGATATTCTTATGAACTCTGCACATATAGCGATAATTTTTTAAATTACATATACAAATATAAACTGCACAATTTCAAATTCAAACATTTGAAAAGATGGTATTATACTAGCCCATATCAATGAGATTTTCACCATTGAAATTTTCAGCAAATTGCTAGAAAAAATTTCATATTATGCTTCATACTTATCTTTAAATGTTATTTTATCTTAATTTAAATTGCAAATCAATAAAAAATATTATTTTAATAGTTATTTTATTGATCTATTATATTTATACCGAACAAGCCACAAAAGTTAAAGAATACAGTATAATATAATTTCTTTGTTAGTTTTTAAAATAATTAAATTATATTATCATATACATTATCGTTTGAATATATAAAAAAAATCATTACACATATTTCATTACTCAAAATATAATTTATATTATTATTTTATATAATATAAATATATATTATATAAAATATAAAGTTATGCCCGTCGAGTCTCGACGAGTTATTTACTAGTATATATTATATCAATTATATAATTTGTTGTTTTCTTATGCTATAGGTTGTTTGGCTTGGAGTGAAACATCATGCAAGATTATGATTTAATTTACTTGTTTTCGAATCATTGTTTATGTGTTTATAATTGTAGTTTTATTTTATTCCAAAAACTTCTAATAGTTAAAGTTTATTAAGTATTTGTCTTGTAAATAGTGAACTTATATTTTTTCTAACTTTTAGTTAGCATTTTAGAGTTTGGACTGTTACACTTACGACTGTAATTCATAGGATTTTTTTTTGTTTTAAAAATTTCGGTTAAACCGTAACCAAACCATTTTTTTTTTTGGTTTGGTTTGGTTTGAAATGTTAAAATGGTTTGGTTTGGTTTAATTTTTTCTCAAACCGTTTTTTTACGGTTTGGTTTGGGTTTGATGCGAAACTGTACCAACCCAAACCGTGTTCATCCCTAGGCGTATCTACCCTTGGTCAAGGTGGGTCAATTGACCCATCATGCATAGATGACCATTTTTTTTTTAATTTAATGTTCACCCCTAGGCGTATCTACCTTGGTCAAAGTGGGTCAATTGACCCAACATGCATAGATGACCATTTTTTTTTAATTTTTCTTTTTTTTTTGAATTAGTAACTCAATTTTAGTTTTAATGGTTTAGCAAAAAAAAAATTAGTTTTAATGGTTCAACTAAAAAAAATTAGTTTTAATGCTCAGTTCATGCACACTTATATTTATCAAGCCCATTAAACATATAGTACTTTATTATTTTTTTTAAAGTTTGTATTAGTTCTTCACGTGGAAACGGCGGCGGTATAACGAGCTTTTCCAGCAATAACTACGGTCAAGAATAAATTACAGAATAGTATGGGAGATCAGTTATTGAATGATTGTTTGGTTACTTTCATAGAACGTGATTTGTTTACGAATGTCAATATTGATGTTATTGTACAACGATACCAAAATATGAGAATCCGTCATGAACAACTATAGTTATTTTGATGTAAGTACATCATATTATTATATTAATACATCATGGAAAACTAGTACTTCGTATGACTTCGAATTTAATGTTTCTAGTACTTTTACAATTATTATTATATTAAAATTAATTATATTAAATCGAAGCAAATTTTCTGGATCCACCCTGCATACAAGCTCTACTAATATGAGGGGTGTGAGTTGTTTTTATTTGTTCTTATAGTGTGGGATTAACTGACCTTTTATTTCAAATTTGTATATTTAGTAACCTTAAATCCAAAGGGATCCTTTTAATGATCCATTTTTAATCAATATACTATACATTATAAATATATATATATCTAATATATATAAATGCTTTGCGAGCTGCTACAGTTCTGTTGCTGCTACAGTAAATCTGCTCTATAGTATAACAGTGAATGGGAAGGAAATAATTGTAGTTCGCACTTCACCTTCCCTAATTTTCCAACTCGCGACCCCAATCTACAACCTATTTCTCTATTGTTCAGGCTCGCACATCTACCCGGTGGCCGCCACCGCGCCTCCCACTCGCGCCGCCGCTAGGGCAATCGGAGTCCGTCTCGGGGAACAGCCCCTGGTATTTTCCAAAAGGATGCACCGTGTCAAATCCCTAATTTTCCACCACTTCAAAAATGACGCAATTTACACATCTCCTCTGTGGCCGCCGCCGGAAATAGCCGTCGACTTCGTCCTCTCTGCACTCGCCGTCGTCGCTGCCTCCATTTCCTTCTATCTCCACCTCTGTATGCCTCGTCGTGGGATCCACGGCCAGCTTTCGCCGAGTTCGGTCGCGTTGTACAATGGAAGGCACGGTGAGGCATAAAATTCTTTCCCTCTCGTCACACGGCTTTGCTGCCTACACTCACAATTTTTTTCTTCCAGTTTTCTCCTCGATTTCTCCTCGATTGAGAAGCTCGATTTTCTACCCTAACTGTTTGTCCGGATATCTAGGCCTCCACCAACCACCTGTGCTTGTCGTCTTCTCTACCAAGCTTTTAAACGGCACCGTTCGAGAGAAGGCTTTCCTCCTCTTCCTTCTCCTCGGGTAATCGCACCGCTTTTATTTATTCCCCCTTTTCTCCGTGTTTTTGTAGTTGGTGTAAATGCCTTATTTTTAATTTTTAATTTTTTTGCTTTTACGCACCTCTATTTCATTGGCGTGTCCCCTGCGTGAGGTTAGTCTCTCTTGCCGTGCATTGTTATGGTTAGTCCTCTACAACGATTAGGCCTTTGATTGCTATGGTTAGGTGAAAGTTTTGACAATTTCGTCACACGAGTATTTTCTAAAATATCCCAGGTTAAATTTATTAAATGAAAAGAGTTGTGATTCATGGGTAAGGGGTTTAAAGATATATTCCACTTTTTATTACTCATATGAGGTACTCTGATTTCAAATGGCGCTACGAACCTCCCTGGCATGAAACTTTTGACAACTTTCACGGTGCAGCCGGGATAGATAGTTCAATCTTAACCTTCAGTCTGTCACACTGAAGGTTCCTGGCATTTTGCATCATGTAACTTATCATAGTTCCAGGTCATGAAGATCTGCGCCATGAAACTTTTATCACATTCCCACTATGTGAGCATTTTCTGAAAATCAATAATCCTGGTTTTCGATTTTATTTAATGAAACCAATTTATGATGGCGGAGTTGTGATTAGGGATATATTTATAGTTTGTCACGTTTTTATTACTCGTGTTAAGAAACTGTGCCCCCGAAAGCGCACGGTGTCAAAAATTGCAGTAATTTATAGTAAGACCGGATCGTTCACTGGAGGATGTGCGATAGAAGCAGGGCCCACGTCGTTTACTAAGATTTTCCACTCGGTTACTCGATTCAAGTGTGTGTTTGAATTACCAACTACTTGACAGAATTTAAATCTAAACTATGAAAGCGATTAAATAAAGCAGATAAAACTATTCTAGAAAGCGAATTAAATTTAATCTAAGAAAGCAATAATTTTATTCTAAGAAAGCGGTTAAGATTATTCTAAGAAAGCAGATTTAAAAAGAGACAGAGGGAACAGGGAGAAAATAATAATAATTGGACAAGATTCAGATGAAACACTATTAAACTTCCGTTTTTAATACGCAGATCTTAGCTTGGGATAATCCATTCAGTTAGCCAATTTTTCATGCTCTCTATACCATGTTCCCTTTAACAGACAGGTACTTACAGTAAGAGTTTACATGCTCTTAAGAAAACAAACTCTAAGATACCACAAACTTACAACTCCTCTTGCAATGCCTTGCAAGAATATGTTAGCCATCTGTGGTGGACAAGCAACACCTGACAAATCATTTATTGAAGTGTCAAGTACCGTTATCATTCCCCCATGTCACGCCCAAAGACTCTAATCAAGCCCTGAACTATCCCTTAACTCTCAGTTCTAGTAGCAGTTACGCAACTCTCAATACAACCGAGTGACCTCTAAAGAAAGCAGTTAAAAGAAAGCAGTAAAGAAAGCATTTAAAATCCTATCACTCGGAGGTTTTCGAAAGTCTGACCCTGGTAGTAAAAGAAAGCCCCCAGTCAGGATGACTGGGTGTGGATCAAGAATTCCCTATTCTCGGTGAACCGCTCGCAGTGTTCACTTCTCGTCGAGTGGTTATGAGGTACAAACTAATGAAACGAACTAATAGAATAGTCTGTTCCGGATGCACTCATTCAGGACTCAAGAATAAGCATTGGCAGAGGAGGATAGCAGTTGAAAGGAACTCAACCCTATCTTAGAGAATAACCAAGGCCTATATATTGTTCCTCTAGAATTATCTATCACACCGTATTTGAATCCAAGTAGACCCCATCTCAGTGTGATATTTAATACCAGATTTCCAACACACAACAATTTTGGAAAATAATAGATGTTTGAAAATCATTCCCTATCAAGTACTAGACTCTCAATTAAAACACAGATCCTTTCAGTCTAGGTGAGACCTAATCGCTGACTCTGCTTCTAATTTCCTAAAATAAACCCCTAGTCGGATATGAACTAGTCATAACTGTGGAATTTATCCCTTACTCAGATCCGGATTTTCTGAATGATTTTTTGTTGGAAATTTAATATGAGACATCTGATTATAAAATCAAGACTTCTATGTCCAAGGGAAGGATCCCAAAATAATGTTGACCACAATATCTACATAATAATATCATGCATAAATTTATAGAGAAGTGTAAAATAAAATAACCCAAAATATAAGGCGGGTTTAGACAGAAGTGAGACACAGAGATGAAATAGCCGGAGATGAAAAGAATTTATTTTGGCTAAAAAGATGACAAGAATAGTCAAGATGATCCGGACTGCAAACATCTGCTATCCAGGTCCTGACTATTCCAGGTGGGATGATTTTAGACAGCAGAAGTTCTTAATAACAGTGATCGCTATCATCAAGACTCCTACTATCTGTGAAATGAGGGAAAAACCTACATGTTTTCTTACTGTAGCACTATTCAAACAATGTTGATCGACATCGTTTGCTTAATATTACAGCTCAAAATTCAGGTTTGAAATTAAGATAAAGAAAAGAAACTGTATCCGGATAGGAGTCAGCTGAGCAGCTATTATAATCCCGGATGGACGAACCGCCAAGGCTTCCACCGACCACTACCCAGACCATGCAAAATAACAACTAGTAATTAATATTCAGACTACGAGCTAGTTATCCGTGTGGGAATACCTGCCAACATTAGTCTGATATATTCCTTACTAGCTGTTTCACACAACACGGAAAAGACAAAATAAATAAAAGAAAAATATTTTTGGGTCATCTTGCATGAGAGACATTGGTTTCTCATGCAAGGGTATGGAAATTAATCCATAATTACTCATTATGTCTAAATAATCAGTCATTCCATAATTAATTAATTACAGTCCGGATTATATGCTTAGATCATTAGAGTTTAATTACTTGTAGAAGAGTCTTTTAGTGGAATTGAACAAAATTCTTTATATCAAAATAATCATGGGTTGAGATAATTGGATTTCAACCTCAAATATTAATATAAAGGTCAAATTAATTACTGAGGAAGATGGAGAATAAAAATTTGGCAAAAAGGTGTCACTTTGTCGCGGAGTAGAGTTTGTGTCGCGGACCATGGGTCCGCGACAAGGGTTTCGCGACAAAGGGTGGGAAATGAGAGGAATGGGATTTTGAAACTTAGGGTTTGTTTTGTCGCTAAGCAAAAATTTTGTCGCGGAACATGGTTCCGCGACAAGGAGGTATAGCGACAAAGGGTTGAAAATTGGACAAGGGCATAATTCTTGTCGCGGAACAAGGGGTTTTGTCGCGGAACGTGGTTCCGCGACAAGGTTGCTTCGCGACAAAGCCCTTCCAGAATAAAATCACAAGTATTTGGGTCCTTGGTCGCTAATCAAGGATTTTGTCGCGGAACGTGGTTCCGCGACAAGAGTTGTTTCGCGACCAAGGGTTTCAAAATATTGCTAACAAGTGTTCTTTGGCACCTTTGTCGCCAAAGTATCATTTTGTCGCGGAACGTGGTTCCGCGACAAGAGTTGTTCCGCGACAAAGGTGTGTCCAGGACACATGTCAGAAAAGTGAGGTGGAACAGTGGCATGCATTGTGTGTGATCTCACCCATTTCAGATTCAAAAGCTAAACTAAGCTAAAAATGACAAAACAGAATTTGAATCTAGCTAGAATATGCTTGAACATAATAGAAATAAAACAAACTTAAAACTGAAGAAACCCTAATCCAAGCTTGATCACCCATAAACATGCAACATTATCCAAAGAAAAGTCACCAAGCAGTGACATTAAAATGAAAAATAAGGATCAAATGACCAAAAGAAAATGAAAGCAGTAAGATCCATGGGGTGTGAGAACCATTTCATGATTTTTGGGACACTTTTCAAGAATATTCTCCCATCTTATTAAGTGGGTTTGTTGATACCCATGATTTTGGGTATCACTAAACCCTAAGCATAAGTTTAGAACAAGAAACAAGATATAAAAACTGGCTATCTAAACTAAAATGCTGGAAACTACATCTAACTAATGCATAAATTAGATAATACAAGAAAAACCTAACTAAACTACCCTAAACTAAACTAAACTAACTGAGCTCCCAACTTGTCTTCAAGAGTGTATTCTTATCTAAAATTCTTCCAACCCCTAGCTCATGGGAAACACCTCATATTTATAGAGGGGAAACCCTAAGCTCATGGGCCTTGATTTGAGCCCATTGTGTCTCAAGTCATCACACACACCACAGCTTTGTCTCGGAGCATCAAGTTTGGTCGCGGAACACACTGCATGTGGCAAAGCTTCTCGACTGGGTCTTGTGTCTCTAATGGTGCATCTTGGTCGCGGAGCATGCCTTTGTCGCGGAACAGGGCATCGCGACAAAGGTATCGCGACAAAGGGGCTTGGCTGGTCTCCTCCTTCATCTGAGCTTGCTTGGTCGCGGAGCATGCCTTTGTCGCGGAACCATGCATCGCGACAAAGGAGCTTCCGCGACAAGGGGGCTCCTGGGCCTGCTGGATTGGGCCAGATGGGCCGAAAATGTTCTTTTTATGGGCTTTTCTCTCTTTTTCCCATCTTTTTCATTCCTTTTTCTTTTCTTTTCTTTTTCTCATGTTTTTGGATTTTTCTAACATAAATATATAATAAAATTATATATTTATGCCTTTTTCACACCAGCTTATTATTTTTACAATTATGCACAAATCAATCCAGTTCAACTGCTTTCTTACTTAATGTAGGACCGGAATGCGATCAAATGCCCGTTTAAGACACGGAAATGGATTGAAAATAATGGTCATTTCTGGCCATTATCAACATCCTCACATTTAATACTGATCGTCCCCGAGCAGTCAGAGTCAATGTTCGAAAGAACACGGGCTCTGCATATTCAATTCATTTTCGTGGCTTCATAAATCACATTCTTTTTGGATTGGGATAAGACAATCAAAAGCTACAAGTATTAAATTCCCTTGATTGCATTGTTGAATAAAATGATACTTGCTCACTAAATCGGGTCTACAAATCGAACATTATTATCAACCCTTCATGAATATCATGTTTGAAAGATGCAAAGATTAAAAATGAGAATCAAGGGATGACATGAACATTTTAAATGAAAAAGAGCCTCACTTATAAGAGAATCGGAAAATTCACTCACTCTCAATTGGGGTTTAATCATTGAACGCTCAAAATCAAATTTAATTAAATTATCCCATAAGCTTGCAATCAGACCAACTCGCCACCGGCTCATTTCTTCAAATCGAGATCTCGAGGTCTTATTTAAGGGTTGTAACGGGGCATACGGTTGTAACATTAGGTAGGAAAGGGAAATTATTGGGCTAGAAGTGGCAAAGATTTATTCTATCATAACTTGGCATATTTTTATTTAAAAATTTATGATCATCATTATTTCTCCTTTCTTTTGCTTTCTCTTTCTATTGCATGACATTAGACTATGGTCTAATTGCTTTGTCATTTGCAATTTATTTATGTTGAATGAATCTCAACACTTCTCTTTTTTTTTTTGATCGGATTTTTGAATACCGATTAATAATTTTGTGATGATCATAAATTTAATGCCTTTGATAGAATTCATTCTCGCACACTTGGGTTTGATTTTGTTGGTCTTTTTGTAGGCTCGGAAAAATATAGTGGGTTTGAAAGAAAAATTAGGCTTAAGGCTCAAAGTGGATAATCCTAAAGGGAAAATATTTTTGGGTTTGGAATTCAAACGAAGGCCAAAAAGTTGGATTTTTCTAAGTGCCTCGATCATGTGCTCGATTTCGGGAATATGGCATGGTCTTGAATCGGTCCCAATTGCAAGTTCTAGTGTCCTTCAATCAAAATGATTCGCACATCAAAGAAAATAAATGAGTAAAAGTGACTCATGGCTCAAACCTCACAAGGTTAGATTGATTCATGTCATACAGTATTCTCAAATTTAATCAAAGCTAAATTTTAACAATTTATTCAGTCAAATTTTCTAACATGCAGATTTATTACCCAACAAGATGATCGCATCATTAAACTTTTATAGCTCAAAACCTCATGAATTCATTTCATGCATGTCTTCAATTATATTATCCCAATTTAAAAGTTTGAAAATTTTATCACAAGCCTAAATTCAACATGTGAATTTAGAGCAGGTTTATGCATATTTTTGCTGGTTATTTAATTTAAAGCAGTAAAGAGGCACTGCTGACATACAGAGTATGTCCACAGCATATTTTTGGCCTGACAGTCACTTATTCATCTTGGACTGTGCAGACATCTTTTCAAGAATAAAATTGTTTGGACTGCAAAATTCCAAAATTAAAACAGTGAATGATATCAATTACAAGAGATTCCATTGCAATCAGAACGATTTTGCACAAGGGAAATGAAATTCTCTCATATGATATTTACAATTACGCTCAATTGAAAAGACCATTACATGCTCAATCTTTCTTCTCTCCTGGCGGATTCGATGGTTCCGCTGCATCTGATGGAGGTGGGAGTGGCTTGGGGAGTTGACTGATAAGTGCTTGTAGCAGTGTTTCCATCATCTTGCGCTGCTTTTCTTCGTTCTCCAATCTTTCTCAGTGCATGCGTTCTTCCCTTTCCATCATCATTTTCTTGAATTCCTCCTCTTTCTTTTCCTTCTCCTGCTTCTCATTTCGCTTCTCTTCCTTTTCTCTCCTACGCTCTTGGCATTCTTCTTCTCTCTCCCTCCTTCGCTCTTCACGTTCCTCTTCATCTTCCCTAATTCGTGTGGCTTGCCCGACAGGACGTTGGAAGATGGGTGCCAGCTGCTCCATAAATTCTTGCTCCTCATGCTGGGCCTCTTCTTCTGAATCAACGTCAGCTGCCGTTTTAGTCAAGATTTCTCTATTCTTTGACCGTTCAGATGATGCCCTGTCCAAAATTTCTCGAACGTTTCCTTTGAATGCAGAGGCCAAGGGATCGTCATTCGGCCGTTCTTCCAATGTTTTGGCCAATGTTGCCGGATTGATGGAATCTTGCGATCCTTCTGAACGTTCAGGTTGGTGCGACGGGCTTTCTTGAGTGATGAATTCTTCAATTCTGGCCGTGCCCACGAGAGGATCGATCAATTGACCCACTTCTGTCTGATATCTGATTTGATCTGGCTTTTCTCCAGCATCAATTCTCGTTTCAATATGTTCGTTGATGTTCTGTCTCAATTCTTCCCGAAGGGTTTCAGCACTACGAATAAGAGGGCCAGTCTATCCAGATGGTTGTTCTTCCTTGATTTTCAATCCCTTTCCTTCGACTCCACCAGTGATTTTCAACTCAAAGTCATCTTCATTACCCTGTTCAGCCTCTCCAGATTTCCTGCTTTCCAGATCAGCTTGCATTTTCTTGGCAGTCTCTTTGTCCTTCGTCTGCTGAATATTCTTTCTGATCTGCTCCTCCTCTGCAGCATTCTTTTCCATTTCCAATCGTTCTTCCTCAGTCATTTTCTCTACTCCCGAACAACTTGTTGCTTGATCAATAAGACCGGCTGATGCAAATTCTTCTTCTTGCAATTTTCTGGCTAGCTCAGCATCGAATGCCACTTGATGCTTCTTTTTCGGGGGTGGTGGTGGCATCGGCTTCTTACCTCTGTCCTTGGGATCTGTGGGCTCTGCCACTTTCCTAGCAGTTGGCTCAGGTTCTCTGATTGATACTTTAGGCTCCGGGGCCCTTGCTGGTTTCTCTTCGTCTGCTAACTTGATCAATTTCTTCTTAGGCTGCTTAGGAGGTTTAGACTGGAATGAGGCTGGTGCTGGCCTTTCAGACTGACTCGGCTGGACTGGAGGTTCGGGCATAGCAGCAGCTGATTCTGATGCATGAGTTGTTTCTTGCTGTTCCACAGGCTCAGTGGTGGCAACTTTTTGGACTTCAGGTTGCCCTCTTGGCGGCAAAGCTGAAGCTTGTACTGCTGGCTGGGTAGGCTGTGGGTTAGCCTCAGGAGGAGTGGAGAAGTAGGCATCAATCTCAGCGTCTGGATCTTCTTCTCTGTTTGGTTCATCCTCATAGCCTAGTTGCTTCTCGGCGCGCTGTAAGTAATCCTCAATGAAACTCTTTTGAGTGATTCTCCCCAGCTGGTCCTCCCAGTCCTTCTTGATCTTGGTGCAGAACTTACTCCGGACATTATTGTTGTAATGCAGAATTTTCTTCCCGTTTGCAGTGCTATTACAGTATTCAAGTGCAAACTTGTCCATCTCCATGATCAGATCCCAGTAAGAATCCCTGTACTGATTCATCATAGCTCCTATCAGATCCTTTTGAATTCCTTCAAGGTAGGACATATCTTTTGCCGAATCATACTTGAGATACAATCCAGCCTCAGTTTTTGATAGTAAATTGAACTGCCTTTCCTTTTTCTTTTTGGGCTTCCAGCCACCTTTGCGTATATCCACTTGCAGCTGTTCCCTTAATACTGCTATGTGCTGGGGAAATTCATCATCCTTGTTTGTTCCATACCGTCCATACCTTCTATGTGTGAAGATGGTTTCAAGTACCTCATCTGCAGGTAACACTACTCCCTCATCCAGAAAGGACTTAGTGATACTTGTATTGCCTTTTCCCCAGACCGTAGTCAGTTCGTCCCATTGATCGCGTGCATCCTTGATCATCTTCCTCATTGTATTCAATAATGAGGTGTTGTGGCTTTGTTCAAATTTCTCAGCGTGTTTGAGGCGATTGTACATATTGAAGGTCAACTCCCTATGCCTGGCACGGGCTAGATCTGTAATCCACCTCTGCTCCACTGGTCCTTTTGCTTCAAACAGATATGGATTCCACTTGAATGGGAATGCTTCATACATCATGATGGCCCCACTGTTTATGACCCTACTTAGATCCATCTGCTTGTGCTCGAAGGCCATCCAAACTTGAGGATCTATGCTCTGATTAGGGATGATGATGTCAAACTCAGCGATCTTTGGGTCTTTCGTCCCTTTTTCTACATGTCGGTTCCACACAGCCCTGTGCTCTTTGAACTTTAGTTTGATGCGTTCGTGGTGGACTTCTGGAGTTGTCTTTTCATCTTGGGGGGCATGTTCCATCATCCTCATCCAAAACTTCTTCAGAAAATGATAGTAATCCCTCTCTATCGATGCAGCAACTATTGTTCTGTCTTCTGGAGGAATGTGCACGTCCCATCCCGGGGGAAATTTCAGTTTCTCATCCGTAGTGTGGTCCAGAGGTACTTTATGAACTGATTTGATGGCATCTCTCATGTTCTTAATTTCTGTTCGATCAATTGGGGCCTCCTTGCCAGCAGCCTCATATGTGCAGTCAGGCAACCCGATGCCTGATTGTACTACCAACTCATTCCTGAAAAAGGCCAAGGTGTTTAGACACATCCAAATTTTTATAGTTTTTCAAAGATTATTCAAGTTTGAAAATCAACATCCTCACATTTTGAGCTTTGCTAAGCTCGAAATGTGATTTAAGTGATTTGATCTTGAGTTTATTAAAAAGTCCAAAGATAAGGTATTGATGTCTTAGGACCTAGAAGAAGATATCTTGATTGGACTATTGAGTCCAATCAAAGGGAGAAATAAAAATAAAATGGTCATTGGACCAAAAAATTCCTTTTTTAATGGGCCATTGGGCCCAAAAGTTTGTTTTTCAAATTTTATTAAACAAGCTCGAGGCACTTGTTGAAAGTGAAATAACGACGATGGAATGGATTGCTCGAGAATGGAATGTGCAATGGAGACGTGGCAGAGTGGATTCGCTATTTCCGGATTGTTTGGACTGTCATTGGACAGTTAAAACGTTCAAGAAAATTGCAAACACTATTTTTGATTTTATTTTGCAAAGGTTGACTTGATTTTATTTAATGAAAAGTGGGATGTGTGTGGTCCCATTTTTGGATTTTGTAAAAAGATAGCAGTTGAGGTGGCAAAAAATACTGCTACTTAACTCACACTTTTTAGTTCCATTGGGAACAAAAATACACCTGTCAACCAAATTCCTAACACTGTTTTGTCTTTTGTGAAAAAGTGGCCTGCTGAAAAGTGGTTTGGTGGCCCATGTTGCCAAATAAAAACAAACATTCCTCTTCACACACATACAGCATACACACACAGATGCATCAAAATAGGGAAAGGCATTAAATGGCTGCATTGGCATGCAAGACACCATGACCACTACCACACAGGATTAAGCTTATTTCTACATCAAAAACACAAAATCAACCACATCAGCGCATCCTCTTACTGATGAACAAAATCATGAGATTCAAACATCCATCATACCAACCACATTCTAATGTACTCATGCTTCACAATTTCAAGATCATTGAGCAGCAGCATCAAAATATCCAAAGATACCCAAATGTTCACTGCCCTCTAACCTTCGGGTTTCAAATTTTGGCAAGAAATTTCCACAGAATCAAGGAAACAAATTAAAGAAAAAGATAGAGCATGGATATTAACAGACATTAAAACAAAATAAACCTAGGAACCCTAGAACTCAAAGGTTCAACAATGGCGGCATCCGAGACCCATTGCCTCCTAAGTTCTCTAAAAAGTCCTAAGTTCGAAAATCACCGAGCCCCTCAGAAATCGAACACCCTTATGCCTTCGCACATACAAAACAACAACCGCTACTCCAATCTTCTTCAGAATCACTAAAGAAAAACTCCCCACAGTGCGATATCCCAAAATCAAACTCAAATAAGCAAAGAACGAGACACAGAACCCTATTTACAAAACAATGAGAACCATAACACCACAAACCAGAAAATTGCGAAAACAGGGGCAAAGGTTGCGCGAGATTCGGGCTTACCAGGGCTCGGCTTTCTTCGGAGATGAAGAAGATGAGGGCTCCATTACGTTTGCGAAAATCGGGCAGAGTTTCCCTTGGGTATGGAGCGAACAAGTGCGAGGAACACTGTGGTGTTCTTCGGGCGAGGGAGGTTTCGAGCGAGAGAGGTTTTGAAAATTTCTCTAAGTCCGAATGCGTAGGGAGGAAGAGGGAGAAGGGGGGGGGGGGGTTAAATACTAATGGGCCGGTCGCGGAACCCTAGCCCATTGTCGCGGAACAGGATTACGCGACCAGGCTCGGCGACATTAGAGGTGTTGCGGAATATGGGACTTTGTCGCGGAGTCATGCTCCGCGACAAAGGGTACCGCGACAAAATAGGAAGGAAAAAATGGGGTGAAGCGTGCTCGTGTCGCGGAACAGGAGCTTTGTCGCGATGCAGTGCTTCGCGACAAAGTGTTCCGCGACAAAGACAAACAGAGTTCAGGGATGAGTGAAATTTTGTCGCGGAGTTGCACTTGGTCGCGATGCTGTGCATCGCGACAAAATGGTTACTCCGCGACAAAGACAAACAGGGTTTGATGATAAGGGGAATTTTGTCGCGGAGTTGCACTTGGTCGCGGAACGTTGTTCCGCGACAAAATGGTCATTCCGCGACAATCTTTTTGAATTTTCAAATTTTCAACGGACTGGGCCCGAGTGTGATGCTGGGCCTGAGTCCATTTTATTTGATTTGGACCTGAATGAATTCAGTCCAAATAAATTCAAAACATTGGGCCATTATTTAAAATAATCTACTTGCATAAAATTAGGTTGGGTCAGTTCCATTTATCTGTGAGATTTATTCTAGATCTTAAATTGCTTTAAATTCCGAAAATAATTTCTCAGATTTGTGGAATTTTCCCAACCAAGAACCTGGTTTTCCATGCTTTTTCTGCTCCTTCTTTTTGTGTGGTTCCGAATTTCCTGCAAGACAGATAAATACCCAATAGGTTAGGTTTCCTCCTCAGTTCAACATCCTCACATTTAGAGTCTTGGTACTCTAAATGTTCAATTAATCTTGAGGGTACTTTTTCTGTTCTGAATTAGATATATTACACTAAACTAAGCTAATCTATGAGTAATCAGGAGTGTAATTCTCTTAATAAACAACGCTGCATCCTCCCCGGCAACGGCGCCATGAGACTTTTGACAATTTCTACACACGAGTATTTTCTGAAATATCCCAGGTTAAATTTATTAAATGAAAAGAGTTGTGATTCATGGGTAAGGGGTTTAAGGATATATTCCACTTTTTATTACTCATATGAGGTACTCTGATTTCAAATGGCGCTACGAACCTCCCTGGCATAAAACTTTTGACAACTTTCACGGTGCAGCCGGGATAGATAGTTCAATCTTAACCTTCAGTCTGTCACACTGAAGGTTCCTGGCATTTTGCATCATGTAACTTATCATAGTTCCAGGTCATGAAGATCTGCGCCATGAAACTTTTATCACATTCCCACTATGTGAGCATTTTCTGAAAATCAATAATCCTGGTTTTTGATTTTATTTAATGAAACCAATTTATGATGGCGGAGTTGTGATTAGGGATATATTTATAGGTTGTCACGTTTTTATTACTCGTGTTAAGAAACTGTGCCCCCGAAAGCGCACGGTGTCAAAAATTGCAGTAATTTATAGTAAGACCGGATCGTTCACTGGAGGATGTGCGATAGAAGCAGGGCCCACGTCGTTTACTAAGATTTTCCACTCGGTTACTCGATTCAAGTGTGTGTTTGAATTACCAACTACTTCACAGAATTTAAATCTAAACTATGAAAGCGATTAAATAAAGCAGATAAAACTATTCTAGAAAGCGAATTAAATTTAATCTAAGAAAGCAATAATTTTATTCTAAGAAAGCGGTTAAGATTATTCTAAAAAAGCAGATTTAAAAAGAGACAGAAGGAACAGGGAGAAAATAATAATAATTGGACAAGATTCAGATGAAACACAATTAAACTTCCGTTTTTAATACGCAGATCTTAGCTTGGGATAATCCATTCAATTAGCCAATTTTTCATGCTCTCTATACCATGTTCCCTTTAACAGACAGGTACTTACAGTAAGAGTTTACATGCTCTTAAGAAAACAAACTCTAAGATACCACAAACTTACAACTCCTCTTGCAATGCCTTGCAAGAATATGTTAGCCATCTGTGGTGGACAAGCAACACCTGACAAATCATTTATTGAAGTGTCAAGTACCGTTATCATTCCCCCATGTCACGCCCAAAGACTCTAATCAAGCCCTGAACTATCCCTTAACTCTCAGTTCTAGTAGCAGTTACGCAACTCTCAATACAACCGAGTGACCTCTAAAGAAAGCAGTAAAGAAAGCATTTAAAATCCTATCACTCGGAGGTTTTCGAAAGTCTGACCCTGGTAGTAAAAGAAAGCCCCCAGTCAGGATGACTGGGTGTGGATCAAGAATTCCCTATTCTCGGTGAACCGCTCGCAATGTTCACTTCTCGTCGAGTGGTTATGAGGTACAAACTAATGAAACGAACTAATAGAATAGTCTGTTCCGGATGCACTCACTCAGGACTCAAGAATAAGCATTGGCAGAGGAGGATAGCAGTTGAAAGGAACTCAACCCTATCTTAGAGAATAACCAAGGCCTATATATTGTTCCTCTAGAATTATCTATCACACCGTATTTGAATCCAAGTAGACCCCATCTCAGTGTGATATTTAATACCAGATTTCCAACACACAACAATTTTGGAAAATAATAGATGTTTGAAAATCATTCCCTATCAGGTACTAGACTCTCAATTAAAACACAGATCCTTTCAGTCTAGGTGAGACCTAATCGCTGACTCTGCTTCTAATTTCCTAAAATCAACCCCCAGTCGGATATGAACTAGTCATAATTGTGGAATTTATCCCTTACTCAGATCCGGATTTTCTGAATGAATTTTTATTGGAAATTTAATATGAGACATCTGATTATAAAAACAAGACTTCTATGTCCAAGGGAAGGATCCCAAAATAACGTTGACCACAATATCTACTAATAATATCATGCATAAATTTTATAGAGAAGTGTAAAATAAAATAACCCAAAATATAAGGCGGGTTTAGACAGAAGTGAGACACAGAGATGAAATAGCCGGAGATGAAAAGAATTTATTTTGGCTAAAAAGATGACAAGAATAGTCAAGATGATCCGGACTGCAAACATCTGCTATCCAGGTCCTGACTATTCCAGGTGGGATGATTTTAGACAGCAGAAGATCTTAATAACAGTGATCGCTATCATCAAGACTCCTACTATCTGTGAAATGAGGGAAAAACCTACATGTTTTCTTACTGTAGCACTATTCAAACAATGTTGATCGACATCGTTTGCTTAATATTACAGCTCAAAATTCAGGTTTGAAATTAAGATAAAGAAAAGAAACTGTATCCGGATAGGAGTCAGCTGAGCAGCTATTATAATCCCGGATGGACAAACCGCCAAGGCTTCCACCGACCACTACCCAGACCATGCAAAATAACAACTAGTAATTAATATTCAGACTACGAGCAAGTTATCCGTGTGGGAATACCTGCCAACATTAGTCTGATATATTCCTTACTTGCTGTTTCACACAACACGGAAAAGACAAAATAAATAAAAGAAAAATATTTTTGGGTCATCTTGCATGAGAGACATTGGTTTCTCATGCAAGGGTATGGAAATTGATCCATAATTACTCATTATGTCTAAATAATCAGTCATTCCATAATTAATTAATTACAGTCCGGATTATATGCTTAGATCATTAGAGTTTAATTACTTGTAGAAGAGTCTTTTAGTGGAATTGAACAAAATTCTTTATATCAAAATAATCATGGGTTGAGATCATTGGATTTCAACCTCAAATATTAATATAAAGGTCCAATTAATTACTGAGGAAGATGGAGAATAAAAATTTGGCAAAAAGGTGCCACTTTGTCGCGGAGTAGAGTTTGTGTCGCGGACCATGGGTCCGCGACAAGGGTTTCGCGACATAGGGTGGGAAATGAGAGGAATGGGATTTTGAAACTTAGGGTTTGTTTTGTCGCTAAGCAAAAATTTTGTCGCGGAACATGGTTCCGCGACAAGGAGGTATAGCGACAAAGGGTTGAAAATTGGACAAGGGCATAATTCTTGTCGCGGAACAAGGGGTTTTGTCGCGGAACGTGGTTCCGCGACAAGGTTGCTTCGCGACAAAGCCCTTCCAGAATAAAATCACAAGTATTTGGGTCCTTGGTCGCTAATCAAGGATTTTGTCGCGGAACGTGGTTCCGCGACAAGAGTTGTTTCGCGACCAAGGGTTTCAAAATATTGCTAACAAGTGTTCTTTGGCACCTTTGTCGCCAAAGTATCATTTTGTCGCGGAACGTGGTTCCGCGACAAGAGTTGTTCCGCGACAAAGGTGTGTCCAGGACACATGTCAGAAAAGTGAGGTGGAACAGTGGCATGCATTGTGTGTGATCTCACCCATTTCAGATTCAAAAGCTAAACTAAGCTAAAAATGACAAAACAGAATTTGAATCTAGCTAGAACATGCTTGAACATAATAGAAATAAAACAAACTTAAAACTGAAGAAACCCTAATCCAAGCTTGATCACCCATAAACATGCAACATTATCCAAAGAAAAGTCACCAAGCAGTGACATTAAAATGAAAAATAAGGATCAAATGACCAAAAGAAAATGAAAGCAGTAAGATCCATGGGGTGTGAGAACCATTTCATGATTTTTGGGACACTTTTCAAGAATATTCTCCCATCTTATTAAGTGGGTTTGTTGATACCCATGATTTTGGGTATCACTAAACCCTAAGCATAAGTTTAGAACAAGAAACAAGATATAAAAACTGGCTATCTAAACTAAAATGCTGGAAACTACATCTAACTAATGCATAAATTAGATAATACAAGAAAAACCTAACTAAACTACCCTAAACTAAACTAAACTAACTGAGCTCCCAACTTGTCTTCAAGAGTGTATTCTTATCTAAAATTCTTCCAACCCCTAGCTCATGGGAAACACCTCATATTTATAGAGGGGAAACCCTAAGCTCATGGGCCTTGATTTGAGCCCATTGTGTCTCAAGTCATCACACACACCACAGCTTTGTCTCGGAGCATCAAGTTTGGTCGCGGAACACACTGCATGTGGCAAAGCTTCTCGACTGGGTCTTGTGTCTCTAATGGTGCATCTTGGTCGCGGAGCATGCCTTTGTCGCGGAACAGGGCATCGCGACAAAGGTATCGCGACAAAGGGGCTTGGCTGGTCTCCTCCTTCATCTGAGCTTGCTTGGTCGCGGAGCATGCCTTTGTCGCGGAACCATGCATCGCGACAAAGGAGCTTCCGCGACAAGGGGGCTCCTGGGCCTGCTGGATTGGGCCAGATGGGCCGAAAATGTTCTTTTTATGGGCTTTTCTCTCTTTTTCCCATCTTTTTCATTCCTTTTTCTTTTCTTTTCTTTTTCTCATGTTTTTGGATTTTTCTAACATAAATATGTAATAAAATTACATATTTATGCCTTTTTCACACCAGCTTATTATTTTTACAATTATGCACAAATCAGTCCAGTTCAACTGCTTTCTTACTTAATGTAGGACCGGAATGCGATCAAATGCCCGTTTAAGACACGGAAATGGATTGAAAATAATGGTCATTTCTGGCCATTATCATTAGGCATTTGATTGTTATGGCTCTATTGTATTGGTATGCTCTTTCTTGCATCCTACCTTTTAGGGCTTTTTGTTAAACTACATTGGAATTTGTTTCCTTCTTGATTTCCTTGGATACATTGAATGTAGTCGTTTGGTTGTGGTAGTTTTTAACTCTGTTAATTTCGTAGTTGATACTTGATATATGGCTGAGATTTACAGCTCGAAGTCATTGATTTTCTGGTATGGTTGACACTTGAAAGGGATTTTCTTTCATTCTTTAGGAGCATAGATGTTGGAACCATTGGCTGTTTGAATAGAAAGGAGCATAGGTGAATGTGAACTTTTTGCTTGTGATTTGTGAATCATGCTTTGACGTGGAAAGGAATGTGTGAAATGTAATACTGTACTTCTGTGTGAGATGATAGTGCGCAGTGGCCTACTTGTTCAGAAATGAGGCTTTTCGTTATTGACAACTGAGGTTTGTTTCTTAGGGAAGCACTTTCTAAACTGGATTGCAAAGTTAGATTCTTTCTTTCACTTGTTTGCACTATTGTTCTCAGGATCTGGTAATTCAATGACAAAACTCTCTTTGATCTTTACTTGTTCGACTTCAAAAAGAAGCTTATACCTTGGATTTGGTCTTCACAGATAACATCCTTCTTCTATCCATTACTTTTATTTTATTCTTTCATTTCACAATTCATTAGGGTTCGCAAAGTTGTCTTTTTAGTCTTCATTGAAGTCCTGCTTAACCAAATTACAGGTTCTTCTCATTAACTGATATTTGTGTGTTTTAATGTAATTAAATGGGCATTTGTTAGATCAAGTTGTATCATTCCCAAATCAAGTTCGACTCTAAAGATTTCCTTACATTGAAAATCTTTTTTATTAGTACTTTTGGGTGAGGATTTCCCTGTTTTGTTTGTGGGTAATTTTAATAGATTCATGTACTCTGAGTGCATAAATTTTATGTACTCTTAATACTAGGAGTGATTGTGTTGTGTTTGGTTTCAATTGGGTTGTGTATTATTGTGTGTATGTTCAAAGAGTGAATTGAAGTGCAGTGGAATTATATGCTTTCTTGTAGTTTGAATCAGTATTTGGTGGTCGCCCTTCGCATTTTGAAGTCATTAAATTGTTTGGATTTTTTTACTTGTTAGGTCTATTGGTAAAAAATTTTATAGTTTTAGTTGGTTTAATTTCAGAATGTTTACTTCACTATTTTAGATTAGATTGAGATTATCTTTTCAGAATAGTGGGTTGGTTTTGTGAATATGCAGTTTTCAGTATCTAATGTCTATATTCTTATTTTGAGTCCATTTGATTCATGAACTCGATTTCTTGTTTTCCTCAGTTTATAGATTACTTCCAATTTCTGTTTGTGTATTTTTCGAACATGTGAAGATGATACGAAAACCTTTTATTCCTGTTTCTATAGCTATTAATGATCACTATGATATAAGTTTTACCTTTAATCTTTGGGTAAGCTTTGTGGTTCTTTGAATTTACATAATAGGATGCTACAGATTGAGACTGTAAAGATATTAAAAATTAATAATTCTCGTGAAGTCTTGTTTGTGATTCCAAAATGAATTTTATTTTTGATACCACAGATTTGGTTCATTTTTTTTCCTTTTTTATTTTTTTCACTACTGTGTAGTCACTAGATTGGTTGAATTTTCATTTTGATTCTCGATTTAATCTTCCGTTCTCAGATTCTGCATGAAGGTTGTATCCCCAGTTGAAGCAGTTCTGTGACAAATATTACTTTTTCAATATGATTTTATTATTGCTTAAAGGAGAGATGAACATTTGTTGGTTGTTAAGAATGGTCGTGTAATTACTTTTTTGAACACAAAAAAATGTTTATATGATGCTATTTCTCATTTGGACTGAGCAGTTGACAATGGTAAGACCATTGTAATTGCTTTGAAGGAGTAGAGCACTGCAGCTTCTGGTAAGTGGATCACTTTTTTTTCTCCTTCCTCAGAACACCTTTCTGTTCATTTATGTGTTCAAATTATTCGTCCCATAATAGGTTTTTACTGATTTAGTTATAACTTGATGTATAGGCCAATGTACATTTATTCTACACTTAGAGAGCACGACAGGGGCACCCAAATGGTAAATTACTTTTGAGCTAACTTAAGTTTCCGGGATAATCCTCCAATGTGAAGCCATCGGTTGTAAGTTTTCTCATTGTTTTTCTATTAGAGTGGTTGGCTAGCCTATGTCTCATGTATTGTAAATCTCTCAAATTTATTCATTATAATTATGTTTTTGGAATTTAGGTTAGTGTCAATCGGTATTCGATCCGACCATTCATCATTTTCGCTCTTATTGTACCATACCATTCAAATATCCCACAAACATGCTATGTTTATAGCTTATTGAGATACCACTTATGTAAATATGTTAGGGATGCATTAAGCCTATTAATTATCATCATTTTCATCTAGGTGCTGGATAATGGAGATTTGCTCTCTTTGGATTCACTCTCTTTTCTGGTGGACATTCAATTAATGCATCAATGTGTCGTCTCTAATTCTGTCGTGTATATATACATCAGTCAAGTATGAAGCCAAATATGTTCCAAGTACATAAAGGAATTGTAAAATCTTCAATAACAATTATTGAGTATCTCTATGGTTTTCTTTAGATTGTAAGTGAAATATGGTGACATTATCATTCATAATTAATGATTTGGTCTTTCAGGTTCATACTCTAACTTCCCCTTCTTAACTCTAAACTCCCTCCAACACTTATTTCAATTATAACTTTTTCTCACCGGTCACGAGATTTCTAGTATATATATATATATATATATATTATATCTTTAAAATGAGAGTTGGGAGACGGGTGGGTTGTCCCAAGTGATGCGAGAAGAATAAAAAATGATTCTTGTGGTTTACATCTCTCTTAATTTGATAGGTATTGTACCCATTGTTTTAAATATCTCCGAAATCTTCGAAATTTCGACCGAAATTTTGGGTTTTGGGACACCCCAAAGCCAAATTTCAAATACAATATTTTTTTGCACAATATCCATCGAAATTTCGTCTGAAACTCGATATTTCCCGAAAATTTTTTATTTTTTAAAAATTATTTTTTCTAAATTCTAAAAATATATTTTTTTAAAAAAAATAAAAAATAAAATTTATGTTTCGACAAATATTGATTATGTCATTCAATTAACTTGTTTTCATCGATTTTAAATCTCTTATCAATCAACATGGTGCATGATATCAACAAAATTATTAGCATACTATATCATTGAATGAGTATTGTTAGCATATTACTAATTTATGTAATAACATAGATGAGGAAATTTGAAATATCTTCATTTTCATCATCTCAGAAACTCGAAATGGTTTTCTCAAAAAATTGCAAATATCTCCGAAATTTCAAATATCTTCAAAATTTCCTTAAATTTATATGTCCGATATCGACATCGAAACCGATATTTAAAACCTTGATTGTACCCCTCATTAGTATAATCATGTCTACTCTTGTTTAGAAGCCCTAATCCACTGAAATAAATAAAGGATTAACTTAATATGGAGTATATTACAACCAAAATGTTGTTTGATCGAATTCTTAAATAAACAAAAACAAAACAAAAATTACCGTTCTGCTCTAATGAGTAGCATTGTTTTTATCTTAGAGACATGGCACAGGAGACTGGAGAGGGTATTTATTCCCACCCAAGTCCCAACTGTTCCATCATAGTAATAGCAGCCATTGTTAGGAAGTAATGCTACTACCCAGTTGCAGGACAATGCCGTAGACCGAGCTTGTTGAAGACAATATCCGGATTCAAAGGAAAATAAAAAGGATGAACAATAATGAAGAACAAGCAAGATAATGAAGCCTATGGATAAAGGGGAACCAAACTTACCAAGGGACTTGAATAAATCAAGACAAATGGTCTCCTTCGGTTGCATCATCCATTAGTGCCATTGAAACAAGCTTCACGATTCAATGGTGTGAGATTCCAAAGGAAAGTCTCACAAGAGGGTGAGAGCACTTGGGAGAATGCTCTCAAAGTGATTTTGAATAAGAATGGTAATTTTCATTCAAATGCAAAGTGGCTTACAAAGATGGGGAAGGCCACTATATATAGGTGGCCCAAAACCCTAGCACTAATACAAGAGATTAAAATAAACTAGACAAATAAACTAGTTAAAATCAACAAATGATTCGGTCTAATAACATCAATTCGGTTTATATGGTAAAGACCGAATTGAGGTGGGAACAAAAACAAAACAACGATGTGGATAAATGCGAAAAAGAGCAGGTAGTTCGGTCTATGTTGATGTAGTTCGGTCTAGACCGAACTCACGTAGACCGAACTAGGAGACCGAACTCGTGATGCATGTGAGGCAATTCGGTCTATGCTTGATGTAATTCGGGCTAGACCGAACTCGCATAGACCGAACTAGGAGACTCTGAATTTTCTTCCAAGGCACAGTAGGGAGGAAAGGCAATTCGGTCTATGTGCTTCAATTCGGTTTAGACCGAACTAGCACAGACCGAATTGGGCTTTCCTATTTCGAATTGCTGGGCCCTGGGTCGGTCTGATCCGGTTGGCATTCTAACAGCAGCTTCAGTCCCTTGCTCTCCTCCGGCTCCATTTTATCAGCTTCATCATAAAAATACTTGGAGACTGCATTTGTGAATTTCTTGATCCGCTGCTTGGACACTGGTCCTTCCGGGAATGTTGGAATCATCAGTCCAGTTGTTCTTCCGGCTACGCCATCCCCACCCCCTTGGGGAGGTTGATCCATCAACCGATCAGATTCCAGCTCATCGTCCCGCTCATAAAGAGAAAGATCTGCAATATTAAAAGTCGGATTAATATTGTATGTGTCAGGCAATTCAATCCGATAAGCATTATCATTGATCTTCTCTAAAACTCTATAAGGTCCTATTCCGCGGGGTGACAGCTTTCCATGCCTCTGTGCCGGGAATCTTTCCTTACACATGTGTACCCAAACCCAATCTCCGGGCTTCAAGATCATCTTCTTACGCCCTCGGTTGGCGTATCTGGCATAGTGTTTGGTTGCTTTCAACAGACTGTCTCGCACATCCTTGTGTAAGGCCTTAATTGCTTCCGCCCTGTCCCTGCCATTAGTATTAAGATGCTCACTACAAGGTAGTGGCAATAAGTCAAGAGGAGTTAGGGAGTTAAAACCATACACGATCTCAAAGGGAGACATGTAGGTGGCACGATGAATGTGACGGTTATAGGCAAATTCAATATGCAGTAAACATTCATCCCAACTTTTTGAACTAGAGGCAGTAATGATTCTTAAGAGATTACCTAATACCCGATTGACTGCCTCCGTCTGACCATCTGTTTGAGGATGGTAGGAAGTTGAAAACAGTAGCTGGGTGCCAATTTCCCTCCACAAGCCCTTCCAGAAATAGCTCACGAACTTAGCATCCCGATTAGAAACTATGGTCTTCGGCACTCCATGAAGACGTACCACTTCTTTGAAGAATACTTTGGCAATGTGTCTGGCATCATTGGTTTTTGCACATGGAATGAAGTGTGTCATCTTGGAAAATCGGTCCACTACCACAAAGATAGAATCTTTGGCTCTTGGGGTCCGTGGCAATCCAAGTACAAAATCCATTGAGATATCTATCCAAGGTCCTTTGGGCACGGGCAGTGCTTGATATAATCCATGTGGCTTCACGGTGGACTTCGCCTTCAGACAGACGATGCACTTGGCAATGTAATCCACCACTTGCTTTTTCATACCCGGCCAGTAGAAGCGCTCAGAAAGTACTCCTAAGGTTGCATCCTTGCCAAAATGTCCCATGAGGTCACCTGCATGTGCCTCTTGGATCAAAAATTCTCTGGTGGATCCTTTGGGTATGCACAATCTCTTCTCGAAATAAAGGAATCCATTCAGCTGTGAAAACTTCTCAAAGCTCCTCTGTTCAGTCTTCTTGTAGACTTCTCCAAAATCATCATCAGAGGAGTACTGGTCCTTGACATGCTCAAATCCAATCAACTTGGTGGTTGCAAAGGAAGCCAATGTCTTCTTGAAAGTGCATCAGCGACCACATTATCTTTGCCCTTCTTGTACCGAATCACATATGGAAATGATTCGATAAAGGTGCTCCATCGAGCATGTCTCTTGCTCAGTTGCCCTTGCACCTTGATGTGCTTCAAAGTCTCATGGTCAGTGTGAATGATGAACTCTCTTCCTCTCAAATAATGCTGCCATGTCCTTAGAGCTTGCACAATAGCATATAACTCTTTGTCATAAGTGGAGTAATTCAGTTGTGCTCCACTAAACTTCTCGCTGTAGTATGCTATTGGGCGTCCTTCTTGTAACAGCACCGCTCCCATGCCAGTACCCGATGCATCACTCTGAATTTCAAATGGTAGCTCAAAATCTGGTAATGCTAACATGGGTGCATGAGTGAGCTTGTCCTTGAGCTCATCGAATGCCTTTTGTTGCGCTGGCCCCCACTTAAATGGATTCTCTTTCTTAAGTAATGAAGTGATCGGGGCAGCTATAACACTGAACTGTGGAACGAACCTTCGGAAGAAACCACTCAGCCCGAGAAAGCTGCAAACTTCGTGCACATTGGTTGGTGGCTTCCATTCTGAAATGGCCTTTATCTTCGATCTTGCCTTGAAAAGTGCCTCCTCTTTGGCAGTGTTTTCTCTCAGTTTCTCTTGATCTGCCCTTACAGCCTTCACAGGTAGTGGCTTGAACAAGTAGTCCTTCTGCCCATGCTTGAAATATAGCACATTTGATTTCCCTCTATAGGTAGCGTCTTTGTCAAATAGCCAAGGCCTTCCTAAGAGCACGTGACAAGCGTTCATTGGGACCACATCACATAGAACCTTTTTCCGAATAGGTGCCTTTGGTGATGGGTACCCAAACTTGTTGTGTCACTTTGGTCTTTCCGCTGTTGTTCATCCAGTGCAACAGGTAAGGCTTGGAATGTTCTTCAACTGGTAACTGCAACCTGCGAACAGTGTACAAGCTAACCACATTAGTGCAGCTATCGTTATCGACAATTACAGTGGCATTATTGCCTAAGATAGTGCATCGACAATGAAATAAATTCTCCCTTTGTTCATTAGGAGTCTGATCAGGTTCCTTGTCAGCATTAAGTACTCTCATGGCCACTAACACGTTGACATCTTCTTCTTCATTGTTGTCAACTTCAGGATTAATTGGCTCATCAATATGATATTTTTGAGGATCATCATCATCGAACTCAATTTCCCCTTCTGGATCATATAATCTGAAGACACCTGGTTCAATTTCAATGACAGGCCTTTCTTCTTCTCCAGTGTTGAGCATGACCACCCTCTTTTGTGTGTGACACTCGTTGGCATAGTGGCCTTTCTTTCCACACTTCCAACAAGTGACTTCCTTCTTGTCCTTGGGTTGGTTCTGCTCACGAGCTGGCGGTCTATTTCTGTCATTCTGATCATAAGCTCTAAAATTCTGACCCAGTTCAAACCCTTTTGGCTTGTAGCCTTTGTCGTCACGACCCTGTGGCTGTGGCTGTGGCTGCTTGGCCCTTTCAGGTGGTCGGATCAACCATGGCTTGTTGGGATTGTAGCTGCCAGATGCAGACACCCTATGACTCCTTCTTTTAAGCTGAGCCTCAAACTTGCTAGCTTTTCTTACCAAATCGGTGATGTTGATGTATCCTCGCATGTCCATTTCTTCAAAGATCTCGGGCCTCAATCCTTTGGCAAATCTTGTCAAAGTAATCAGTGGATCCTCATTGAATTGAGCCCGTATCATAAGCATCTCCATCTCTCGGTAGTATTCCTCAACCGTCCTGGATTCTTGCTTTAAGCTGATCACCTTCATGTACATGTCAGGCTTGTAGGTTTGAGGGATGAATCTTCGTTCCAAAATTTGCAACAAATACTCCCAGTTGGTGACTTGTGGACGTCCTGCAGCTTGGTTGTCTATAGCAAATTTTTGCCACCAAAGCTGTGCATAATCCTTGAACTCTGTCACTGCTAGCTGGACTTTCTTCACATCAGAATAATTATGACAATTAAAAATCATCTCTACAGAGTGCTTCCAATCTAAAAACTCATTTGGATCACCAGTTCCTTTGAAGGAAGGAATGGTAAACTTGATGCATTTCAGATTATCATCTTCCCGTGGGTCTTCATCATCATTCTGATCAAATTCCAATCTGTGCCTAGCAACAGGTGGAGGTGGTGGAGGTAATCCCGGGTGAGGTGGTTCCACTGGTGGAGGCATGGCTAGAGGGTCCTCTGTCCTGAATACAGTTTGTCCTGTAGGTGGGTGGAGTGAAGTAGGTCCACTGATCCCGGATTGTCTGTTGAAGGTACTGTACTATCGTTCTTGCTCAGCTAAGGCTGCTTCAGCGGTAGCCATGTCAGTCTGGGTGACTCTGCTAGTACCTCCTGGTATGACTCTGGGAGCAGTTGGGGTCACTGAGGGTGCTGGAGGTGTAGTGGTCCGAGACGAGGGTGTAGGAAAGAAAGCCTCTTCCAATCGCCTTTCGACTCGGTTCATCACCTCCCGCTGAATCACCTCATTTTGGAACCTTACCCTACCTGCAATATCATCAACAATTTCATCAACACGGATATTTAGTTCCTCAACACGTTTAGTTACAGCTGCTATATTAGTGGAATTGGAATCCAATTTCTTATCCATGGCTCTCAGCATCTCCATGATAGTATTGCTGCTTCCCTCCAGGTTTCCTGCCATCTCAGGGACAAAGTAGCTATATATATAAAGGGTTAGAAAAATATAGTGCAGAAAATATGTAAAGTGCCTCTCAGATATTCACACACTGTGCTTCAACCTCGAGGTCTCTTACCTTTGGTTCCAACACCAAAATCAGTACAAGCTGACTCAATAGTAGCAACTTCCGATGCAAAGGAGTGGGAGTGATGTACGCACAAATCACGAATGCATTGTGAGATGTTCGACTCGATCAATTAAAAGCAATGACTTGTGTGTGATATGCAATGCAAAATGATATAGGTTTGCAAAAATAGTTTTAGTGCAATAAGCAATTAACTAAGTCAATTCCTCACTCTTGATCAAGTTCGAAAGAAAGAAAGAAAAATCCTCACTAAAATATGAAGAGTGAACACACCAAAAGGTTCGTTACTCAAGTGACTTCAAGGGCTTAGTTTCACAAAAGTGCCAGTCCAATATCCACTTTATTGTAAAAATACTCAAGTGGCTTCAAGGGCTAGGTTTCACAATTGTGCTAGTCCAATATTCACCTTATTGTAACTCACTCGGATATGATATGGTATGTGTGGGAATATTGTAGGAGGTGTATATGGAAGTTGGTGCCCAAATTCTTGCACAAATTAATTCCCAACACTTCGTGACAATTTTGGAGTTTGCTGAAATTCAGTTTAGCACAGATTCGGTCTTATATGGCAATTCGCTCTCAATAGACCGCACCTAATGGTAGCAAATCTTATATGAATGGAACCCAATTCGAATTAGGAAACTTAGGGCGCAAGAATCACTCCTTTTGGCTCTCTCACGCGCCCACACGCGCACAAACAATGGTCCCCGCTCAGATTTTGACACCTTTTGGGAAAATGTCCATAACACCCTCAATACTTATCCAAATTGATTGATTCAAAAACCAAATTGAAGCTAACTTGAAGATCTTTCTGTTCATATAAGATTCATCAATTTTGATGATGATCTTTAAGTTCAAAAGAAGGCTCAAACACAGGTCACTCGCGGACTCACTGTGGCAGTAATTTTGTTTTTGATGTTTCGGTACCCAAATGAACTCCGATCGATCCCAAACCAATTCCAAATGAAAGATAATACCCAAAAACGGTAGAAAACACACAACCCAATATTTATGGCTAGGTTCAACAAGATCTCCCTCAATCACAAAGTTCAGATTTAACAAAATCAATGGCAATCAAAGCACTATTTTAACCAATCTTGCAAACCATGACCAAGATGCAATGGGTAATGATGCAAATCCACACAATGAGGGTCAAATATGTCAAAACCAAACCAATAACAAGAAAATATGAAGATGAAGAAGCAAAAGTGCTAGAAATATGAGTTTTTGGCTCAAGAACACTCAAAAACTTCAAATCATCATATCTCACTCATTTCTTGGCCAAATTTGACAAACCACATATGCAAATAGATGGGCTCGACTCAAGGAATTCAAATATGTAACCTGATCTTGAAAATTTCAAAGATTCAGGCACGAAACCCAACGCTACAGTAACTCCGAAAATGTATTTTTGGTATTTTTTTTTTTGAATAAGGAATGGATGGAAATGAATCCTATTGAATCAACAAGTTGGCTCTGATACCAAATTTATAATTTATGCCGTAGACTGAGCTTGTTGAAGACAATATCCGGATTCAAAGGAAAATAAAAAGAATGAACAATAATGAAGAACAAGCAAGATAATGAAGCCTATGGATAAAGGGGAACCAAACTTACCAAGGGACTTGAATAAATCAAGACAAATGGTCTCCTTCGGTTGCATCATCCATTAGTGCCATTGAAACAAGCTTCACGATTCAATGGTGTGAGATTCCAAAGGAAAGTCTCACAAGAGGGTGAGAGCACTTGGGAGAATGCTCTCAAAGTGACTTTGAATAAGAAGGGTAATTTTCATTCAAATGCAAAGTGGCTTACAAAGATGGGGAAGGCCACTATATATAGGTGGCCCAAAACCCTAGCACTAATACAAGAGATTAAAATAAACTAGACAAATAAACTAGTTAAAATCACCAAATGATTCGGTCTAATAACATCAATTCGGTTTATATGGTAAAGACCGAATTGAGGTGGGAACAAAAACAAAACAACGATGTGGATAAATGCGAAAAAGAGCAGGTAGTTCGGTCTATGTTGATGTAGTTCGGTCTAGACCGAACTCACGTAGACCGAACTAGGAGACCGAACTCGTGATGCATGTGAGGCACTTCGGTCTATGCTTGATGTAATTCGGGCTAGACCGAACTCGCATAGACCGAACTAGGAGACTCTGAATTTTCTTCCAAGGCACAGTAGGGAGGAAAGGCAGTTCGGTCTATGTGCTTCAATTCGGTTTAGACTGAACTAGCACAGACCGAATTGGGCTTTCCTATTTCGAATTGCTGGGCCCTGGGTCGGTCTGATCCGGTTGGCATTCTAACAGCAGCTTCAGTCCCTTGCTCTCCTCCGGCTCCATTTTATCAGCTTCATCATAAAAATACTTGGAGACTGCATTTGTGAATTTCTTGATCCGCTGCTTGGACACTGTTCCTTCCGGGAATGTTGGAATCATCAGTCCAGTTGTTCTTCCGGCTACGCCAGGCGAATGAATGACTAATGAGCGTGATCCCAATTCCCAAGAAAGTAAAAGTTGAAGACTCACCACCCAAATTAAATTGGGGCTTTTGGAAGATACAAGGCTAGCTTCGGACTCGCCACCGAAATTAAATGGGGCTTTGGGAAGAGAGGTTTCGGGAACAAGGACACCAAGCACCAAATACATACAGTATTAATTACATTTATGAACATCCCATTATTCCATTTCCCCATTTTTAGTTGTCTCTTTCAGTTTAATTTCAATAACCAAGGTTTGCATTAATTAATTCATAAATTTACATTTTACCCTTCAACTAAATTCATTCTTAATAAATGTCAACAAATAGCATTTATGTAAAATGAAGGGCAATATAGTAAAAACATAACATAACTACCTATAACTACCTAAAAATGATAACTATTTTGGAACATCTTTTACTCTTTAAAAAGACAACTAAAAAAGAACGACATTTTAATGTTCTTTCCTCTATATAAACGTGTATGCATCAACCAAAACAAGCTATCACATACTCAGATCATCCAGTCATTTCAATCTTGAAGATAAATGGGTCATGATGGTGACAACTACATTAAAATGTGCCCCGTGGGAAACGGCCAGGGAATATTATGGGATGAAAAGGGGCACGAAAAAATCTTTCAGATATTTGTTTCCCACGATGACGAGATTAGGTCAATTCAGTTCCAGTATTAAGTGGGTAATGATTTTTTGTTGTCTGAGAAATGTGGTACTCGCAATGGACTTCGTTTTGATGTTGTTGGGGCCATGGGCCACAATAAGGGTATTGAGCCATACAACATGGGCCAAAGAAGAATTTTAAAGGAGGTGAGCCTAGAATGGTTGGGACGAAAGTCTAGATGAGAACGATCCAAGACAAAGAGTCCGAACAGAGGAGTATTCTTAAAACAAGAGATTTCGGCCGAAACAAAGTCAAATCAGCCGATGAGGGGGGAACGAAAATCGGCTCAAAGGAATCGGTCGGAGAACGGTTGCCAAGATCCGGCTATAAATAGGGGATGTCATGCACAGAATCTGAGAGATCAATCCAACCCCCAACTTCCTTTATCAAATTTAATTCTTTGTATCTTTTACTGCTTTCTTTACAGCTTTCCTTTACAGTTTTTCCTAGACTCTAGCTTAGCTCGTACCGGTTACTTTCCAACCGCCGTTGTTCCTTAGCAACAGGTAGTTTGGTTCCAGTTTTTCTGGTGAAATCGCCGTTGTTCCTTAACAACTGGTAGATTCCCCATTGTATCTAGTTTGTCATTATAATTTCAGAGAATATTCAGTCAAGTTTTGGCGTAATTAGTCAAGTTTGGGCGCATTATCATTAATCCGGACGGTTTAATCGGTTTGATCCTTTTCCGATAGCCTCCCTTGAGGAGAAAAAGGTCATTGGCTCACCACCAGCCAAACAGTGGCACGCCCAGTGGGACTAAAGATGGCATTCGAGACACAGGCAACTCCAGCAGTTAACACGGCGGCAAGGACCGATTTGCCGCCGATTCAGGAAAAACGCACAGCAGAACCGGGTGAATTCCCCCCAGGGTTCCCCGAACCATCAAACTTCCACAATCAGGAGTTTCCGCATGACGATCTAACCCCGCGGTTCCGTGATCATGTCCAGTTTATGGTGGAAGCGGCGGTTACTAATTCGGTTCGGCAGATAGAAGGCAATATTCTGGCAGCGATGCCAGCGATGTTCAGAGCCGAATTAGCGAGGAATATGCATCCGATGAGAACGCAGAATGCACAGATTGCGCAAAATCCACCGCCTGCGATGCAAAATCCTCACAACTTTCAACAGCAGGCCTATCGGCCGCTAGGAGGGCAGGGACCACGGCCTTTCGTCCCTCCGCAACAAAGGTTCGATCAGCAGCAGAATCAACCGCCTCAACCGGCAGTGCAACCGCCTGCTCCAATGGTACAACAACAATTTTTACCACAACTGCCGAATCCGCCACAACTGGTTGACATGGAACTTATTGCTGAGATAATTCGTACACAATTTGGAAATCTCATCGGCCAGGAGAATAGGCCGATGTATAGGAAGCCTTACCCCGACTACATCGAAGAGCAGTATCCACTGCCTAGAGGAGTGAAGGTTCCAGATTTCAATACTTTCTCGGGAGAGGTCGGCCGATCTACGATAGAACATATTGGCCGATTTACAGCTCAATGCACCAGAATCGCGCAAAATGATTTTCATAAGTTGATATTGTTCAGCTTATCGCTCACTGGTCCAGCATTCGAGTGGTACATTAATTTGCCAGCAGGATCGGTTACTCATTCTACAGCGGTTTGTACACATTTCAGAAAGCTGATCCAGAAGCATGTGGATGATGGGAAATTAAAGTTCCCGGACAGACTCATGGCAATTGATAAGAATCCATTTCCTGTCGCTAATATGGTAATGGTGCACCCCGATCATAACAAGTCTGTACACGATCGTTTGGGGGACCAACCATCGACCAGTAAAAGTTCTGTGCACAATCGGCTAGGAAGTCAGCCATCGGTCCATAAGAAGACAGGAGTATGGAGACGATTAGGATCTCCGCAGAAGGGGAAAGAGAAGACCTCAGACGTTTTCGACCGATTGGGAGACTATGAGGTGAAAGAATGGGTTAAACAATCGGACAAACCTCAGAAGACGGAATTCAAAGATGGGAGTGAAAAGCCAACGTTGAAGATCATAACCAATGGCTGGGACTCAGAAATGAAGCTAACAGCCGATAAGCAGAATGGAAAGACTGTGATCCAGATCACAGTTCCTGAAGATGCTGTGTCCCCAGAAATGAAGAGACTCAGAAGGCCACCAGCGAATACTCAGGTAGGCCGATGGGTTCAGAATTCCCCAGAGAAAAGGCATTTCGGCCAACGCCGATTTGAGAACTCAGCCTGGAGGGCAGGGGAGAAGGAGACTCCAAAAGGAAAGGGGCTGTATCGTACATTCAAGCGGAGAATGCAGCGGCTTAAAGCAGCCGGCGCATTTGAGCAAGAAGAGTACGAAATGATGCATATGGAGGAAGACTTCCCAGACGATCGTTCTTCATCTGAAGGAAGGATCCTTGATAAAGTATTTTTGGCTCGACTGAAATCAGCCGAAGGGAAGGAAGAACGGAAGCCGAAAGAAGGGCAAGATCGGCTGAAAAACAAAACTGAATTTCGGCCGAAAACAATCCAGCCAAAAGCCGATAATGAACAGCCGAATGTAAAAGAAGAATGGAAGCCTAGGCCAGTCCGAACTAGGGAATGGAAGCCAAAGACAAGCATCGTCCCGAGTAGTGACACGCTTTCGATCGGGCAGTTCAAGTTTGACTTTGGGTCTATTGCTAATATGATAGGAATGACCACAGCAACCGATGAGGAGTACTGGTCTGATTCTGAACCAGCAGTGGTCTTTTGTCAGAAGGAATGAGAATACTTTGGCGAAGAAGAACCCATAGTGGACTTCTGTTTCGCCAAACTCGAAGCACATCGGCCTGAGGCCGAAGAAGAGAAAGTTGTGGAAGAAGGGTACGAAGCATTTGTCGCCGAAGCTCAGCCAAGCACGATTTTAACTCCGACTACAAAGATGTCTCAGCATATAAGGCCTTTGTACATCAAAGGCTGGGTCAATGGGAGACCACTCATAAGAATGTTTATTGACGGAGGAGCAACCGTCAAACATTATGCCATTATCCACATTGACAAAGATAGGCCGCTTGAAGACGATTTATTGCCCACAAGGATGAAAGTATTAAGTTTTGTAGGAGCACAGACGGCGGCCGAAGGGTGTATTTTAGTGGATGTGACGGTCGGAACAATTTCGATTCCGACTATGTTCTTTGTAGTGGATGCAGAGGTTTCGTATGCGGCCCTATTAGGCCGATGCTGGATCCATACAGCTAGATGTTTGCCATCAACACTTCACAAGAAGATATGGTTCTGGAAAAAAGATGGCACGGTTGAAGAAGTGGATGGTGATCAACCTCCGTTTCCAGTCAGCACAGCCGGACGAATTGATGCGTTGTTATACGAAGAGCCCATACAACCATTCCTAGCGATGGTAGGGGAACGATACCCGCAGGTCGTTGAATGCGACTGGACTGACTTGGGGTTCGAGGTCCAGTATCAGGCCGACTCACGGCCAGGTGTTGAAGAAAGTAAATGATGAACGAAGAAGCTAAAGGAATGGTCGAGTTCGAACCGACCGAACTCGGATCCTCAAGAGAGAGTGAATTGGAGCGAACTCATGGATGCTATTCCAAAACAAACACTAGATTTCAAAGCTCAAGATTCCTTGAAAATGGTCAATGTTGGTACAGATGAGCACCCAAGGGAGATCCCGTTGAGTGCAAATTTAGATCATCAGACGACGAGCCGATTCATGGAGGTGTTAATAGAGTTCAAAGATTGTTTCGCATGGGACTACACGGAGATGCCAGGATTGGAACGATCGATTGTGGAGCATAGATTACCAATCAAAGAAGGGTTTAGGCTGCATAAACAGCCGGCCAGGAGGGCAGCACCCAAAATAGTCCCGAAAATAAAAGAAGAGATAGAGAAGTTGTTAACGGCCGGATTTGTTAGGCCAGCTAAGTATTTAGAGTGGTTGTCAAATATTGTTCATGTAATAAAGAAGAATGGGAAATTGAGAGTTTGTATCGATTTCCGAAATCTTAATATAGCCACTCCTAAAGATGAATACATGATGCCTATTGTCAATTCGTTAATTGATTCGGCCGCAAAACAGGGGATGTTATTCTTTATGGATGGGTATTCAGGATACAACCAAATCTTTATGGCCGAAGAAGATGTGCATAAAACTGCATTCAGATGCCCTGGAGCTATTGGGATCTATGAATGGGTAGTGATGCCATTCGGGTTGAAGAATGCAGGAGCCACATATCAGAGGGCCATGAATTATGTTTTTCAGGATCTAATAGGAGACTGCGTAGAGGTCTATATCGACGATGTCATGGTCCGATCTAGAGATTTGGAAAGCCATTTGGATGATTTACGAAGGGTATTTGCAAGAATGAGGTTACACGGAGTTAAAATGAATCCAGCCAAGTGTGCTTTTGGAGTACAAGCAGGGAATTTTCTTGGGTTCTTGGTACACAACAAAGGCATTGAAGTCAATGCAAATAAAACCAAGGCCATCCAGGAAGCTAGGCCTCCACACGATAAGAAAAGTTTGCAAAAATTCCTTGGACAAATCGGTTTCCTGAGACGATTCTTGGCAAATGCAACCGGGAAATCGAAACCATTAACCAATCTACTAAAGTTGAAGAAATAAGAGGAATTCAAATGGGGAATCGACCAACATGAAGCCTTTGAACAACTGAAACAAGCTTTGACAAATCCACCAGTGTTGGTCCCACCGATTTTAGGTCGACCATTGAAATTATATGTAGCAGCGGCCGAAGAGTCGATTGGAGCATTACTGGCACAAGAAGACGAAGAAGGAAGAGATCGGGCGATTTATTACCTGAGCCGAATCCTCAGGGATGCAGAATTGAGGTACTCGTCGATTCACAAACTGTGTTTAAGTCTTTATCACGCATGCCAGAATCTAGAATATTATATCCAACCGAGGCAAGTGATAGTGGTGGCTTCGGTTGATATAGTCAAAATCTTGATGAATGATCCGATCAGTAGCCGAAGAATGGCCAAATGGGCCATGAAGTTAAACGCATATGATTTGAAATATCAACCACTCAGGGCTATGAAAGGACAAATTGTAGCCGATTTTCTGGCCGATCATGCGATATCGTCAATGAAACTTTTGACAGATTTCCCACACGAGTATTTTTAAGAAAATAAGATAATCCCGGTTTTTTATTTTTATTTAATGAAAATCGATTTTTATGAAGGCGGAACTGGGATTAGGGATATATTTATAGGTTGTCACGTTTTTATTTACTCGTGTTAAGAAACTGTGCCCCCGAAAGCGCATGGAGTCAAAAATTGCAGTATTTATAGTAAGTACCGGATCGTTCACTGGAGGATGTGCGATAGAAGCAGGGCCCACATCGTTTACTAAGATTTTTCACTCGGTTACTCGATTCAAGTTTGTGTTTGATTATCAACTACTTGACAGAATTTAAACAATGCTATGAAAGCAATTAAAATTATTCTAGAAAGCAACTAAATTTAATCTAAGAAAGCCATAAAATTATTCTAAGAAAGCGGTTAAAATTATTCTAGGAAAGCATATTTAAAATGAGACAGAAGGGACAGGAAGAAAATAATAAAAATTGGACAAGATTCAGATGAAACACAGTTAAACTTCCATTTTGTTACGCAGATCTTAGCTTGGGATAATCCATCAGATAGCTAACTCTCATGCTTCATATACTATGTTCCCTTTAACAGACAGGTACTTACAGTAAGGATTTACATGCCTTAAGACAACAAAATCTAAGATACCACAGATATATAACTGCCCCATGCGCAGAGGTATGTCATTTATCTGAGGTGGATAAGCAACACCTGACAAATCATTAGTTGAAATGCCAAGTGCTGCTATCATTCTTCCGTGTCACACCCAAAGATTCTAATCAAGCCCTGAACTATCCCTTAACTATCAGTCCTAGTAGCAGTTACACAACTCTCAATACAACCGAGTGACCTCTAACGAAAGCATTTAAAAGAAAGCGATAAAGAAAGCATTTAAAATCCTATCACTCGGAGGTTTTTGAAAGTCTGACCCTGGTAGTAAAAGAAAGCCCCCAGTCAGAATGACCGGATGTGGATCAAGAATTTCCGGCTCTCGGTGAACCGCTCACAGTGTTCACTTCCTTCCGGGTGGTTATGAGATACAAACTAATGAAACGAATTAGTGAATTAGTTCGTTCCGGATGCACTCACTCAGGACTCAAAAATAGGCTTTGGCAGAAAAGGACAGCAGTTGAAAGAGTACTCAACCCTATCTCAGAAAATAACCAAGGCCCGAATGTTGTTCCTCTAATATTAACTATCACACCGTATTTGAGTCCAAGTGGACCCCATCTCAGTGCAACATTTAATATCAGATTCCCAACACACAGCAATTTTGGAAAATAATAGATTTGAAAATCATTCCCTAAACAGGTACTAGACTCTCAATTAAAACACAGATCCTTTCAGTCTAGGTGAGACCTAATCGCTGACTCTGCTTCTAATTTCCCAAAATCAACCCCCAGTCGGATTTGAATTAGTCATAACTGTGGAATTTATCCCTTACTCAGATCCGGATTTTATAAATGAAATTTTATTGGAAATTTATTGTGAGACATCTGATTAAAATCAAGACTCCTGTGTCCAAGGGAAGGATCCCAAAATAATATTGACAACGATATCTACATAATAATATCATGCATAAATTTATAAAGAAGTGTAAAATTAAATAACCCAAAATATAAGGCGGGTTTAGACAGAAGTTGGTACACAGAGATGAAATAGCCGGAGATGAGAAGAATTTATTTGGCTAAAAAGGTGACAAAAATAATCAGGATAATCCGGACTGCAAACATCTGCTATCCAGGTCCTGACTATTCCAGGTGGGATGATTTTTAGATAGTGGAACGCCCTAATGACAGTTGCCACAGTCACTTAGACCTCCACTATCCGTGAAGTTGGAAGTAAAAACCCACATGCTCTTTTACTGCAGAAATTATTAGACGACATTGGCAAATATCATCTAACATTACTACAACTCGGAATTCAGGTTTGAAATTAAGATAAAGAAAGAGAAACTGGGGTGTGCCGCGGACCGGGAATTATGCCCTTGTTGAATTTTCAACCCTTGTGTCGCTAGACCCTTGTCGCGAGGTCACGCCTAGCGACACGGATTTTTGTCTAGCGACACAACAAACCCTAATTTTCAAATATTCAATATCTCTTATTTCCCACCTCTCTGTCATGATCCCCCTGTCGTGGACCCACGGTTCACGACACAAACTCTGTCTCACAACATGCATGGCACCTTCTTGCCAAATTTTTATTCTCCATCTCATATCATTAATTAATTGAACCTTTATATTACTATTTTGAGGTTGAAATCCAATGATCTCAACCCATGATTAATTTGATATAAAGAACTTTGTTCAAATTCCATTAAAAGATTTTTCTATAAAATTGAACTCTAATGATCTAAGTATATAATTCGGACTGTAATTAATTAATTATGGAATGAGTGATTATTTAGACCATGATGAGTAATTATGGGATAATTTCCATACCCTTGCATGAGAAACCAATGTCTCTCATACAAGATGACCCAAAAATATTTTCTTATTCTATTTGTTTTGTCTTTTCCCGTGTTGTATGAAACGGCTAGTAAGGAATATATCAGACTAATGTTGGCGGGTATTCCCACACGGATAAACTAGCTCGTAGTCTGAATATTAATTACTAGTTGTTATTTTGCATGGTCCGGGCAGTGGTCGGTGGAAGCCTTGGCGGTTCGTCCATCCGGGATTATAATAGCTACTCAGCTGACTCCTATCCGGATACAGTTTCTCTTTCTTTATCTTAATTTCAAACCTGAATTCGGAGTTGTAGTAATGTTAGATGATATTTGCCAATGTCGTCTAATAATTTCTGCAGTAAAAGAGCATGTGGGTTTTTACTTCCAACTTCACGGATAGTAGAGGTCTAAGTGACAGTGGCAACTGTCATTAGGGCGTTCCACTATCTAAAAATCATCCCACCTTGAATAGTCAGGACCTGGATAGCAGATGTTTGCAGTCCGGATTATCCTGATTATTTTTGTCACCTTTTTAGCCAAATAAATTCTTCTCATCTCCGGCTATTTCATCTCTGTGTACCAACTTCTGTCTAAACCCGCCTTATATTTTGAGTTATTTAATTTTACACTTCTTTATAAATTTATGCATGATATTATTATGTAGATATCGTGGTCAATATTATTTTGGGATCCTTCCCTTGGACACAGGAGTCTTGATTTTAATCAGATGTCTCACAATAAATTTCCAATAAAATTTCATTTAAAAAATCCGGATCTGAGTAAGGGATAAATTCCACAGTTATGACTAATTCAAATCCAAATGGGGGTTGATTTTGGGAAATTAGAAGCAGAGTCAGCGATTAGGTCTCACCTAGACTGAAAGGATCTGTGTTTTAATTGAGAGTCTAGTACCTGTTTAGGGAATGATTTTCAAATCTATTATTTTCCAAAATTGCTGTGTGTTGAGAATCTGATATTAAATGTTGCACTGAGATGGGGTCCACTTGGACTCAAATACGGTGTGATAGTTAATATTAGAGGAACAACATTCGGGCCTTGGTTATTTTCTGAGATAGGGTTGAGTACTCTTTCAACTGCTGTCCTCTTCTGCCAAAGCCTATTTTTGAGTCCTGAGTGAGTGCATCCGGAATGAACTAATTCACTAGTTCGTTTCATTAGTTTGTATCTCATAACCATCCGGAAGGAAGTGAACCCTGTGAGCGGTTCACCGAGAGCCGGAAATTCTTGATCCACATCCGGTCATTCTGACTGGGGGCTTTCTTTTACTACCAGGGTCAGACTTTCAAAAACCTCCGAGTGATAGGATTTTAAATGCTTTCTTTATCGCTTTCTTTTAAATGCTTTCGTTAGAGGTCACTCGGTTGTATTGAGAGTTGTGTAACTGCTACTAGGACTGATAGTTCAGGGCTTGATTAGAATCTTTGGGTGTGACATGGGAGAATGATAGCAGTACTTGGCATTTCAACTAATGATTTGTCAGGTGTTGCTTATCCACCTCAGATAAATGACATACCTCTGCGCAGGGGCAGTTATATATCTGTGGTATCTTAGATTTTGTTGTCTTAAGGCATGTAAATCCTTACTGTAAGTACCTGTCTGTTAAAGGGAACATAGTATAGGAAGCATGAGAGTTAGCTATCTGATGGATTATCCCAAGCTAAGATCTGCGTAACAAAATGGAAGTTTAACTGTGTTTCATCTGAATCTTGTCCAATTTTTATTATTTTCTTCCTGTCCCTTCTGTCTCATTTTAAATATGCTTTCCTAGAATAATTTTAACCGCTTTCTTAGAATAATTTTATGGCTTTCTTAGATTAAATTTAGTTGCTTTCTAGAATAATTTTAATTGCTTTCATAGCATAGTTTAAATTCTGTCAAGTAGTTGATAATCAAACACAAACTTGAATCGAGTAACCGAGTGGAAAATCTTAGTAAACGATGTGGGCCCTGCTTCTATCGCACATCCTCCAGTGAACGATCCGGTACTTACTATAAATACTGCAATTTTTGACTCCGTGCGCTTTCGGGGGCACAGTTTCTTAACACGAGTAAATAAAAACGTGACAACCTATAAATATATCCCTAATCCCAACTCCGCCTTCATAAATCAATTATCATTAAATAAAAATCAAAAACCGGGATTATCTTATTTTCTTAAAAATACTCGTGTGGGAAATCTGTCAAAAGTTTCATGGCGCCGTTGCCCGGGATGGGGCGAGAGGGGTGGTCGGCGGCAGCGGCTGACCGGATGGTGGCGTCGAGGGTTGAGATGACAGGGGGTGGATGCGGTGGCGATATGAAGGGTAGTGGAGACTGTGGACGGAGATGGGTGATGGGTTGGAGGAGGAATAGAGGAATTGGTGGTGGCCGGAGTGGGCTGCGGGATGTGGAAACTGGACGGAGGGGGGCGGCGCTTGCGGTGGCAGGAGATGGGAAAGGTGGTTGATGGTGGTGGTGATGCGGCGGTGGTTGATGGTGGTGCACTGGCGGAATGGTGGTCGGAGATGTTGGGATTGGATGGAGGAGAAAAATGGTGGCTCGGGTAGGGGTCGCCGGCTGGCCGGCGGCGGAAGGCAAGGTTAGGTTTTAGGGTTAGGATTAGGGTTGGGTATTGGGCTTTGGATAATTGGGCTAGGGTGGTTTGGGCTAGATAAATTGTTGTTAGGCCAGATTCACTCAAATTGGATTTGGAAATTGGACTGAAATGGACTGATTGGACTAAAACACTTGGACCAACTTGAATTAAATTGGCATGAGCCCAATCACCTGCAATTTAATTAAAATTAAAAGTGATTAGTGGACCTAATATTTTAATTATAGAAGGAGATGGAATTAATAATAATAATAGAGAAATTAAACATATAAATAAAAATATATACATCAAAATATAAAATATAATAAATAAGGATATTTGCTCCACTTGATATTTTGTTTGTGTTCCGTTTAATGGATCCGTGTTCCACCGAACAGATACTACCAAACCATAATTATCAAATGTGGGATTTTTAATATTTTTATCATGTTTTTTGGATTTTTTAACATAAAATTAATAAAAATAACAATATTTTTGTGTTTTTCAATACCAGCTTATTATTTATATAAACTTGCATATATCTGTCAAATTCAACTGCTTTTTATTTAAATAAGACCGGAATGCGATCAAATGTCCATGTTTAGACACGGAAATAGATTGAAAATAATGGTCAATTTTGGCCATTATCAGTCAATGTCCGACGATGTTGAAGAACGAGTTCGACCGAAAGGGATAGACGAAATAGGGATAGTATATACACTACATACGTGGGAGATGATGTTTGATGGTTCAAAGGCCGCCTCAGGAGTTGGGGCAGGGTTCACACTACATACGCTGGAGGGCAAGATATACAAATATTCCGTACAATTGCCGAATTCCTATACCAACAACCAAGCGGAATACAAAGCGTTGATTTCGGGGCTACATCGACTGATAGAAGAAGGAGTAAAAGCTATTATAATCAAAGGAGATTCACAAGTGGTTATTCAACAGTTGTCAGGAGACTTTTCGGTAAAAAGTTCTCAGTTGATCAGATTGTACGAAAAAGCAATCGGTTTGTTAGAAGAATTCGACAAGGTATATATCGAGTACATCCCAAGGGAAAAGAACGAGTTAGCCGACGAATTGGCTCAACACGCAGCCAGATATCGGTTAATGCCGATAGCAGGGAATGTGGAAATACATTTGGCCGAAACAGAAAAGGCCGAATGGATAAAAGAGATAGCACGAACATTGGAAGATCCATCCGAAGCTAATCCGGCCGAAAAATGAAAGGCGATGGATTACATAATAATAGAAGGATTACTCTTCAAGCGAGCCATCGATGGAGTACTACTCATATGCGTCGGAGAAGAAGACGCAAAAAGAGTAATGGGAGAAGTACATGAAGGGATATGCGGCGCACATCGGGCAGGAAAGTCGATGAAATTGAGCATCATTCGGCTAGGATATTATTGGCTGAATATGGCAACAGACTGTGAGAAATATGCCAAAGGGTGCCGTGAATGTCAGAAGCATGGCCCGATTCAGAAGTTACCGGCCGAAGAGCTACACAAGATGATTAAGCCATGGCCATTTCGAGGATGGGCTATGGACATTATCGGAAAGATTCACCCCTCTTCATCGAAAAGGCATGAGTTCGTGCTAGTGGCAACGGATTATTTCACGAAATGGGCCGAAGCTCAGGCATATGTTAGCATTTCTCAAGAAGAGGTTATTGAGTTTATTAAGAGACAATTGATCTACAGATTCAGAATTCCACAGACGATTCTAACAGATAGAGGAACAGTATTTGTGGAAGAGAGAGTCAAGGCCTTGGCCGACGAATACGGAATAAAAATCGTGCATTCGTCACCATATTATCCACAGGGGAATGGGCAAGCAGAGGCCACGAACAATCAACTGATAGGAATCATAAAGAAAATGATCGAAGATCGGCCAAGGAAGTGACATGAAAAGTTATCCGAAGCATTGTGAGCTTATCGGAATGCCAAGACTTCAGCCACGGGATTCACGCCATTTCGGCTGACATATGGGATGGACGCAGTACTTCCAGCCGAAATAACAGTGCCGACTTTGAGAATAAGTCAAGCAGATTCAATGTCGGCCGAACAGTACGATCAATCAATGAAAGATGAATTATTGGATGCCAACTCTGATCGGGTGCAAGCATTTGAAAATTTGCAGAAAAATAAAGACATTGTGGCCGATTGGTATAACAAGCGAATTCGTATTAAGCGATTTGAAGTTGGTGATCTAGTATGGAAAGTCATTGATGGGTGATTTTCACTACTCATATTTTACCACAAGCGGGTGGTTGTCATCAAGTAATAAAAACCGGTGAATACCGGGTCGAACCCAAGGGAATTCAGAATATTAATTCATTCTGGAGAAAACTTAGTCATTTTAAGTTCATTATTAATATATATTATATTTTGAAAAGAGTTTGTTTAATTCTAATGGTGATTAAATTAAAATTATAGCATTAAATTTAAAAATAAAGCAAGTTAAAAATTTAAAATAATAAAAATAAAGATAAGATATATGCTTGTAATATTTTAGAACTTGCCATCTTTATATAAAAGCGAAATTGCATATTGATTTAGCATTTTCCAATGTCTAAAAAGATCAATTTCAGCAGAATTAATAATTTTATAAAGATTAAAAATATGACAATTTCCTAATTTTCATAATTTGTAAAAACAGACTTCATGGAAGCTGATTAAATTATCTAACATTCTGCAATCATCAGTCTAGGCATAAATTTGAGTCTTTCCCAAGCATACAAATTTTCCTATTGTAATTAAACGACACATTTCATTTCCCAAATCAGCGCGTACATACCAGAATCTATTTTAATGTGATTTATTCCCAAGACCGGTACTAAAATCTAATTTCCACTTTTTAGCTCCCGATTTAACAAAGCAGAAATCATACAGATTAGATTCTATTTAATTTTGCAGAATAGTGTAAATAATCTAATAATTATGGTAAAATATCGATGAAACATGGTAAAATGGATTTTAATACTAAATTTAGAATGTGAACAGATTAATATTGTGCCAGATTAAACTTAAACAGATTAATACAGATTGATCGCTCATATCAGATTAGCAGATTAAAAATGCAGATTTCAGAATATTTGCCAAAACATAATCATCGATCAATTGCAGGCATCCAATACATAATCATAATTCAAATTCTAACAGTTCTTGCAGATTAATCCAGATTAACATATAAACATCGATCATTATTATTGCTTCCATAAAAACATCGATTCGTACTTCAAAGTAATTCTGAACTCCCGTTCTAGAACACTTCTAACACGAAGAACATAGAAATCCATTTACAAACATGAAAACAGTAGGAAATTATGTTTAAAAGCAAATCCTAAACATTACAAAGCAAGAAAAAGAAAGACAACACCTAGAATGCGAAGAACACAGTCAGAGAAGACGCTCTGATCACTTCCTCCGGCATGGTTCGGTGTTATTGGCCTTCTTCTCCAAAGTTGGAGAACTTTTCTGTCGAGAATATTAGTCTGCTTTTAGTCTCCAATGAAAAGAATGGCGAAAAACCGCGTTTAAAACCGAGTTCGGGAGGTTAGAAAACTGCCCAACCGCGACTGTGGCGCAAAAAGTGGCGCTCGGAAGAGGTTTTCGGCGCCACCAAAGAGAGCTGGCGCATCCTGACATTTTCCAAATTTTCTCCTGCGGCGCAAAAAGTGGCGCTCCAATGTGGTTTTAGGCGCCACCAAGGAGGTGCGGCACATTTTGACAATTTCCCAATTTTTAATTTAACAGCGGCGCATTTTGTGGCGCTCCGGAGCAGAGTTCGGCGCCACCAGGCTTATGCGGCGCATCCTGAAGCTTTTTTCCATCCGAAATTTTCCTAAGTGTTGAGGTGGCGCATAATGTGGCACTCGAGCATGATTTTATGCGCCGCTATGCCTATGTGGCACATTCTGGAGCTTTTCCAGTGTTGAAAATTCTGAATTTTGCATCCTTTGACCTCCGAACATCTTCTTTCTTCATTTTAATGCCTGAAACAACATTGCAATGCATTAGGTTTGCCAAAGTCTTATTAAAAACACATAAAAACATGATAAATTTAACCTAAATAAGCCAAATCTAACCATGATCACTTGAAAAATAAAAACACATGAAATACACCAAAAAGTGCAATGAATTAAGGTAAAATGCACTCATTTTGGACATATTGTGGTACAATTCAAGCTTGTATAAGTGTGGTTTCACAGGGTGCATCAACATCCTCACACTTAAATATTGCTCGTCCTTTGAGCAATGAAGTCAATTAACACATCAACATGCCAATCAAGATAATGAAGATGAAGTCACTATAGTTCTGCCAAATCATAGATTTCAACAACGCAATGAGCTAAAAGGGTTCAAAGTTTAATGTGCTAGAATAAGGTAAATTGTCATGCATCAGCTGTCAAAACCAGATATCCAAAGCACTTACAGTACAAAAGGCGGATCAATCACACATAGCAACTCGAAATGGGAGAGTGAATAATGTAAATATGCTTTTCTATTCCCGTCTTCAAATATGCTCAATTAATGACTCGGTTTCACAATTATTCTAGACACTTTGGCTGAGTTGTAGACGGTTGAATTCCAAAAGCTACTCATGTCTAAGAATACGTGCCAGTCATATAGCCAAGAGTTTATAATTATTCTGTTTAATACCCCTTTATTCAACATTCTCTTTTTTTTTTTTGATCTTGCATTTTCTAATTTTTCCTTTTCTTTTCTTTTTGCAAGATATAATTACTGATTTTTATTCATTTCATTTTTTTTAAATAGGGGTTTTACTCTGACTTTATTGTAATTAAGCATTTAAGGAGACATGGAACGAGCATATTCTTATATAAATAATGATGACTCTCCACATAACAAGTAAACTAGTCTAATTAATCAAAAAGCTTTCGGCAAAGTAAATAGAATTGTCACCAAAGTTCGAACAACTAGCATGACAATTTAACAAAGTCTAGGACTTTAAACTGAGAATCATAATGCTCATTAAGTTGTAAAATCGGATCTAAGCAGAACAATTAGACTTATTCAGATTTCTCTTAAGATTGGCTTTGATGTGGTAATTCAAATAATAGCACAATGTGAAAATACAATTTAATATAACATATTCAATATATCCAACCTAAAGCATTTACCATATTTATTCAAAGCATAAAGAAATATTAAAAACATAACTAAGCTCTTATCCATTTATTCCCATGCAAATTAGTAAACATAAAACATGAAAAGATCACACCTGGAATGTTTAGGACTCTGAATTTCACTTCATCATCACGGCTGTCATCTTACTCCTTTGTTGGCATATCCTGCTTCTAATATGTATATATAACAATTACTCAAGAAAATATGATTGTTAGTGCATATGGGAATTCCAAAGTAATCAGAATCATAAAACACCATCCATAACTCAAATTATAACATTTAACAGCAATTTTCAGCAACTTTAATAAGTATGGACAGATTTGATAGATAATAAATTTCAGAATTCACCAAAAGCAAAACATCATAAGCTCTAGAGCAGAATTTACAGCAAAATGCCAACAACTATATCAAAATATACCCTCATTCTTTATGATAACTCAACCCTATATAATGTGTTAAATAAATGATTTATACATTGAATAAACTAAATGGACCTGTTGATGAAGAATTTCGAGAATGTGATCATAATAGAAACTCACCCATCCTCACACTTAAACTGAACTACCAGTTTAGTTTAAGTGCATAATGGAAGATTTAAAATATGGGAATAAAAATTTTTTAATTTCAAAAATAAGAATATAGCATGCATTTAAAAAGTTAGACTGAATTAGATCATACTTTTTTAAATAGATAAAAATTTTCAGCTTTTTTTAATATGATCGATACATCATAATTTATTGATTTTAATGCCTGCATTGTGTAAAATCATAAAGATTCGACACTTCAACAACATTAATCCCGCTTCTTCATCAATTATCATGGTTATTTACTTTCCTATTATCAAATCAACAGCTCACAACATTCCAGTTTAACATGATTTAAGTAAGAGCTATTTTATTGAATTTAAAAAGATGCATAAACATAACTTAAACATAAATATAAACTTAACCACATGCTTACCATATTCACTATAAATAAAACACCTAAGTAGTGCATAGCAGAGCAAACCAATATTCATAGCAAAAACATCCAACCAAGTAGCAAAATATTTCTTATACATTATTTGTGGAACCTGGTTATACAAAAACTTTGGGTTAGTGATAAATATATGCATTCCTCCCCATCCTCACACTTAAGTTTAAACCAAAAGTTTAACTTAAGTGCATTGTATAAAGCAAACATATATCAACCTAGAATGTGGGATCTAAACAACACCAATATATTTTATTTTACAAGCTATAAGTTCTAAGTCTCTTATAAATTTAAGAAAATCACTTTTTAGAACTTAAAACTTATTATTAAAAAGAACACATTTTTAAGTTATAAAAACTCCCTTTTTGTTAAAATTTTCAGATTTAATGCTTAAAGCTAACCAAATTAGCAAACTAGTTCTTATTAATGATTCGAAATAATGATCAAGAACTTAGTTTATTGTTTTAAATAACATAAGTTTGCCTTTTTAGTTAAAAATTGATAGGATGAGTTTTTATAATAAAATTATTTCTTTTTCATGAATTATAAAAAACATGAAGTTTCAAGCTTTAATGTTACCAAAATTTATAAATGTAGATTAAAACAACATGGTAAACAATATTCATATATCAACTTAAAAGATTAAACATGTTATTTTAACACGTTTTTATAAGAAAATTTCAGATTTCAGATACTGTAATACCATTTTCCAAAGAGCTGTAATCTGAAATTTAACAAACACTATAAATTTGGCATAGGTCTTGAAAATATGTTCTAACACTCATACTGTTCATTTTAAACAGGAATTTATATACGTAAACCAATTTTAATCCCACATTCTAATAAACCCAAAATCAAAGCAACAACACAAATACCAACAATAATGCATTCCAAATCACAAAATTGGACGGATTATTGACTAGGATAGATATTCTTACCATAAGTGAAGCTTTGGAAGCACTTGGAACAAGAATCCTCAAATTTGAGAAATTGGGGTTCTTGAGCCTCAATTTCAGCTTCAATTATCGAGTACATTTCAGCTTCTACTTTCACCGCATAACATGCACTACTTAATTATTAAATTAGAAATATGGTGATTAACAAAATTAAAAACCTAAACAAATAAGCATAGCGTGACATAAAATGAAAATAAAAACATGCATATACCATAAATATGATCATAAAGACAAACAAAAAAAACAGATTATTATTATTATTATTATTATTATTATTTATTTATTTATTTATTTTTATATTTTTTTTAAAGAAACTGTGGTGGAAGGGAAATTGAGGATGATGACTGGTGTTGTGAGATTCAATAAAGAGAGGAATGTGAAAGATAGAACAGGAGGGAGATGACTATTTTATTATATTATTATAATTTTTTATTTTTATTATTTTTTTTTAAGGTTTACATTAAATGGGTAGGTTTTTAAGCCCAATTAGAAGATCTATGATTAAATTTGAGCTAATTGGAGATGAATTAGAATGGACTTTTGTAAAAATTCAAGTTTGGCACAAACCCAACGATTCCATTTACTACATGTGGTGCTCAAACAAGTTTTTACGCATTATTAGTATGAATGAAACCCAAAATGCCTTGTTTGTGCTACTTTCGGTGCTTAACTGAGTTTTTGAAAACCATTTACGAAGAGTGGCATCTAAAACTCAGTTTTTTTACAAATCTTGTAGCAAAAATAGGGTGTGATTTGCTTAATCGAAACATAATATTCCATCCATTTTCCTATTCATCTTAAGAAAAATTATCCTAATTAGTTCTAATCATCCCCCATAAATATCTATGAAATTCTGTTCGTTTTCATCAACCCCTCTATCAATTTATTTCAGTCTTTCTCCTATTCTACTTAAATCACCACAAAAAGTCTTTCAGTTATTGATCACTCTAATTCTTAATAGTCACTTCAAAATTACATATAATGAAAATCATGCAAGAATCATTTTTATATTTTTTTTTAGTTGTAAGTAAAACATATAAACTAAAATAAAAGAAAATCAAACATATTAAGCAAAAGACATAAATAACTATTGCTAAGCATGCAACGACAGTATGTGAATTCCATTTCCTATTTAGCATTCAAAGACAAATGCATCATTTTCTAAATTAAAGCTCAAAATGGTGGGTGCACTTCCATGATCATGTCATTCATGAGTTATAAGGTCAAATTCCACATCTTTATACAACAGTTTAAATAAAGGTAATGCAATAATAAGAAAATTATTGATTAACATTCTAATATATCAGCATTCCCTCAAAAAAACTCATTAAAGATGTAATGTTGTCAAGAGGTGGAATTTAATCTCAAATTTTCTAGCATCCAATATCAACACTTGATGTAATGCATTTAATTAAAAGTAATCTAATTTATTGAGAAATACGTACCTCAAGTGTGGTGCTAATACCTTTAAATGAAGTGTAGGTGGCTTTTCAATCGAGGCTATCCACTTGAAATCCTCAATTATATATGCTGCATACAACTCGCCGCCATCCTCACACTTGTTCTCTTGCAAAACTTCATCTTTTTTAGATGAGAAACCCAATATTCTTTCAAATTTCAGGATCACACACTGATTTAGCTCGATGCCCTTGCACGACATAAAATAGCAAAAAGTTATAACAATATTTAAAAAGTAGAAATGACATAAATATATTCAAATGAACTTAAAACAACATAATTTTCACAATAATTCCCCGGCAACGGCGCCAAAAACTTGATGGGTGATTTTCACTACTCATATTTTACCACAAGCGGATGGTTGTCATCAAGTAATAAAAACCGGTGAATATCGGGTCGAACCCAAGGGAATTCAGAATATTAATTCATTCTGGAGAAAACTTAGTCATTTTAAGTTCATTAATAATATATATTATATTTTGAAAAGAGTTTGTTTAATTCTAATGGTGATTAAATTAAAATTATAGCATTAAATTTAAAAATAAAGCAAGTTAAAAATTTAAAATAATAAAAATAAAGATAAGATATATGCTTGTAATATTTTAGAACTTGCCATCTTTATATAAAAGCGAAATTGCATATTGATTTAGCATTTTCCAATGTCTAAAAAGATCAATTTCAGCAGAATTAATAATTTTATAAAGATTAAAAATATGACAATTTCCTAATTTTCATAATTTGTAAAAACAGACTTCATGGAAGCTGATTAAATTATCTAACATTCTGCAATCATCAGTCTAGGCATAAATTTGAGTCTTTCCCAAGCATACAAATTTTCCTATTGTGATTAAACGACACATTTCATTTCCCAAATCAGCGTGTACATACCAGAATCTATTTTAATGTGATTTATTCCCAAGACCGGTACTAAAATCTAATTTCCACTTTTTAGCTCCCGATTTAACAAAGCAGAAATCATACAGATTAGATTCTAACATTTAATTTTGCAGAATAGTGTAAATAATCTAATAATTATGGTAAAATATCGATGAAACATGGTAAAATGGATTTTAATACTAAATTTAGAATGTGAACAGATTAATATGATGCCAGATTAAACTTAAACAGATTAATACAGATTGATCGCTCATATCAGATTAGCAGATTAAAAATGCAGATTTCAGAATTTTTGCCAAAACATAATCATCGATCAATTGCAGGCATCCAATACATAATCCTAATTCAAATTCTAACAGTTCTTGCAGATTAATCCAGATTAACATATAAACATCGATCATTATTATTGCTTCCATAAAAACATAGATTCGTACTTCAAAGTAATTCTGAACTCCCGTTCTAGAACACTTCTAACACGAAGAACATAGAAATCCATTTACAAACATGAAAACAGTAGGAAATTATGTTTAAAAGCAAATCCTAAACATTACAAAGCAAGAAAAAGAAAGACAACACCTAGAATGCGAAGAACACAGTCAGAGAAGACGCTCTGATCACTTCCTCCGGCATGGTTCGGTGTTATTGGCCTTCTTCTCCAAAGTTGGAGAACTTTTCTGTCGAGAATATTAGTCTGCTTTTAGTCTCCAATGAAAAGAATGGCGAAAAACCGCGTTTAAAACCGAGTTCGGGAGGTTAGAAAACTGCCCAACCGCGAATGTGGCGCAAAAAGTGGCGCTCGGAAGAGGTTTTCGGCGCCACCAAAGAGAGCTGGCGCATCCTGACATTTTCCAAATTTTCTCCTGCGACGCAAAAAGTGGCGCTCCAAGGTGGTTTTAGGCGCCACCAAGGAGGTGCGGCGCATTCTGACAATTTCCCAATTTTTAATTTAACAGCGGCGCATTTTGTGGCGCTCCGGAGCAGATTTCGGCGCCACCAAGCTTATGCGGCGCATCCTGAAGCTTTTTTCCATCCGAAATTTTCCTAAGTGTTGAGGTGGCGCATAATGTGGCGCTCGAGCATGATTTTACGCCGCCATGCCTATGTGGCGCATTCTGGAGCTTTTCCAGTGTTGAAAATTCCGAATTTTGCATCCTTTGACCTCTGAACATCTTCTTTCTTCATTTTAATGTCTGAAACAACATTGCAATGCATTAGGTTTGCCAAAGTCTTGTTAAAAACACATAAAAACATGATAAATTTAACCTAAATAAGCCAAATCTAACCATGATCACTTGAAAAATAAAAACACATGAAATACACCTAAAAGTGCAATGAATTAAGGTAAAATGCACTCATTTTGGACATATTGTGGTATAATTCAAGCTTGTATAAGTGTGGTTTCACAGGGTGCATCAACATATGGCCACCCAAACAGAAGGATGGCCGATTAGAAAAGTGGAGCCCCAATTGGGAGGGACCATTTTTTGTTCAGACGAAATTGCCAAACGGAGCATACATATTGGTCGACGAAAATGGAGAACAGATGTCGAATCCAGTGAATGCGAGATATATGAAGAAGTATTATGCTTCAGTTTGGGATTAGATATCAAGAAAACAACAAGTAAAGATTTTATTGCATGGACGAAACATTACAAAGAGGAGCTACTTCGGCCGAAAGCGGCGTCAATAGTCCGAAATTACAATATATAAGGGAAACGTCATAGTCTAGTAAGGCAGGGAAGGGATGAAGGCCAGTGGGATCTGAAGTGGTAGATGCCCAACATTCATTCCTAAGTCCAAATTCTTCCCGCCAGCGAGATCAGAGATGGCTGTGCTAATAAAGCCAGCTTCCCAACCAAGAAGGAAAAGAAAGAAAATAAGTTTATGCTCCAACAAGGACACCCCTTTGAGCATGCACAATAGGGTAAAGTCCGAGGGATGCGCCTTTCAGAGCAGAAAGGATGATTCGGTCCCATAGAAAGGTGCGATTATCATTCGACCGACCAGGACTTTGGGACCGATATTGGCAAGACTACGACAGGTCATATCAATATTAAGAGACAGGACGGAGCCTGAATATGACCGTCGAGACATATGTTAGGAAAAGTGTTAAGAGATCCTCTTCCGCGTGAGGATGGCGATAAAAAGATTAGCTGAACCCGTACCGCATGAAAGAAGGATTTTTAGGTCATGAATAAGGGTTCAGCATGCCAAAAGAGCCAGGGAGAAAGAGGAATGGAACACATCGAGGGGATTATGATAAGCATTGCAAAGTGTTGAGGAGAAAAGGGAGAAGACCCTGGTATTTATAGAAAACCAACCGAGCGTCATTTATAGCAAAGATAGAAACGTAAAAAGGAAAGCATTAATCATAGAAAAGACGTTTCAGGAATCCCAATAAAGCTGCAGAGAATATTGCTCTGCCAAAAAAAATATCCCGGAGATTACGGGAAAACGGATGCAGTAATTCACAAAAGACAAGCATTTGATAACAGGCCGATCGAGCATACAAAAAAGGGGGGATCGGCTAAAGAATGAGAGAAAAGTCGAGAGTACATCAAATGATACATCAAAAATCCAGCCGAAAAGGGAAAATCCAAAAGAACCACAATAACCATATTCGAATAACAACAATGATGGAAAAATCTCAATCTCCACTTAAGTCATAAACAATATCATCGTCGAAACCGCTAGGAAGAACAATGGCCGAATTTCGGGCAATCGCAGAATTCAAGGCCGATTGAAAGTCCTGGAATGATCGGGCTTCAGCTTCGGCCGAAACTGGAGGGTCATCGGGTTGAGATGAAAGAAGATGTTTAGAAGCATCTTGAAGAGCTCCAGACTGAACATCTAAAGAAAAAGGACGAGAATGATAAAGTTCATCAAAACAGAAGAAGGACATAATCACCATACATTATCTTGGTCAAAGGAACAGGCTAAATATTACCAGAATCCTTCGGATTGTCCCCTACAGAAGAGTCAACGACAAGGTTATCTGAGACCGTGGAAGTGTCAGGTGTAGAATGGAGTTGGGCAGCAGCAGATCAAATTCTATCGACCACAGCTTGGGTTTCCGACCATAAACCACGGAAAATACCGATGATTTCGTCACTAAAGGAAGTCCTCAAGGAAAGATAACCCATCTCTTGTTGAAGACTGGCAAGCTTATCTCTTGGAGCCTTGGCAGATTTATGAAGCTGCTTGACAAGGCATTGCAGGTGAGTCGACTCATTATCCACCTCAACCAGGGCATCCTTCACGCCTTGTGCCTCACGCAGGAGTCGGATAATTTCTGAATTGATGGCAGAGAGATCGGCCGAATACTTGAGTTTAAGATTGTCATTGGCTGACAATTTATCCATATATGCCTGATAATCGGAAGCATGTTTACCGAACTCCAGCTTGTGGAGAGTAAGAGAAGCCTGTTCATCCTCAAGTCTTTACGAGTGGCCAAGATATTGGGGAGCTCTAGGTCCATCCGTAAAAAGCAAGTGAACATTGCGTGATGAGCATCTGCCAAGCCAGAGCCAAGAAGGTCTTCAGAGAAGGACTGCTTGATATGGGAAAGAAGCAGGAGGATAGGCTTGGTTTGAACAGAAAGGGCATCAGATTGACAAGAAATCAGACGTTCCAACTTGTCCAGACAAGCCCTGAAAGAATTAGGGAATTCCGACGAAGGGAGAGAAAAGGAATGAGAAAAGAAATCATCCAAAATACTCATATCCGGAAAAGGAGAAGAATGAGAAACATCACTAAGAACTAGCCCTTTTTGTCGGACACGGGCAAGAGAGGGGTCAGGAAGAGAAACAGTAGAAGAGGAAGGCAGAGCAGCCACCAAAGAAACAGTCGGATCAGGGGTGGTTAAATCGATATCGCCAACCCCAAAAGTATTAAGAATCGAGTTTGGCCCTAGGCCAGCTGATGAAGCAGAAGCAATGGCCAGGCGAATGATCAGGTGACACCGAAGGGCTAGATAAACCTGCAGCTGGGTGAGCCTAAAAGGAAAGAAGATAAGTATCAGTATAACAACAATGAATAATTTAAAGGAACAAAGGAGAGGAATCGCAGGAAACCTGATCGGTAGATACAACCGATCCAGTAAGAGGCGAACGAGTCAACCGTCTTCGAGTCTTGGAGGCAGGTTTGCTTTTCGACTTTCCCGAGCTCGGAGCAGCATGCTTCCGCTTCGAAGAAGTAGCAAGGGCGGATGAAGTATATGGGCGAGATGGAAGAGACGAGACATCGTCTAAAGCTCCAGCGAAATAAAAAGAAATGGAGGAAAAAGCTTGAGAAAAACACATAATACAATAGAGTAAGGAATCAAAAAGACTTACTAAGCAAAGAAAGTAAAGGGTCATCCTCTTGAGAAGAACAGGAGTAATCGGGGGCTGATTCGATAATGGAAAACATCATAATACCTGGGAAACCACGAGAAATGAGGAAGGTCTGCAAGTCAGTGCCGAAATTAGCGCAAGAAAGAACTTTTTCCCACCAGTCATCAAAACGCTTTGTCGACAAACCAGGGCGAATGTCGAAAGAGCGGACTTCAAAATTACAAATTCGGACAGCCCATGTTCGGCAAAGATGTCAACTATCCTCTGGACCGAATCCTGTAAAAGATTTATTGTACTGATTCGGATTCCCATGAAGAGGAAGGACTGCATCCTGAGCAAAACCAAACTACCGGCCGACCAGGTGAGGGTTATAAACTTCAGAAATGATAGAATGATCAGGGGGAACGAACAACGAGCAGTTGAAGATGTAACAAGGAATAATACAAGCGTTCCAAATCTGAGCCAACGCCGGCGGGAGAGATACACCGAAAGGAGGAATACCGATAGCCGAAACCCAACTGCTAGGAGCACCAGAGTAAAGACAGCAAGAGGAAGAGTCAAGGGGGGATCTGTTCATAAAGTAGTAGATCCATTGTTCAATACGCATGTCGGGAAAACGGATCCCAAGAAGATCATTGGCCGAAGGAGGGGTGGTATCAAAAGACTGAGGCTCAAAACCAGAAATATCTCTAAAGTGCCAAGCAAGCCAAAGATGGAGAAACCAAAGAGGGCCGTGAGATCTATTAAGATGATCATCATCCCATCCATGTACCTGAGACGAAATGCCATAGTACAAATGAACTAAAAAGTAATCGGTGAGAGGCAAATGGGTATTATCCATAAGCGACTTAGCCAAAGGATAAGTCTCAAGAATGACATTTTTTGCGGGCGCACACCAGAAAAATCGACTAAGAAAATGCATCATGAAAGCCACGGGTTCTGGCTTGAGAAGTCCAGGCTTGGTACCACAATATCGAGTAATCCATAAGGCAAAAGTAAGCCCCGAAGAGTAGCCGGTGGATTTGGTTGAGGGTTTTTCGGAACCAGTAACACCCAAGAAGTGTTTTCCAAGAGAGGGTAAATCCAAGAGAAGCTTAACATCTTCAATAGTTGGAGTCATCATACCCCAGGGAAAGCAAAAACAGTTGATAGAAGAATTCCAGAAACAGATAAGGGCTTGAATGTGCCGATATTCAGAAGGAAAGGGTTGAACGCTCAACTTAATCAAATGATTGATACCGGTGGACAACCAAATCGGTTCACATTGAGGACGTACCCGTTCATACCAAGCAACATGTTCAGGAGTCACGATGGGCCAAGTACTAAGGGGACTGAAAAGTTTAGCGAAAAAGTAATCCGAAAACAAAGGGATTGTCTTCAAATCACCGAAAAAGGTAGAAACAGAGGCGGCAGCCTCGACGGAAGTTGCAAGAGGCCCGAGAGTAGTAAAGCCTTCATCAGTGAGACGAAGGGAAGAGGTATCAGCGAAAGAATCTTCAATATTCTTGATTTTTAGGGAAGAAGGCGAGAGAGCTGGTTGCGCCATTGAAAAGAGAGGAAAAAGTTACAAAGAAAGCAGAATGAGGAAAAGAAAAGGGCAAGGATTAAAAGATAATAGAATATAAAGAATATGAAGAGGCGTGGCCGGATTCCAAGGAGGAGTTGGCGCACGAAAAGGAGAAGTTGAGAGGATTGAGTTTACTTGGGCTCTTTCTAGAAACGAAAATTCGCCCAAGTAAGGAGGGCATCTATTGGGGCCATGGGCCACAATAAGGGTATTGGACCATACAACATGGGCCAAAGAAGAATTTTAAAGGAGGTGGGCCTAGAATTGGTTGGGCCGAAAGTCTAGAGGAGAACGATCCAAGACAAAGAGTCCGAACAGAGGAGTATTCTAAAGACAAGAGATTTCAACCGAAACAAAGTCAAATCAGCCGATGAGGGGGGAACGAAAATCGTCTCAAAGGAATCGGCCGGAGAACGGTTACCAAGCTCCGGCTATAAATAGGGGATGCTATGCACAGAATCTGAGAGATCAATCCAACCCCCAAATTCCTTTATCAAATTTAATTCTTTGTATCTTTTACTGCTTTCTTTACAGCTTTCCTTTACAGTTTTTCCTAGACTCTAGCTTAGCTCGTAGCGGTTACTTTCCAAATCCGCCGTTGTTCCTTAGCAACAGATAGTTTGGTTCCAGTTTTTCCGGTAAATTCGCCGTTGTTCCTTAACAACTGGTAGATTCCCAATTGTATCTAGTTTGCCATTATAATTTCAGAGAATATTCAGTCAAGTTTAGGCGTAATTAGTCAAGTTTGGGCGCATTATCATTAATCCGGATCCATAATCGGTTTGATCCTTTTCCGATAGCCTCCCTTGAGGAGAAAAAGGTCATTGGCTCACCACCAGCCAAACAGATGTTGTAAGTAAATTTTGTTTTGTTTTTACTCTTCTTCCTTTAGTGTTTCCGTTCTCTTTTCCTTAGATGTGCTATTATTTCGCTTTTGTATATCTCATTGATTCTCGGGTGCATCTCAATTTCCCAAAGGAGTACATAACACGGATTAGTGGTCACAAATCAAACAGCAACGGCCACATTTGTTCATTGAAATTTGGCACAAATTATCGAGAATAGGTCCCTTTGGTAGATCCTCCAATAACGATCAAGAGTTCAGATTTGGGATAGGCAATAACGGCCAGTTTGGTGGGTTCCATGGCACTGCTGACAACTTCGGTGTTACATCCATCGGAGTTTATTTCAAACTGATAATGACTGTAGACCACAATGATCGCATGGATGAGTTTCTTGAGTGTTATGAATTTTATTGATTCTTGAGTAGTTTATTCTAATGTAATGAAGACATTTAATGTTAATCACTCTCTGTTGCAGAACAGTTTGTCAAATCCCATTTAATTAAACACTGTCGCATTTAGAAAAATATTACTTTCCTCCGTATTTGAATCAATGAATCTTTCTTACGTACCAAGTTTTTATGCAGTTCGATACACATTTTAAATCATTAGTAACTTAAGTTTGGTATAATAAAAAAATTTAAAAGTTCGACATTTAAAAACTACACGACGAGACGAATCTAGTAAGGTTTCACTTGACTATATTTTAACTTGTATAACTATGATAAAACTTTAAGTGAAAGTTTGTATGTGAACAGTATCATATATGGAGGTACTATAAGCTAAAAAAAAGTTGTTTTTGAATCTAATTGCACTATATTATTAGTAGGGGTGGAAATAGGCTAGGTCGAGCTAGGCTTAGGCTCGAATGGCCTAAGCCTGTGTCGATTTTTTATGGCCCGAGCCTAGCCTATTATTACCTGTGATAGGTCTATCTTATAAGCCTAAGCATGACCTATTTATTTAAATAGACCAATTTTCAAGCCTTTTAAAGCCTGATTAATTCTATTTCAAAATTAATTTAAAATTCTTTTATAGTGTAGGATTAATGGTCATTTGGATTGACTTTTAAAAAAAACAGAAACTTTTTTGTTTGGATGGAATGTTTAAAAAATACTCCCTCCGTCCCGCGAAGTTTGACACCTTTCTTTTGGGCACGGTAATTTAGGTAGTGGAGTTTAGTAGTTAAAGTGGTGTGAGTGTTTGTATTTGAGATTCTAATAAATTTTGATAATGTTTAGTATTATTTAACTTTGACTTAATGTTATCGTAATGATGTAATTAGAGAAAAATAATCAATTATGGTCTTGTTAGAATCGTCTAATCGTGTAGTTTTAGAATATATATTTTTTATATAATTTTTATCTGTACCAATTTTGTAATAGTAAGAATTAAAGAAATACAAGGGACTTTGTGTAGAAAAGTAAAATTGTATTGGAATTTGTGCAGAATAGTAAAAATGATTACTTTTAATGGGATTTGACAATAATTAAAATTCTAATCAAACTTATATTAATTTAATTTATCTAAAAATGGAAAGGTGTCAAACTTCGTGAGACACCCAAAAAAGGAATAGGTGTCAAACTTCGTGGGATGGAGGGAGTAGTTTTTTTTCAAAAGTGTGTTTGGATGTAAAAAGTGAAAAATGCTTTTCAAATGTGTAAATTACCAAAAAAGATATGCTACTTATATAGGATAGTATATATTTATAGTGTAATTTAAATAAATTAGTAGGGGCATTTATGAGTCTACACACATTACTAGGTGCTTTTGACTTCTGCTTTTCGGGGAAGCAGCCCTCCCAAAAACACTTTTGCAGCTTTTCGAGGTACTTTTGCTTTTTTAAAAAAGCCAAAACAAACACTATTTTTTCATCATAGTACTTTTGGCAGAAGCAAAAGAAAAAAACACCTCAAAAAAAGGCATTCCAAACACCCCATAACTAACCTTTTATTTCAAATTTGTATAATAGTGACCTTCTAATGATCACTCATTTTTAATTAATATTTTTATCTTTAAAATGACATTGTTGGGAGAGGGATGAGGGTGTCCCAAGTGTTGCGAGAAAAGTAAAAAATGATTCTTATGTTTTATCTCTCTCCTAATTTGATAGGGTAATGTTCCCCATCATTAGTGTAATCATGTCGGTTCTTATTTAGAAGCCCCAATTAACTCAAATAAATAAAGGATTAACTTAAGTACTAACTCTGTCGTTACGTTCTTGACGTTGAGTAATATGCTACTATCTACTCACAATTGTCATAGTTATACATGTTAAAATATAGGCAGATGTGATGTTAAATTCGTCTCGTCGTATAGTTTTTAAATATTGAATTTTTAAAATTTTTACTAATACCGAACTTGAGTTATTAATTGTTAAAAAGATATAGTACTCCGTAAACAAAATGTTGTTTGATCGAATTGTCAAATAAACAAAAACAAAACAAAATGATCGTTCTGCTCTAATGAATAGCATTGTTTAATAAAAAAGACATGGCACAAGAGAGCCCAACTGTTCCATCATAATAGCAGCCATTGTTAGAAAGTAATGCTAATCACCAATTTAAAGAATTGGCATATCCTCATGACAAGGGAATGAATCACTAATGAGCGTGATTCCAAATAAATAAAAATGGAAGGCTCAACATCGAAGTTAAATTGGGGCTTTGGGAAGATAAATGGCTTTGGACTCACCACCGAAATTAAATGGGGCTTTGGGAAAATCAAAGGTTTCGGGAAGAAGGAAAATATTTTAGATAGACACCAACGTTTCTTCTTCTTTAATCTTAACTGCTTTGTTCTTCGTTCCTCTCTAAATTCTTTTGTCATTATTACATCAATTAATATAGTATTTAACAAAAAATTCAAATTGGGTGCTCTTGGTAATAGGCAGACATTTATGAACAGCTATTATTCCATTTCACCATCTCCTCAACTTTTAATGTTGTTTCCTCTATATATACGTTTAATCGGTCTATGCATCAACCATAAACAAGCTATCACATACTTTGGTCAACCTTATCCACAATCATTTCAATTTTGAAGATAAATGGATGATGATGGTTTCAGCTACATTCAAATAGGCCCTATGGGATGCAATTCTGGAACATTATGGGATGAAAAGGGGCACGGAAACATCATTCAGATATTTGTTTCCCACGATGATAAGATTAGGTCAATTCAGTTCCAGTATGCCGAGAGTAAAAAATTGTCGTTATCTAAGAAATGTGGTACTTGGAATGGACTTCATTTTGATGTTGTACGTTAATTTTGCTTTTTGTGCATCCTTTCATTGTTTCCTTTATCTTTTCCTTACATGGCCTGTTGTTTTGTATTTGAATATCTCATTGATTCTCAGGTGAAGCTCGATTTTCCGGAGGAGTACATAACATGGATTAGTGGTCACAAGGTATAATCATGTGGTTACACCCACATATGTTCATTGACATTTGGCACAAATTATCGAGAATATGGTCCCTTTGGTAGATCTTCCAAGAACGATACTGAGTTCAGATGTGGGGTAGGCAATGACCGCCAGTTTGGTGGGTTCCATGGCACTGCTGACGTTAGTGGTGTCACATCCATCGGAGTTTATCTCAAAGTAATAAAGAATTTAGACTACAATGATAAAAGCACGGATGATCATAAATCTACAAAGGGTTAGAAATGGGAAATGCTTCAGTAGTTTCCTGGCTCAATTGCACTGTATTGTTTTGATTCTTGAATAGACTTTTCTTATTTAGTTCTCTCTCTTGCAAAACGGAATGTTCTAATCCAATTCTATTAAATAAGGATGTATTCAGAAAAGTCAGTTTCTTACATCTGTTACTACCACCAGAAGTTTGACAAACAGTGAAAACATAACAGAAATGACCATAAGCAAAAAATTTAGTTTCTGAATCTAACTGCACTGTATTATCTATAACATGGTTACCTTGCTTGCATATCGACATGGAACAGGATGTTTCCCATACATTTATAACATGGTGATCATTGATTGTCTATTGCTACCGTTATCAGATAAACATTTCACAGCTGTTTCTGAGAAATGCCTCAAACATTCAGAGTTCCCCGATGATGTTTCTAATGTATGCCCCCAGTAACTAAGAATTGCCCAATATGCTAAGCTGAAATGCTCTTTCGGGACTTTGGGACAAAGGTCGGGCCGTCCACAAACTAATACTAAAATAACTACTCTGAAGCATTGTGCGATTTGTCAGTTATCTGCTGCCCTGTTCAAGTTCTGCGTTTGGTTCAAGTTATGCCCTGTTGGTGCTCTTCACATCCAAGTGAAAGGTTTGTGCGCTTTCCACCATTGTGGAGATAGTGTATCCCTTTTGAAGCACCAATGCAGATTCTGAGCCTCTGATGCCATTTTAAAGGTGGGCTAAAACTTTTGTAGAGATGCTCCCTCAATGTTCCATTCGCCGTGTAATAGTAAACCAGGATCATCTCATTTGTTTCTTTACAAGTAGTACATATCAGGGACACCAAATGCTGATTTCTCAGTTTGCTTCCGAAATGGAATTGACAGCATTATCTCTGTGGACTTATGCAACTAACTAGCACAAAGGAACTAAAAAGGGAGACAACGTCTGTTGTAATAGTGGGCTCCCTTCACTCTTGGATTACCACAGTCCACAAGGTTTTCCCCCAAGTGCAACTGACAAAAGGAAATAAGGAAATGACCAAAGACAAGAAGCCTCATATGCATGAGTTCCTGGAATAGGAAATCCCAGTGCTAGCAGCATATGACAAGAAGATTTCACAGTATATACAAGAAAATTACTCAATGCAGGTTTTGAAGCTCAAAGTGAGATGTAAAAGCTAAGAAAAAATGTTTGCATATAGTTCTCTGGGAGCACCAGCAGTACTACTAGAAGAAACACTGTGTAAGACCCTGTTGGCGGCTACAATCATCATCATTACGATGAATCAACTAAATGTACCTTAAGCAACACAACAATGAAACTATCCAGATTACTAACTCATAGAACGAAAGATCACTTCCAAATGCTAAACGTTGACACTCACAAAACCTACTGAAAGAGCAATATAAAAAACAAAAAAGAACGTGCCATTCAAAATCACCCCCAAACAATCCCTACAAATCAGGGTGTTCCATTTTTCTCTTCTTGCTACTCTTATCCTCTTTATCAACCAAATCACCCTTCCTCTTCTTGTTTTTGTTCGTTTTCTTCTTTTGTTCACTATTTTCCTCCCCTTCATTATTCAAATCTATATACTCGTCCACCCTAGGGTTTGCCTCAGCAGCCCCAATAAAATCATCACCATATTCCGCTCTATTTCCAGAATCCCGCCCCAATTCCCCTTCCGTATTCTCCCCTAGCCATTCTGATTGTAACTTCTGTACCCTTTTCCGATCAGATTGGTCCCCGCCATTCTGCAAGGGTTTTTTGTGGGACTGCACCAAGTGATTGAAGGCTTCTGCTGCGCTTTCCAAGTACAAGGCGATAGCTGGACTGGAGCCGTTATCTACGGCAGCGAAGCGGGTGATAAGCTTCGCCGCTCGGGAGAGGGAGACCGGCTTCGTCGACAGAACCTGCCCCGTTATCTTCCGCATTGCTGCGTATAGGAGCAATTTGTTCTGTATAATGCTGTATTAGATAGCAGTTCAATTAATCGATACCCACAAACAAATCAAAAAAGCAAAACCGAAACACCAATAATTTCAGGGCTCGTTGTTCGGAATCGACGGATTGGAGAGTTGGAGGTTTCGCAGAGAAGGATTTGGCAATTTGGGAATCATATCCTAAACCCTAACCCTAATCGAGGACAAATGGGGGAAATATTAATAATGCTGGATATATTTGTTTAAATACGATACACAATTGTTTAAATACGATACACAATTGTTTAAATACTCCATCCGTCCGTCTACTCGGTTACCGTGGCCTATTAATTTTTTTATTTATGTTCTCTTCTGTTTAGTATTATTGTTTTATGAATTAATATATGGATAATATTTCTATACCAAATAGATCAAACAACAATTCAAAATTATGAGATTCTAAGCAATGTCTTGAGATTTGAACTCTGTGTGAATATAATTAAAAACTGAATGAACACAAGAATGTTCCACATCTAGGCCAAGGTGCGACTTCGAAGAAGCTTGTCCATCTTTTTGAATGCACTGATGACATGGCATTTCGACATATCAAGTTCATTAAATTTTATAATCAATGGATTCTGTCTCATCATTAATTGCTTCTTTCATAGCCTCTTGATATGTTAAAGAATGATCTTCCCCTTATAACAATTTGTGAAAATTTTGTTGTAATAGAATTTCTTATTCCTTCAACTAGATATAAATGAAACTCAGGGCCAAATGATTTTGCTTTTCTCTGTCTTTTGATTCTTCTATGTTGAGGAGCAGAAACAAAATTTTCTTCCTCATCTAAGATTTGATCTATTAATGAATAATCAATCTCTTGAATATTGTCACATGAATAATTTCATTTTGTCCAGAACTTTAAGAGAACCTTTTCTTCAGCAAAAATTGCATCTCTAGGAATTGCATCTTGTTCACCATGAACTTTTCCGATGAGTATGATGTGGCTTCAGCACCTGGCTCGAACATTGGGTCGATGCATTTTATCTACCCTTTGTACTCTGAAAATTTGGATGCTAGACCTTTGTTAGCTAATGGGTTTCGGTTGCTAATATTGTCACCACTCACCTACTTCTGGATTTTAGCTACCAAAAATTTGGTAAGTTGAGCTATGAATTTTTGAAATGACTACAGAATTCTTTACTTACCAGAAGTTTAGGCACAATCATTTTAATTTCAAATCTTTAATTAGTTCAATCTTTCGGATATGATTATTAGTTGGAATACTTACAACTTCTTTTCATACTTCCATGAAGATGGGATGATTTGGTCAAATTTTGATTTTGTTTGGAGCCAGAATCTCGGTGTACTCAACTTTTCCCACTATTTAATGTATGTGGTTGATTGTAAGCTGGAAAAGATATAGAAATTGAGTGGATATATTTTCATTTCCATTTCCAGAGGTAGAGAAGAATGGTGAGATTTCTTCATTGATGATCAATTAAAAAAGACATGAGGAGCCATACGGTACACGGTGCCAAGGTGAGATCTTTTACTAGATAATCATTGAGTTGAGTTATTGCATCAGTGCAAGTAATTTGGTAGATTAATACAATCACATTTCCAAGCTGAATTAGCCCAATGAGTACTGTAAATAAAGAACTTATATCTTGTGTTTACACGCTTTATATTTTTTCTTTCTTGTGCTATGATTGTTTGGAAGTGCTACCATTCATGTTAGAATCACTAAAAATTGTTACTATTCCAATAGTAGCAATATAAAAATGATAAGAAAGAAGATGCAGAATGATAGTCGTGTAGTATTCAAATCATCCTACATTGCTGAAAGATTGCCCCAATATATTATTGTAAACCTGATGCGTCATACCCCCTTTAATTGTCAAAGATTCAACCCTCTTCATATATAATCTTTATGTCTTGTATGAATGTATATTTTCTTGGCTTGAATATTTTCTTGACATATAGAATTTGTCATTTTAATAAATAGCGCATTTCAAAACCATCTGCGCAATGGAGCGTGGCACCATTCACAGAATGTATTCAGTCTTGTTCATTCTTTTGGCTGTTTTGCAAGCACCAGTTTTAGCCAGCAAGAAGGTGAAAATTTCACATGATTTATCAAATTAACAGTCTTTATGTTTTTAACTTTTAACCATTTACTGTTGTCTCTTTGGTTGTGGTAATTGGTAAATTAGTCGTACGTTTTGTACTTGGGAGGGCATTCTCATGGTAAAGACGTAACTGATGCTGATCTTGATCGTGTCTCAGTATCCCACACTGAATTACTGTCCTCTTTTGTTGGAAGGTTGGTTGGTTTGTTTTTTCAGTGGTCTGAATTAGTCGTACATTTTGTACTTGGGAGGGCATTCTCATGTTTGTTTTTATTATCGTGTCTCATGGTAAATTTGTGGACTGTACAGTAAAGAGGAGGCAGAAAGTGCTATAATTTATTCCTACACAAGGCACATAAATGGTTTTTCCGCACGTCTTGAGGAGGATCAGGCTGCACAATTGAGAAGTATGTCAACTACTATACATAGAGCTTTTTGCCATATTTGTGTTTGATATGATGAATTTTTTTTTTTTTTCTTTGTGGTGTCTGAATTTTAGAGCTTCCTGGAGTGGTGTCTGTGTTCTTGGACAAAGCTAACCAATTGCACACATCTCATTCCTGGGAATTTCTTAATGTTGAAACAAATGGTGTTGTCCACCAGTTTTCTGTATGGAACCGAGCCAAATATGGTGAAGGTGCTATTATAGCAAATCTTGATAGTGGTAAGAAATTGGGCAAACAATCCAAACTATTTTGTTGTCTTCTTTTAGCTTAACTCCTTTTGGAATGAATCTGATGGTTTTTCATGCCTTGGAAAGGTGTTTGGCCCGAATCGAAAAGCTTCAAAGACGATGGTTTTGGTCCCATTCCGGCAAAGTGGAAGGGAGTTTGCCAGTTTAACAAGGAAAACGCCACCAAGCCTCTTTGCAACAAGTTGAGTAATCAAATATGCATATCGATTAAATTCAAGTTTATATACATAATATAATAGTTTCGGGTCATCATTTATAAGACAAAGAAAAATTGCAGCAAATTGATCGGTGGACGGTACTTCAACAAGGGATTCATGGCGCTCAACAATGTGAGCAAAGACAATGCCACGTACAACACGGCACGCGACACTGAGGGCCACGGCTCGCACACCCTTTCCACGGCGGGTGGCAACTTTGTCCCCGGAGCAAGTATTTTCGGATTTGCCAATGGAACAGTAAAAGGTGGTTCACCAAAGGCACGGGTTGCATCCTATAAAGTCTGCTGGCCTCCGACTGACTATGGAGGAGAATGTTATGATTCCGACATCATGAAAGCTGTTGATTACGCAATTAGCGATGGCGTTGATGTGTTGTCGGTGTCATTGGGTGGACCCGCAACGGACTTCTTCAATGACGCCGTTGCTATTGCTTCCTTTGAGGCTGTTAAGAAGGGAGTAACCGTCGTTGCCTCTGCCGGGAACAGTGGTCCTTATCCTTCCACCGTGACAAATGTCGCACCGTGGATTATAACCGTGGGAGCGAGCACTATTGATCGTGAGTTTGAGGCTAATGTTAAGCTGGGTAATGGAACGATCCTCAAGGTCTGTTTATCCATCAGTTTGTAGCAAAATGTCCCAATTCTTTACACTTTTGTTCCTAAGTTACGTCTCTGTGTTAATGTTCAATAGGGGACAAGCATGTCCAAGCCATTACCGAACCGCTCATATCCTCTCATCACTAGCTCTGATGCCAAAGCTCTCAATGCATCTGCGGATGACGCGTAAGGGCTTTGTTCTACAAGTCTATTGTTGTTGAATTTTACGCGCAATTCATTTTATTACGCCTTTGTTACTTTTTGTACAGGCTTCTCTGTAAACTGAATTCCTTGGATTCGAACAAGGCCATGGGTAAGATAGTTGTGTGCACGAGGGGAATAATTGATAGGTTCGAGAAAGGTCTGGAGGCAAGTCGCGCTGGAGCCGTTGGATTCATTCTTGTTAATACTGAGGTATATGGCGACGAAATCATTCCAGATGCTCACCTTATTCCAGCAACTCATATAGGCTACAAAGACAGCCTTATTCTCTTCTCTTACGTCAATGGAACCAAGTGCGATAAACAAACTCGTCTTGAAAACTTGTTCAATTTGTGTTGATGATCTTAGCTTGTTGTCATAAGCCTTTCCTCCTTCGTAGGAATCCGCAGGGGTGGCTCACCCCTCCCGCGGTCCGGCTGAAGGTCAAGCCTTCTCCAGTTGTTGCAGATTTCTCATCCAGGGGACCTAATCCAGTTACACCAGAAATTCTCAAGGTCAGTAGTTGCACTAGCTAGTGTTCAAACTAACCGTATTCCTTTTGTAGAATTTCATAGTAATTTTAATTTTGGGATTGAACAGCCCGATATAACGGCTCCAGGAGTGGACATAATCGCTGCATACACGGAGGCAGGGTCGCCAACAGAATCAGAATTGGACAAGCGGAGGAGTCCCTTCATGACAATGTCCGGAACGTCGATGTCATGCCCACATGTGGCCGGCGTAGTAGGCCTGCTCAAGTCCCTCCATCCCGACTGGACCCCGGCAGCAATTCGATCGGCGATCATGACAACTGCGTCGACACGGGACAACAGGTTCCTCCCCATCACAGCCTATGGATCAGAGGCCACCGGATTCGACTACGGCGCAGGCGAAATCCACCCCAACAGGGCGGCAGATCCCGGACTGGTCTACGACTTGAACGTGAACGATTATCTGGACTTTCTGTGCGGCCTCAACTACAGCTCCGAGGATATCAGCTTGTTTGCCGGGTCCCAATATGATTGTCCCACTGAATACAGCGTTTTGGACTTCAACAATCCGGCCTTCTCCATCCCAAATCTCAGTGGAACAGTTACCGTTAGGAGGACCGTCACGAATGTTGCTGGGCCCAACGTGTCCTTTACGGCGCGGATACGGGATCCACCTGGTTATTCAGTTTCTGTGAAGCCTGCCACTTTGACTTTCAACAATACAGGGGAAGTCAAGGTTTTCCGTTTGGTGATACGGAGTTTGAGGCCGTCCAATTCGCCGGTGTGGGGGAATTTGGTGTGGGATGAAGTTAACGGCAGCCGTAACGTCAAGAGTCCCATTGTGGTTAGCTCTGCTAAATTAGTTTAACGTTTTATGAATAGGAAGTGAAGTGTACTGTTGGCTGGATGATTAAGAGTATGTTTGGATTGGCATTTTTTCAAGTGCTTTCGGCTTTTGCTTCTGCCAAAAGCACTTTTGAAGGAAAAAGAGTGTTTGTTTTGGCTTTTTAGAAAAAACAAAAGCACCTCGAAAAGCTGCAAAAGTGTTTCTGGGAGAAGCAGCCCAGGTGGTGCTTCTCCGAAAAGCAGAAGCCAAAAGCACCTAGTAATGTGTGCAGAGTCATAAATGCCCCTATTAATTTATTTAAATTCCACTATAAATATATACTATCATATATAAATCGCATATCCTTTTTGGTAATTTACACATTTCAAAAGCACTTTTCACTTTTATACATCCAAACACACTATTGAAAAAAAGCTGCTTTTTAAACATTCCATCCAAACACAAAAGTTAGTTGCTTCTGCTTTTGGCTTTCACTTCTGCTTCTGCTTTTAGCTTCTGCTTTTTTTAAAAGTCAATCCAAACGGGCCCTAATTTGTTGGTTTGGCTACGTTTGGGAACAGACGCTAGCGATTAATGTTTAACTTTGAAAATACATATTAAGGGGCCGTTTGGAATGGCTTATTTTGAAGTGCTTTTGGCTTTTGCTTCTGCCAAAAGCACTTTTGAAGAAAAAAGAGTGTTTGTTTTGGCTTTTGGGAAAAAGCAAAAGCACCTCGAAAAGCTGCAAAAGTGCTTCTGGACTCCGAAAAGCAGAAGCCAAAATCACCTAGTAATGTGTGCAGAGTCATAAATGCCCCTATTAATCTATTTTAATTACACTATAAATATATACTATTATATATAAATAACATATCATTTTTGGTAATTTACACATTTCAAAAGTATTTTTCACTTTTACATATCCAAACACACTTTTGAAAAAAAGCTGCTTTTCAAACATTCCATCCAAACACAAAAGTTACCTGCTTCTGCTTTTGGCTTTCACTTCTGCTTCTGCTTTTGGCTTCTGCTTTTTTTAAAAGCCAATCCAAACGGACCCTAAAAATAGCTTAAAATCATATATATAGTATACACTAATTACACTAATAGTTAAATTTTAATTTCTAATCTCTAAACTCTGAACGATCTCTCCCCCAGCTTTTAGCTTTCCAAACTCTAGATTTTAAACTCTAATTTAAAATTGCATTACCAAACACCATTGTTCAAATTTAAAACTATTTTTCACCATTAATTTCAAACTCCAGACTCTGAACTCCAAACTCCAGACGCTAAACTCTAATTATTTCCGAAACATTTATATGGAAAATAAGAATAACAAGCACAAGCATGTATATATATATATATATTTTTTTTAATAGTCATTAAAGGCCTGAGAAAAAGTTGTAAGAGCCCATGCCGCCATGCCTTTCAAATTACAAAGAGAACAAAGGGGGGGATAGGGGGCCAGGTGGGGATTCGAATTCTCAACCTATAGGTTGGAAGTCGGGGGACTTGACCACTAGGGTAAATCTCAACCCCATTATATATTGACTTCATTCAATTTTTCCCTGCTATGGTAAATCCCAACCCCATTATATATATATATATATATATTCATAATTGATTTAATTAAATACGAATAATATTTTCTTCCTGAAAAACGTATACAAATTAGGAAATGAATGGTGGGAGTAAATGTCATTTAAATTACTTTTGTTTGAGAGTATAGTGAATTGACCCCTACGCATCCAAGTCCTTATCCCCATTATTATTTTTTAGGAGTTAAAGCCAAAGATAGGAGATTGGTGGAAAATCGAACCTCAATCATAAGATTGAAAGTCAGGACAAGTCCTACCTCATTATTGTATTGTACTGTGAATAGCTTTAAGATTATTCTCAACTTGGTGTATAATCTCAAAGATGAAATTTTAATAATCAAATTGTGTATAGGGCCTAGGGTTGTAAAAGAATCAAATAATTTTGGTTCGATTCGTGATTTGATTCGAAATTATTCGAAATTTTGATATTCGATTAATATTTGATTCGATTCGGTATTCGATTTTATATAAAATTATATATAAATATATAAAATAATTTTGCTAAATAATTTAAAATTTTAATTTTAATGACTATATTTTCTAATTGATATAAATATATTTATAAAGATATTAAAATATTAATTTTATCTATAAATTGAATTAAATATTTAAGTTTAATAATTAGAATTAATTTTATTAAAAATTAAATTACCTTATAGAATAATTCGATTCGATTCGATAATATTCGAAAAGCTTATCAAATCAAAGCGAATACTGGAGTATTCGATTCGATTCGGTTCGATTACAACCCTATTATGGCCTACGATTTTTTTAAAAAAAAAAAAAGAAGAAAAATAACTAATAGCAACCGACCGACAGTGCACCCTCATCGATTATTGTATTTAAACTCTAGGAAGGTACATAATTATAAGCATAGAAGTTAGCGTGCGATCAAGACATATGTCTTGATGTACTGCGGCCTTTCACCACCGTTGACTCACTTTGTAAATTGACGGTTAAAATTAACTTGAAGATTAAAAATGTAAATTTGTCATATTACTCCAAAATATAGTTAGTACATTTCAGCGACAACTTATATATATATTTCAGCGATTTGTTTATATTTCATCGACATACGTAATTTTTTCAGCGCGATTTCTGTATATTTCAGCGACGTACGACAGCGATTTAATAAAAGTTAAAACTCAAATTCTTTGGTTTAATATATTTCAGCGACGGGCTATGTGTATTTCAGCGACATACATAATATTTTTCAGTGACATACATAGTATTTTTCAGCGATAACATTGTGTGTATTTTTCAGCGACTTGACATTATAAATATTTTTGGATACCTTTATCTTTTTACATTTTGAGCCGTTGGATTTAAATGAACGATTGGGATTAGTGTCTTGATGTGCTGTGAATTTTGTTGATTGCACCGTAACCAATCCCAATTATAAGGAATAGCTGATAATCATCATCTATTTATATGAAAAAGTTCATATTTAATTCAAAGTCACTTTCATATGTCATTAGAAAAATTAAACCGCTGCCAATCACCAAATATACCGTAATACCGTATGTAATTAAGAAGAAAGGGGTGTATTCAATCCAGATTTGTATGGATTTTAAAAAGTTGGTAGATTTAGAAAGTCTATAGACTCCACGTAGAGTTTTTAGAGTAGATTGATTTTGTGTTGACTCCATGTAGAGTCTGGCTGACTTTTAGAAATCTTGGGTTTATTTATAGACAGATTTTGTGTAGTTATATTTTTAAAGAGAATCCATTAAAATCTGTATAGATTTAAAATCCATGGACTGTTGAATACCTCAAAATTTTTAAAGACTTTTTAAAATCTGTATTGAATACACCTAGATTTTTAAAGACTTTTTAAAATCTGTATTGAATACACCTAGATTTTTAAAGACTTTTTGAAATCTTAATTGAATACACCCCAACTTTAAAAGTCCAAAAAAATCCTACAGAGTCTGAATTGAATACACCCCTAAGAAGACATTCAGTTTTTCACATGCCCTTGTCAATATTCCGCTTTGGATCAACCCGTACGGTTTCAAAATGCATTTGTAATGATGAAGTATTCATATCTTATAAGACATGCTTTGTTTCTCTCAAATGCAGACAAAGATAATACTATTAAAACATTAAATAAGTTTTAATTAAAACAGAGGGGTAAAACTATATTTCTATATTATAATTATCAAATTATTCTTTTATCTTTAATCTTTATAAAGTGTATATATCTATATAATAAATCCTGAATATTTTTTGGCATGTGCAGACTCTATTGCCCTTATTCAATATAACTGATTCTTTTTAATCTTTAGGGGTTTATCAGTAATTATACCACCATTTTATAATCAATGGCTACAATTAATCCACATCATCGCTGATTAATCGCTGACTAATTCCAACTCACCATCCACGTCATCAATATCTATATATAGAAAATAAATCTGTCTATTAGTATAATAAAATTTTGAGAAAATCTTCTTATATATCTTAAAAGATGTAAATTTTTATGCCACTTAAAAGATATAAATCTATATAATAAATCCTGAATACTTTTTGGCATGTGCAGACTCTATTGCCCTTATTCAATATAACTGATTCTTTTTAATCTTTAGGGTTTTATCAGTAATTATACCACCATTTTATAATCAATGGCTACAATTAATCCACGTCATCGCTGACTAATTCCAACTCACTATCCACGTCATCAATATCTATATATAGAAAATAAATCTTTCTATTAATATAATAAAATCTTGAGAAAATCTTCTTATATATCTTAAAAGATATAAATTTTTATGACGCTTAAAAGATATAAATTGATTAAAACTATATAATATAAATTATTTGTTTGTATATATGTAACACCCCGATTTAATTAACTCATAATTAATTAATTTAATTATGGTTAATTAACAAAAGACTTAGTATGTGGATTATTTTGTAGGAAATGAAGATTTAAGTGGGGGAAATAAGTGAGTTCCACTCACAAGATAGTAAGAGCCAAGTGCTCAAATGGGTGCAATGTGGTCAAGACAAGTGGTGTAGACCTTTTAACCCACATTCCGACCCGACCCGGATCCATCTTACCCTTAAAAATCAGATTTTGGGTGTTGGAAACCCATTTCCTCATCTTCTCTCCCCCTCTCTTCCCTCATTCCCGTCACCATTTTTGGGAAGGCTAGGGTTGGTGCCAAATCCTCCCAAAACCTTGATTTTATGCCCAAATCAGTTGGGGGTTTCATTATACTACCTTTGGTAAGTAATTTCCTCATAGTAATTCAGGATTTTGAAGAGTTTTGAGGTGGTTTGTGAAGAGGGCAAAACAAGTGACGGGATTGAATGATTTTGGTTGAAATTCTTGTAGATCGGCTTGGAATTTGTGTTAAATCCTTGCTTGGGAGTTGCAAATCAGTTTTGGAAGTTAAGGTAATGCTTTTGGTTGAGTAATTTCAGTTTTTGAGCTTCCAATGGGTTCATGATGAAGAAATCATGTTCTTGGAGTTGATTTTTGATGTTTGGATTGGATTCTTGTAATATAGGCTTGGAATTGTAGATTGGAAGCTTGCAGGTTGAGAAGAGGAGCTTGGGGACTCATCTACATACCAGGCAAGGGTAGAGATAGGCCTAAATGGGGGCATAATCGGTGGAATGGCCGGAAACCGCCATTACCATCGTTTCTGTTGTGTCGGCGTGCAGTTGGGGCGCCCTTTAGCCAAACAGCGCGCGAGCAGCGCGCGATCGAACGTCACGACGCCCGTGACGAAACCCGCGCGGGGTTGGCGCGGTTTTTGTGTAAAAACCGCGCCGGGTGCGCGCAACCCCCCCTGCCCGCGCGGTTCGTTCGCTCGTCTTCCGGTTCTTCGTTCTGCGTATTTCCTTAGTTCTTCTTATGCTTCTAGCATGCCATAACTATCATTATGCTCACAATCTTTGAACTTAGTTGCGATTAGCGGTGATCTACTATGCCTTAGTTGAGATCGAGTATTGTTTCGCTTCTACGTTGATGTGAGTGTTGGTGCCGATATGTGGGGCTTGGCACACCCTTGACACTTAACTCGTGGTGAGTTGTTTATTTTGTCATGACGCGTAATTTACGCATTGACATGTGTGGAATTGAATCTGATTATGTGTTGATGCCGATATGGGGGACTTGGCACACCCCGGAATATTTTAAAACTACTATTTTAAAGAGCCCGGATTATTCTTTTTAAAAAACTATTATTTTCAAGTATTATTATTTTTAAAGTTATCATTTATAAACTAGTAGTATATTTCAAAGAGCCCAGACTATTTTAAAGCTATCTATTTTAAAGAAAATACTTCACTCGAGATGAGTGATTGAATTGAATCTGAATATCTGTGATGATATGTGAATATCTGTGATGATATATGAATATCTGTGATGATATGTGAATATCTGTGATGATATGTGAATATCTGTGATGATATGTGAGTATCTGTGATGATATGTGAATATCTGTGATGATATAAAATGCCACGACGGTAGGATACGCTATGCTTACGAATCGGTATCCGATGAGGGGCATAGTGGGATTGCTACCCAGAAGCATTGAGACTGGAAAGGATTTATATCCTAGTCTGATTTTGGCTGGAGAGGGCTCATGACCCTTTGCCTGACCCGCTTGCCGTAAGCCACGATTTCAGCTGTTGGTGTCCGCGGCGGGGGCACTGTGGGTATGTCTCTCGACCATTAAGGGGTGTGGACCCTTATATGGGAGGGAATACCGACCATGGTACCTAGGTGCGCGCTAGACATGCTTATGTGTTGCATTTAGGATAGATAGACATTTTAGGTCATAACATTTCATCTCATCATCCATCATTCATCTTATTTGCTGTGGTTGAAGCACCGGTATGGGACGGTGTGATGTTTACTTATTTGCTCTGCTCAATTTTTATGTTATGCCTAACAAATGTTTAATAACGAAATATATCTCCACCTATATGTATAAATATACTCCTAGGGAATCAAGTTAATTCTTGTTTCCCCTTATGCCGATTCTTCTATTCTTGCTCAGTACCTTGTACTGACCCTTGCTATGTTTTTATGTATAGATATTCCCGGGGAAGACGCAGAGCCTGAGCACGATGTGGGGTTTGGGGATGAGTGATCTACCTAGAGATGCATTTGCATGTTGTGGACTTATGTGCTTGTCTTGAATAATATGCTATGACTCTATTACCTTGTCTCGTACTGCTTGTGGTGCCGATCGGTACAATATGTTCTGTCTTGTGTTTACTTAATATCTCTGACAGGTTGAGATGAGACTGTTATGTCGACTGTTATGTCGCATGAATAAGGCTTGTAAGCCGGACGTCTGTTATGATGTGAGGTTTCCTTTCTGGATTTGTATTATGATTCATTGGCTTCCTGTTTACTTGGCTACGTGTTATTGATCTTAAATTGATTGGCCAACAGTTTAAGAGAGGTAACACGGCAGTGACGTCACAGAAATTTGGTTTTAAATTTTTGGGGCGTTACAATATATTTAAAGAAATATTATTCTAATATTATCAAATAAATTTAATTTTGGTTATATCAACATAATAAGGAATATAATAACCATATTTTAAATAAAAAATACATCATTAAAAATATATATTGAAACTTGATCATTAATGTAACGCCCCGAAAATTTAAAACCATTTTCGTGACGTCATCGCCGTATTAACTATTCTAAACTGTTGATCACTCAGCTTAGATAGTCAATACGAAGCGAGGTATAAATACAAGCCTGTATCACACTCAAATAAATGCCAACAAAGTAGTATATAACCCCAGGAACAATACATGGCATATCCGGGCGACAAGCCCTGAAATAACATAATAACATGGTCGCACATCCAATACCAGGAATGACCAATAAGTAAATCATATGTGACAACCGCTCACATTTAAGGAATATCATATATTTCCATCAAAGGTCAGGCAAGAGCATATAATATTTATTCTAAACAATAAATATAATGGATGCAGCCTAGCTAGTTCGCTCAACCCGTACCCCAACATCGTGTTCTGCGCCATCCGTAGGAAGATCTATAAAACAGATAACCGCAACAAGGTGTCAGTACATCGTACTGGCAAGGAATAGATATAGCTGGAAAACGAGGCACACTAATGATAACACTATACTATATAAATAATAATAACAATAATAATAACAATAATAATAACAATAATGATAACAATAATTAAGGACATAAAATAAATACAGAAAGTAAACATCACACCGTCCCATACCGGTGCTTCAACCACTGCAGATAAAATGAATGATGGATGATGAGATGAAATGTTATGACCTAAAATGTCTATCTACCCTAAATGCAACACATAAGCATGTCTAGCGCGCACCTAGGTACCATGGTCGGTATTCCCTCCCATATAAGGGTCCACTCCCCTTAATGGTCGAGAGACATACCCACAGTGCCCCCGCCGCGGACACTAACAGCTGAAATCGTGGCTTACGGCAAGCGGGTCAGGCTAAGGGTCATGAGCCCTTTCTAGCCAAATACAGACTAGGATATAAATCCTTTTCAGTCTCAATGCCCCGGGAAAGATACCATTATGCCCAATCGGAGACCGATTCGTAAGCATAGGGTATCCTACCCGCGTAGCATTATTTTTCAGTCTCAACATATCATCACAGATATTCAGATTCAATTTAATCACATGCCCATACGTAAACCAACGCATCAGGACATAATAAACAACTCATCTCGAGTTAAGTATAATCATGGGTGTGCCAAGTCCCACATATCGGCATCAACACATATTCAGATTTAATTCCACACATGTCAATACGTAAATTACGCGTCATGACAAAATAAACAACTCATAACATCAAAATAGAAGCAACGCAAGATTCCATCCTAAACTAAGGCATGGTAGATCTTCTCTAATTGCAACTAAGTTCCAGGTTATGAGCATAATAATTAGTGAGATATTCGCAAGCAGTTCTAGCCTAATTTTAAGGCATCCTCATTATACGCAGGGAACCCGTACACACGAGAGTTCCCAATACTAAGGCAACATAGACTATACTAGTCTATTCCTAACCCCGATCTAATTTGCTATTCTAAACCTTGCCTGAATTATCAATCTTCAAGCTTCCTTTGTACAACTTCAACTTTCACGTGGCTTCAATACAAGTCCACACTCGTTCCCTGTACAATAATATCATCATAAGAATTAAAATAATTTAACAATACCAATTTCATCATCTCCTCTTATCTCCAACACCAACAACCACCTCCAATCCCCTTTTTATAATCCCTCCAAATCAACCACCCAACACTTCCAATTCTATGTTTATCAACATAGAATTAGGTAACTCCAAAATAATTCAACAAAGCCAAATAATAAAGACTAATCCAATACCCAACATAATATTCTAAAATTTAAGCATTCAAGTATTCCCACATTAAATACTAGCAAGATATCTCAATTTATTTAACATAACCAAATATCCAATTTAATTAAAACCAACACCATACTTGAAATATTAACACCAACAATCCTCAATTTAATATCACAACATGTCTATTCAAAAGAACCTCTTTCAAAATTTCATTTAACCCATAAGTCACATTATAACCAAGCAAAATTAACATGTTCAATATTCCTCATTATCAAGTAATTAAAACAATTCCACTTAATACTTGATTTCCAATGTGAAGCCATAAAAGACAAATTCTTCCACTAGCACAGTAGGGAAGGTGAGTACACTAGGAAATATAAGCTATCAGTTTCCTTCACAGTAATAATGACTTCTTCTACTTATTCCATGAAAGATAGCAGTTTAAATGAATGACAAAAATTCTCTTATTATCAACTCAGTTCTTTGCAAGCATCATAATATAATTTATTTAATATAAAAATTTAGTCCCTGCACATCAATACAATTGAGAATTGAAAGCCATTTTACAAACCTATTACCTTAAGAACATGTGTGCTGATTGCATGACATTGTTAGAAATGAATTGACATTACAAGATAAATATTACTAACAGTCTAATTTAGACTCATTATCAATATCAATCTCAATTTATCACTTTAAGCCCAACAACCCCTGATCATTCCATCTATAATTCATGCCAACCCAAACATCACCAATTTCTCAATTCAATTAGCAATCCGATCAATTCCATTTAGAACAACAATAGCTATATTCCTGCATTCATATCCCCAAATCACCAATCTAAAATAGAGATATCAACACACCCCAAATTAATTCATCAATTCCACAATTTCACAATTATCCAACGATTCAACAATTAATCTCATTAGTTAATTCAAATGACTAAGCTTAGCTATTCATGAATTCCCAACTAATATAAATCTCAACAATTATATACACCATAGGAATAAACAAAAAGCAAGAACCCAACTCCACCACCACTGCCAACACCACCCCAACTACAGCACCACCACCGGACCGTCATCACCTGGCCGCCGGCGACGCGCCGGCGGCAACCGCCAGCAGCAGCGCACAGAGGTGCGCTGCTCTCCCGAGCAGCAGCTCGCGGCGGCGAGCTCCGCCCCACTCCGGCATCCTTCTCCCTCAACAATACTCCGACGTCACTCCAGCAGCTCCCGCCGTACAGCCGCCACACCACCACGCCGGCGAATCGCCGGCGCCACCACAGCAGCAGCGGCCGTCGCCGCTGCTCCCTTCCACAGCGCGCCTGTGCGCGCTGTCACCACCACCGGCTGGAGGCGGCGCCTCCAGCCCTCCGCCATGCCCGACCACCACCGCCCGAGCCTCCCCCTCTCGCCACCAGCATCGCGGCAGCGCCACCGCGCCGCTCCTCCACCCCAAACTTCCGACCGAAAAAGAATAGAGGAAGAAGAATGGAAAAATAAGGGACCCATACCTTGATTCACTCATCTTCATCCTCAAGCACCCTTCTTCCTCCCCAAAATCGCGATTGGAGCCTCCAAAGAAAATCCCTAGTTTGCTCTTGAAGTGGTGACGGGAATGAGAATTGGGGAAATGAGAATGAGATCCCCAATTTATGTCAAAGGACCTATTAGCAATTCAATAATTGCACCTTAACCCCTCCACAATTCCAATACTGTAATTCTTCCCTATTGATGGATTGGGCTCTTAATTAATCTCATTGGGCTACTTAAATAATATATCAAGCACCAATTTGATTAATTAAGCCAACTTAGTTAATTAATCATGATTAAATTAATTTAACCATGAATTAATTATTCGGGATGTTACAATCCCTCCCCCTTAGGATCATTCGTCCTCGAATGAAATAAGGGTATCAATCAATAGGTAATCTTCACTAAGTCGAATTGATATCCAACCCTGAACACTTCTACACGCTCCATTCGGTTACTTAGAGACTCTCATCTAGGGATAAACCTGCATCACAAACAGAACGAACAATCTCCAACATCAAGAAGAAGGTGAGATCGAATTACCAAAAATATGGTAAATTCTGAATTATATCGAGAGTCAAAATCTCCCGATACAAGAGGAAAGGATGCGAACAACTAAAATCGTTGTTTGCAGAAATAAGGATACTGAGACGGATGTCATTGTATAAGAGATCAAATATAATTAAATAAGTGAACCAATAATGAGATGACTCGGATTAGCAAAGAAATCATACTGACTGACGGAGACCTCGATTTATGAAAGGGATAATAAATCAATAGAAAATAGAAGGTACTAACAAGAATGCCCGGTAAGAAACTACTCTACTTCGGGTAGAAACGAATAGTAGTATGAACCAAGAATGGCGAATGATAACGAGGAAGAAAGAGCGGACTCCAAAGGATATACAAGAAGTTCTAGAAGACGTAAGGATGTCGATGGCAAAGTTATCATAGAATTTTGGAGAACGATAGAGAAGTTTGAAGAATTTAGATAAATGCATTTACACATATCAGTGTAGCTGAAATGAAACTCGAACTATTTAAAATATTAAAACGGCGGAAAAAAAAATATCAATGCTGACAGAGTATCAATGAGAACCATTCAGATGGCCTCAAGGGTGATTTGGCAGTGCATGCCACAACCAAAAGAGTTTAACTCGGAGAGAAGAGCTGGTACAGAAACGTACACAGTAGGATTCTCGAAAGAAGCAACGAAAATATTAGAGATATTCACTTTCTCAAAATTAAGAAAATGAAGTGAAAGGATTAAAAATAAAGCATATCCAATAAATAAATATGTATATATATATCAGCATTACGAGCATTGCGCCGTCCGCCATTAACTCGCATCAACGCCTCCAATTAGTCTCTGGGGTATACTCAATTCGATGTCTCAAATTGAATGTCATCGTAATTCCGTCAATTGCTACAACCGGATAAGTTACCAGCAGTACATCTTTAAGATTTAAAGATGTCTGAGATATTATTCTCTTGATGTTCTAATCATCTGCTGACAATGGATCATCATCACATATCTGCATGGCATGGATGTGCGTGTCCCGTTGTTTAATACCTGCAATTACCTTTAAGACAGATTCCATACATTATCACAATATAATAAGCTAACAGAATTACCAAACAAGCAGTAGTAATAATAGAAATAATTATTCAGCAACTTCTAAACAAGTTGCTAACAGAATTAAAGAATAGATCTCTTGGGATATCCTTGTTATTCGTCCATAGTTATCTCGCAAACCATGGCTCGAATCCACAAGGTGCGCAATATATAAACAGGGTACCACGGCATAAGAATAAATCTAACTAGCATATGACAATGCAAACTTATCCTATATGCAATCCCCGCACACCTCACCACATGTTTTTATCAAGTTTTAAGCACATAATAGAGCAAGCCCGCTCTGATACCAACTGTAACGCCCCGAAAATTTAAAACCATTTTCGTGACGTCATCGCCGTATTAACTATTCTAAACTGTTGATCACTCAGCTTAGATAGTCAATACGAAGCGAGGTATAAATACAAGCCTGTATCACACTCAAATAAATGCCAACAAAGCAGTATATAACCCCAGGAACAATTCATGGCATATCCGGGCGACAAGCCCTGAAATAACATAATGACATGGTCGCACATCCAATACCAGGAATGACCAATAAGTAAATCATATGTGACAACCGCTCACATTTAAGGAATATCATATATTTCCATCAAAGGTCAGGCAAGAGCATATAATATTTATTCTAAACAATAAATATAATGGATGCAGCCTAGCTAGTTCGCTCAACCCGTACCCCAACATCGTGTTCTGCGCCATCCGTAGGAAGATCTATAAAACAGATAACCGCAACAAGGTGTCAGTACATCGTACTGGCAAGGAATAGATATAGCTGGAAAACGAGGCACACTAATGATAACACTATACTATATAAATAATAATAACAATAATAATAACAATAATGATAACAATAATTAAGGACATAAAATAAATACAGAAAGTAAATATCACACCGTCCCATACCGGTGCTTCAACCACTGCAGATAAAATGAATAATGGATGATGAGATGAAATGTTATGACCTAAAATGTCTATCTACCCTAAATGCAACACATAAGCATGTCTAGCGCGCACCTAGGTACCATGGTCGGTATTCCCTCCCATATAAGGGTCCACTCCCCTTAATGGTCGAGAGACATACCCACAGTGCCCCCGCCGCGGACACTAACAGCTGAAATCGTGGCTTACGGCAAGCGGGTCAGGCTAAGGGTCATGAGCCCTTTCTAGCCAAATACAGACTAGGATATAAATCCTTTTCAGTCTCAATGCCCCGGGAAAGATACCATTATGCCCAATCGGAGACCGATTCGTAAGCATAGGGTATCCTACCCGCGTAGCATTATTTTTCAGTCTCAACATATCATCACAGATATTCAGATTCAATTTAATCACATGCCCATACGTAAACCAACGCATCAGGACATAATAAACAACTCATCTCGAGTTAAGTATAATCATGGGTGTGCCAAGTCCCACATATCGGCATCAACACATATTCAGATTTAATTCCACACATGTCAATACGTAAATTACGCGTCATGACAAAATAAACAACTCATAACATCAAAATAGAAGCAACGCAAGATTCCATCCTAAACTAAGGCATGGTAGATCTTCTCTAATTGCAACTAAGTTCCAGGTTATGAGCATAATAATTAGTGAGATATTCGCAAGCAGTTCTAGCCTAATTCTAAGGCATCCTCATTATACGCAGGGAACCCGTACACACGAGAGTTCCCAATACTAAGGCAACATAGACTATACTAGTCTATTCCTAACCCCGATCTAATTTGCTATTCTAAACCTTGCCTGAATTATCAATCTTCAAGCTTCCTTTGTACAACTTCAACTTTCACGTGGCTTCAATACAAGTCCACACTCGTTCCCTGTACAATAATATCATCATAAGAATTAAAATAATTTAACAATATCAATTTCATCATCTCCTCTTATCTCCAACACCAACAACCACCTCCAATCCCCTTTTTATAATCCCTCCAAATCAACCACCCAACACTTCCAATTCTATGTTTATCAACATAGAATTAGGTAACTCCAAAATAATTCAACAAAGCCAAATAATAAAGACTAATCCAATACCCAACATAATATTCTAAAATTTAAGCATTCAAGTATTCCCACATTAAATACTAGCAAGATATCTCAATTTATTTAACATAACCAAATATCCAATTTAATTAAAACCAACACCATACTTGAAATATTAACACCAACAATCCTCAATTTAATATCACAACATGTCTATTCAAAAGAACCTCTTTCAAAATTTCATTTAACCCATAAGTCACATTATAACCAAGCAAAGTTAACATGTTCAATATTCCTCATTATCAAGTAATTAAAACAATTCCACTTAATACTTGATTTCCAATGTGAAGCCATAAAAGACAAATTCTTCCACTAGCACAGTAGGGAAGGTGAGTACACTAGGAAATATAAGCTATCAGTTTCCTTCACAGTAATAATGACTTCTTCTACTTATTCCATGAAAGATAGCAGTTTAAATGAATGACAAAAATTCTCTTATTATCAACTCAGTTCTTTGCAAGCATCATAATATAATTTATTTAATATAAAAATTTAGTCCCTGCACATCAATACAATTGAGAATTGAAAGCCATTTTACAAACCTATTACCTTAAGAACATGTGTGCTGATTGCATGACATTGTTAGAAATGAATTGACATTACAAGATAAATATTACTAACAGTCTAATTTAGACTCATTATCAATATCAATCTCAATTTATCACTTTAAGCCCAACAACCCCTGATCATTCCATCTATAATTCATGCCAACCCAAACATCACCAATTTCTCAATTCAATTAGCAATCCGATCAATTCCATTTAGAACAACAATAGCTATATTCCTGCATTCATATCCCCAAATCACCAATCTAAAATAGAGATATCAACACACCCCAAATTAATTCATCAATTCCACAATTTCACAATTATCCAACGATTCAACAATTAATCTCATTAGTTAATTCAAATGACTAAGCTTAGCTATTCATGAATTCCCAACTAATATAAATCTCAACAATTATATACACCATAGGAATAAACAAAAAGCAAGAACCCAACTCCACCACCACTGCCAACACCACCCCAACTACAGCACCACCACCGGACCGTCATCACCTGGCCGCCGGCGACGCGCCGGAGGCAACCGCCAGCAGCAGCGCACAGAGGTGCGCTGCTCTCCCGAGCAGCAGCTCGCGGCGGCGAGCTCCGCCCCACTCCGGCATCCTTCTCCCTCAACAATACTCCGACGTCACTCCAGCAGCTCCCGCCGTACAGCCGCCACACCACCACGCCGGCGAATCGCCGGCCCCACCACAGCAGCAGCGGCCGTCGCCGCTGCTCCCTTCCACAGCGCGCCTGTGCGCGCTGTCACCACCACCGGCTGGAGGCGGCGCCTCCAGCCCTCCGCCATGCCCGACCACCACCGCCCGAGCCTCCCCCTCTCGCCACCAGCATCGCGGCAGCGCCACCGCGCCGCTCCTCCACCCCAAACTTCCGACCGAAAAAGAATAGAGGAAGAAGAATGGAAAAATAAGGGACCCATACCTTGATTCACTCATCTTCATCCTCAAGCACCCTTCTTCCTCCCCAAAATCGCGATTGGAGCCTCCAAAGAAAATCCCTAGTTTGCTCTTGAAGTGGTGACGGGAATGAGAATTGGGGAAATGAGAATGAGATCCCCAATTTATGTCAAAGGACCTATTAGCAATTCAATAATTGCACCTTAACCCCTCCACAATTCCAATACTGTAATTCTTCCCTATTGATGGATTGGGCTCTTAATTAATCTCATTGGGCTACTTAAATAATATATCAAGCACCAATTTGATTAATTAAGCCAACTTAGTTAATTAATCATGATTAAATTAATTTAACCATGAATTAATTATTCGGGATGTTACAATTAAAATCTTAATCAGTTATAAAAAAAATTAATCAATTTTTAGTCATGAGTTTTGTATATTGGGTCTAATTTTGAAACTTGATCTCATAAATATAGTTTTGATAAATAAAATAATACTCCCTCTGTTTTTTTTGTTTACTACGGATCCACCCATCACGCAATCCAATGCACAGTTTAAATCATTAATAACTCTAATTCGGTACAAGTATAAATTCTATAAGTTTGATATTTAAAAACTACCAGACGAGACAAATCTAACAAGATCTCACTTGGCTATATTTTAACTTGTATAACTATGATAAAACTTCAAGTGAAAGTGATTGTGTGAATAGTGACAAAAATTCCCAATGTAGCTATCTTTGAAAAACGGAGGGAGTATAAAGGAAACTAAGTATTACTATATTAAAAAAGATATAGTGTTAGTATTTTAATATATTAAATTATCTATATCTGCCTATATATATAAATCTTAAATATTTTTTAGTTTGTACAGACTATATTATCTTTTTTAACGTCAATTCATCATTTCTAAGGTGTAATCAGTTAATTGATTCTAAAAATCTATATAATAAATCCTGAATACTTTTTGGCATGTACAGACTCTATTGCCCTTATTCAATATAACTGATTCTTTTTAATCTTTAGGGGTTTATCAGTAATTATATCACCATTTTATAATCAATGGCTACAATTAATCCACATCATCGCTGATTAATCGCTGACTAATTCCAACTCACCATCCACGTCATCAATATCTATATATAGAAAATAAATCTGTCTATTAGTATAATAAAATTTTGAGAAAATCTTCTTATATATCTTAAAAGATGTAAATTTTTATGCCACTTAAAAGATATAAATCTATATAATAAATCCTGAATACTTTTTGGCATGTGCAGACTCTATTGCCCTTATTCAATATAACTGATTCTTTTTAATCTTTAGGGTTTTATCAGTAATTATACCACCATTTTATAATCAATGGCTACAATTAATCCACGTCATCGCTGACTAATTCCAACTCACTATCCACGTCATCAATATCTATATATAGAAAATAAATCTTTCTATTAATATAATAAAATCTTGAGAAAATCTTCTTATATATCTTAAAAGATATAAATTTTTATGACGCTTAAAAGATATAAATTGATTAAAACTATATAATATAAATTATTTGTTTGTATATATTTAAAGAAATATTATTCTAATATTATTAAATAAATTTAATTTTGGTTATATCAACATAATAAGGAATATAATAACCATATTTTAAATAAAAAATACATCATTAAAAATATATATTGAAACTTGATCATTAAAATCTTAATCAGTTATAAAAAAAATTAATCAATTTTTAGTCATGAGTTTTGTATATTGGGTCTAATTTTGAAACTTGATCTCATAAATATAGTTTTGATAAATAAAATAATACTCCCTCTGTTTTTTTTGTTTGCTACGGATCCACCCATCACGCAATCCAATGCACAGTTTAAATCATTAATAACTCTAATTCGGTACAAGTATAAATTCTATAAGTTTGATATTTAAAAACTACCAGACGAGACAAATCTAACAAGATCTCACTTGGCTATATTTTAACTTGTATAACTATGATAAAACTTCAAGTGAAAGTGATTGTGTGAATAGTGACAAAAATCCCCAATGTAGCTATCTTTAAAAAACGGAGGGAGTATAAAGGAAACTAAGTATTACTATATTAAAAAAGATATAGTGTTAGTATTTTAATATATTAAATTATCTATATCTGCCTATATATATAAATCTTAAATATTTTTTAGTTTGTACAGACTATATTATCTTTTTTAACGTCAATTCATCATTTCTAAGGTGTAATCAGTTAATTGATTCTAAAAATATTGATTAATATAAAATGACTCATCACCTATAAAATTTCATATCATTCTAAACAAATTCTACATCGTTTTTTTAAGGAAAAAAATAAAGAAAATGAAAAAACAAAAAAAATATTATAGTTCAATTATTAACATAATATCCTTAATTGTTAACTATTTCGATATAAAATAAAAATGTATATGAAAGTCTAAGTAAATTGTTATACAAATTTTTTTATAAATAATTTGTACTCCAAAAGGATATAAAAAGTATTTTAGTATAAATAATATGTAAAGATTTGTGGTAATCATACATAGTTTTTGTGGTAATTCAAATTTTGAATTGTTAAAGGTTATTTTTTTTCAATTGCTCTTACTATTTTAGATATGAAAGCGAAACTATATATATTAGTTTTTCAATGATAAAAAAAATATTTTGTATTATGTCCACCTATTTGGAGTTTGAATTTCTTTTTTTTATCCTCCTATTATCTCTTTTATTTCCTTACATTTTTGTTACATACATTTCCACCACCATTCAAGCATAAGTCTTCGAACCTTATGTAATCCCAAAAAATTAAAATTATATTATAATTTTATAATCTTCATTTAAGTTCAATACCCGTGCGCAGCGGGTGAAAAAATCTAGTATTGATTAATATAAAATGACTCATCACCTATAAAATTTCATAGAGGTAATAATTAAAATAGGCCATCAGAAGGAGTCATTTCCACTTTTTGGCCACCATATTTTGATTTAGGGAAAATAGCCATTAGAAGGATTTCGGGCCTGAATTTAGGCCATTGGGTTGGAATTCGGGCTGCGATGGCCTAAAAGTGGAAATGACTCCTTCTGGTGGCCTATTTTAGTTTTTTTGAATTATTTCATATTTAATTTAATTAAAATAAATAATACTCATTCTGTGCCATTATTTATGTCCTACTTTATTTTTTCTTGTTCCAACATTTTTTTATTTCCATTTTAAAAATAATTAAATACTCCCTCCGTCCCACCCCAAGTGTCTTGTTACTGTTGGGCACGAGAATTAAGGTAGAGTTGGTTTGTGAGTATATAGTGGGGTCCACATAGTTGTTGGAGGGAAAAATTATTTCTATTTATAAAAAGAAGACATTTGTAATGGGACATCCAAAAATAGTAAGTAGGACATTTGGAATGGGACAGGGGAGTATTAATTACCAAATATACACATCATATCGCATTAATAAATACATATATTAAACTTTCAAACACATTACCATTATTTGAATATGTGTTTGTTTTACTTATAATAAAACATGTTTATTTTTTACTTTATAATTTATTTGAATATGTTTTTGTTTTACTTATTTTATAATATATTTGAATTAATATTTATTTTATTTCTTATATTACTCCATTCGTCACATTATTATTGTTAAAAAAAATAACTTAAAATTTATATAATATGATTATAATGAGTTTACAATTTTAATTTATTTATTTATGTGTGATTTACTGATATTTGGTTGTGGGGTGGACTGCAATTATTAATAGTAGAGGGTAATTTGAAAGTTTAATATATTTATTTATTAATGTAAGGTGATGCTTAGGTTTGACGATTAATATTTTATTATTTTCAAAATGAAAATGAATAAAAATATTGGAACAAGAAAAAAAAAAGTTAAACATAAATAATGACACAAAATGAGTATTATTTATTTACATAAAATAAAAAAATAATTGAAAAAAAACTAAAATATGCCACCAGAAGGAGTCATTTCCATTTTTAGGCCATCGCAGCCCGAATTCCAGCCCAATGGCTTAAATTCAGGCCCAAAATTCTTGTAATGGCCTATTTTCCTAAATCAAAATATGGTGGCCTAAAAGTGGAAATAACTCATTCTTGTGGCCTATTTTAGTTATTACCTCAATTTCATATCATTCTAAACAAATTCTACATCGTTTTTTTAGGAAAAAAATAAAGAAAATGAAAAAACAAACAAAATATTATAGTTCAATTATTAACATAATATCCTTAATTGTTAACTATTTCGATATAAAATAAAAATGTATATGAAAGTCTAAGTAAATTGTTATACAAATTTTTTTATAAATAATTTGTACTCCAAAAGGATATAAAAAGTATTTTAGTATAAATAATATGTAAAGATTTGTGGTAATCATACATAGTTTTTGTGGTAATTCAAATTTTGAATTGTTAAAGGTTATTTTTTTTCAATTGCTCTTACTATTTTAGATATGAAAGCGAAACTATATATATTAGTTTTTCAATGATAAAAAAAATATTTTGTATTATGTCCACCTATTTGGAGTTTGAATTTCTTTTTTTTATCCTCCTATTATCTCTTTTATTTCCTTACATTTTTGTTACATACATTTCCACCACCATTCAAGCATAAGTCTTCGAACCTTATGTAATCCCAAAAAATTAAAATTATATTATAATTTTATAATCTTCATTTAAGTTCAATACCCGTGCGCAGCGGGTGAAAAAATCTAGTAGAAATAAATCGACGAGGTTAAATTTGATAGACCACTAAAAAGATGGAGTAATTAATAAGACTATTTCTTCGAGATTTGATGGTCGGATATTGAAGAGTTCTTTTTTCAAACTAGAGTTTTATATACCCAAAAGACTCAAATTAAATATTTTTGCTTAAGATGTGAGCCATACTCAAACAAACAAGGATGCAAATCATGTGAACTCATAAAGCTCCCTTTTTTTTTGGTGAATAATTGGGTATTCCCATGCCACATTGGATATAAAACTAATTTCTCGAGGATCTGCATGGATAATAAATGATGCAAATCATGTGACTTGATAAAGCTCCCTTTCTTTTTGGTGAATAACTGAGTATTCCCATGCCACATTGGATATAAGACTAATCCCTCGAGAATCTGCATGAACAATAAATGATGCAAATCATGTGAACTCATAAAGCTCCCTTTCTTTTTGGTGAATAACTGGGTATCCCTAGGCCACATTAGACATAAGACTAATCCCTCGAGGATCTGCATGGACAATAAAGGTTGTCTCTGCCAAAGCGGTTTTTTTGCATACACAAGGCTCGAACCCCAGATCTTGCTTAAGCGACCTAGCCTCAATCCACTCAAGTTAACTGTTGTTTGTCCCTTTTTTTATGAGCCATTAAAGGCATGAGAAAGTGGTGGTGGGAGCCAATGCCACACAAATTATAAAAGGATGGATAGAGGGTCAGGTGAGGATTTGAACCCCAACCTTGGGAGTCGGGGAACTTGACGATTAGGATAAATCCCCAACCCTTTTCTTTTTAATAAAATAGAAATTGAAAAAAAAAATCCAACGGTAAGAAATGGTTAATATCATTGATTAGGCAAACTTCTTTTAACCCTATGCGATTCCAATAATTGAAAATAGTAATGGTATTGGTAGACCGTAGACAAACAGATGACGCCTAATGCTGAAAGTAGTAAGCACAAATAATAAATGTCAAAAAAAAAAGGGAAAATCAAACACCACATATTGAATGCTTTCTGCGTCTTCTTCCTCCTTATTGCGTGTGTTGTTACTGGCAAAATTCTTTCTCGTTTGTGGGTTCTGGTAATATTCTTTCTCGTGTGTTGGCTTGAATACTTCAATGGTTTCCATTTGTTGTTTCGACCTTGTAATTGTGGGCACATAATTTGGAGGCGCATTCTCCTAAAACCCACATAATTTTCTGGTCTTCTGTTGTTCAATCCCCATTCACCAAATCCTGTTCGATTTGGGGCAGTTCTTTCATAATTCCTGAATGGAAATTCCTCAAACTACTTCCTTTTGTTGAATTCTTCGGTTTATTTCTTTCTGGGTCTGGCCCCCGCTTTCTCTTCCTAGGATTTGCCTGATTCAAGTGTTTTGGGGTGAATAGCTGAAGCATTAGGGTTTGTTAGTTGGAAATTAGGAGATTAGGACAGAAGCATTGATAAAGAGGAGGATGAAACTGAGGAAATCTGTGCTTTTGTTGTTGTCGGCGACGGTTCTTGCACCTATTGTTCTCTACACGGACACTCTTGGCGCTTATTTCACTTCATCAACTTGTAATGTCTCTCGCTATGTACTTTCTTTTCTTATTTGAAGGATAACTTCTGCCTTCTTGATGGATTTGTGATTTTCTTTACAGCTAGGGATGGATTCTTGGAGGATATTTCAACTGCGGTAAGTTTTTGGTTAAGCGCTTGTTTGCACTTAGTTAAATTACTGGTTTGTGTTTTTCTAAAACAAAAAAAATAAAATAAAATTTCATGTTTGTGTTGATGGGCAGTTTAATTATTGGTATGTTCTTTGTAGATGTATGCTGGTGAAATCAGGCCATTAAATGTTTTACCACAGGTGTGGATTCTATGAATCTAATACTCTCTGTTTCCTTAGTGTTTTGTTATGTCCTGTGGAAGTTTGTTGTTTTGATATGCTTGAATTGGTGTTCTAAATTTAGGAATTGTCTACTACTTTGAAAGAACCGTTGGGGACGGTTTATTCCGAAAACTCAACCGAAACAGCCTCCAATTATGCTAATGGTTCGTCGGGTGAAAATGCTCGCATTACTAGACAACTCACTGGAGGTTTTCATTTACTTCAAATATTATCCCCTTGAGAATGTGGATTGGATTTTTTTAACTGATGGAATTTGATAACTTGATTGGCAGAAGATGGGGTTTCAACTTTATCCTCCTTGACAAGTAATGGCAACGAAAACCATTCTTTGGATGAAAATCCAATAAGACAGGTGACGACTAAGGAGCATGAGGCAGGGGAAGATAATTCGAGGGAAAATGAAAATGTCGGAGGCGGAGCTGATGTGGAAAAAGATATTAATTCACAACATTACAAAGACACAACTGTAATTGCATCGGATAAAATGGTTAGGATATTTTCACTTTTGTAATTTTACATTGCTCAACCCTTTCGTCGTTATCAGTTATCACCAATACAGAGAAAGTTTTCTCATGAATTCATGATCTTAGTCTGCATAAGAGATCCATTATAGTAGATATAATGTTTTTTTTCTATACAAATTGTTGAAATTTTTAGCCATTTTACTGTTGTGTGACAAATAGTTCTCAATTTATTGATATGACTCTATGCATTTGCTAGTTCTATGACTGTTAAGAATAATTCAAAAGCCAAGAAATTTTTTTTATGTTAGACATGCCCATAGATTTATTGGCTTTGTAAAATTTCCTTGTTTTAGGAGTGGAGTTTTTGAGAGGCTTTCATGCTGTCTACTACATTTTTCTCATCTCATTTCAATGTGTTTCCCTTTGAGCCTTCTAGGAATTGAACTATGTACAGCAGTCTTCTGAAATCTCCAGCAAAGATACTTCAAGAGAACAAGTGAAGGCTGGAAGTGAGAAACCAAGAGTTGAAACTGCCCCACAAGATATCCGTATTAGACAGCTTAAGGATCAGCTTATCCGAGCAAAGGTTTTTCTATCCCTCTCTGGGACTCGAAACAATGCTCACTTTATAAGGGAGCTTCGTGCTCGTATGAAAGATGTTCAGCGAACACTTGGAGATGCCAACAAGGATTCCGAGCTCCCTAGAAAGTCAGTACTGGCTAATATTCTTTCACATGTACTCCATTGAGTAACTATATAAGATTTCAGATTTGGGAACACTATTATTTAAAATTTATTTTTCAGTTACGGTTTCTGGGATTTGGATTAAGCCATCTGCCATCCTAATGACTGGGTTGTTGCTTTGTTGTAGTTATATTGAGAGGCTGAAAGCAATGGAGCAAACATTATTGAAGGGCAAACAGATTCAGGATGATTGCGCTGCTGTGGTAAAGAAACTTCGTGCAATGATTCAACTATCTGAGGAACAGCTCCGAGTCAACAAGAAGCAGACTCTGTTTCTGACACACCTGACGGCTAAGACAATGCCAAAAGGGCTTCACTGTCTTCCTCTGCGACTATCAACCGAGTATTTCATGTTGAACCCATCTCAACAGGATTTCCCCAACAAGGAAAGATTAGAAAATCCCAACCTGTACCACTATGCCTTGTTCTCAGATAACATATTAGCTGCTGCAGTTGTTGTGAACTCCACAATAACGCATGCAAAGGTACAAGAATTCTTCCCTGCTAAGTGAAGCATCTTATGTACTTTATGCAATTCAGACAAGAGACTATTAATTTGTTGATCTATGTTGCTGGCTGAAAGTCAGATTTTATCCTTATTTTTACTGTGCAGGACCCGTCAAAACATGTCTTCCATGTTGTCACAGATAGGCTCAATTATGCGGCAATGAAAATGTGGTTTTTGGCCAATCCACCAGGCAAAGCAACAATACAGGTTCAGAATGTTGAAGAGTTCACATGGTTAAATTCTAGTTACAGTCCAGTTCTTAGGCAGTTAGGCTCTCCCTCCATGATTGAGTATTACTTCAAGAATCGTCGAGGTGCAGAATCAGATTCGAACTTGAAATTCAGGAACCCCAAGTACCTCTCTATCATGAATCACCTCCGCTTTTATCTACCTGAGATCTTCCCCAAGCTGAACAAGGTCCTATTCTTAGATGATGATGTTGTGGTACGGAAGGACCTCACCAACCTCTGGTCCCTCAATTTAAGGGGTAAAGTTATCGGAGTGGTTGAAACATGTGGAGAGAACTTTCACCGGTTCGATCGCTACCTCAACTTTTCGAATCGTTTGATTTCAGAAAAGTTCAATCCTCGTGCCTGTGGGTGGGCTTTTGGAATGAACATATTTGATCTCAAAAGTTGGAGAAATCAAAACATTACTGAAGTGTACCACAATTGGCAGAACTTGGTAAGTTCGTGTTGTTTTCACAAGTCTATTTGGAAAGAAAAGTTGACATTAAATTCCTTTTTTTTTTTGTTTGCTCAGAATCGTGACAGGTCGCTATGGAAATTGGGGACCTTGCCCCCCGGCCTGATAACCTTTTGGAACCACACTTTTGCTCTGGGCAAATCCTGGCATGTCTTGGGGCTTGGTTATAATCCAAATGTACCTCAAAAGGATATTGATCGGGCGGCGGTTATACACTACAATGGCAACTTGAAACCATGGCTCGAGATAGGCATACCCAAATTCAGAAACTATTGGGCAAAATATGTTGATTACGACCACCAGTATTTGCGCGAATGCAACATCTCTCCATGAACTTGTGCCGTTTCTTCTTCTGAGAAGCTCCAGAACACCAGGCTATTGCAATCGAATGTATGTACGCTTTGCTAACGAGCGTTTAACCATCAAAATGAATGCATAAGCGATTACAAGTTTTGCGTATTTATTTTTGGGCCTCATTGTTGGGTGTGATTAAAGCCACATGTTTTTGTAAATGATTCAACGTTGTACAATTCATATTCATTCGTTGCTTCAATCCCCCTATGGTGCATTACAGCTTTTAAGTTTTTAACCTTGTATATATGTTTTTGTGGTTTTCTGTGTCAATTTATGTCGGCAACACTATTGGTTGAGATATGGCTAACTGTTTATCTAGACTCTCCCTAAAAGACAAATTGACAAAGTTTATGTGATTAATTGAAATTGGACTGGTTCTGCACTGCTGTTAGATTGTTATTCTCTTGGTTTGGACAGACGTGTGCTGTCCTGCTCACTTGGCCCCTTGAGTTGTAGTGGTTTATTTAAGGACAAGTACAAATTAGTCAGGAATGGAGCAGTAGGGAAGGGTTGGGACCAGCGGACAGGTTGTTGGGAAAGCTGCAGCTGCAGGTGGGAAGCCTCAGAATACTTTAAATTATGGCGCTGATTGCAACGGCCCGCCTGTTAGGCGCCCTTTAAATCGGGCTTAGTTGTGGTGCCGACAGTTTAGCAGCAAAAAGATGCTACACCGTATGTTTATACACACATTGTTTCTAGAGCTTTTAGAGGTTTATGATTAATCCTTAAATTATCTTTCTTTGATCTACCCTACGTCTTGAATCTTGATTTGGACATCAAAAATATCTAAACTTTGTTCAAGAGACGAGAAATCTACCCTAGACAAGATTAGACATTGTTGCATCTAACCTAATAGTACTTTCGGAGAAATTTTTCTACCCCATCATATTATCGATTACCACTATAACAGAAGCAAAAAAAATTGACAACTAAACAAAAATAAAGGTATCCGCCAAATATTATACAATTAAAAGGGCACTCGTGGTAGTAATATAAGCCACCATGATCATATTATTGTGGGTTTCCTTTCAGTAAGATGTTCTGTTTGTCTTTCAAGCAGAGGAAAATTGGTAAAATAAAATGCTATGTGGAAGAACACCGCTAGTCTATCTGCATTTTCGTCGTCAAATTACTGTTCCACTGGGAATCAAGGCATCCTTTATTACAGTTACGATGCCGCTCTTGATGAAGTATCCGTCTGTCTCCCTCGCTGCCTCTTGCACGTCGTCAACATTAATGATCTGCGCAGATGAATTAAGACAGGAATCAACCAGAGGTAACATTGTTCAAAGCATGGGGCCGGAAGTTGAAAGGGTTGGTGGCAAGGGGGAATATTTGACCTGGACAGGAACTTACCTTCACATTTTCTCCGATGCGCGCATTTTTGTCGATAATTGCCCGCTTGATGTGGGAATTCTTGCCAATGCCGATTGGAACTCCACCTTTTGCTGCTAGTAATTTTCTGTCTGCGTCGGTCTGGGCAAGAGACACTTTTAGCATTAGTAACAGAATATGAACCTGAGGATAACTCATTGGTTTCCGAGTTCAGGCAAATGTAATTTGTCACAAAAGAAAATTAGTTTAAGACAGTATGACGAGAGAAATTAGTACCTCATAATAGTCAGCTCCCATCAACAGGGAATCTTCTATGATTGCACCCTCTGATATGCAAGATCGAAGACCGATCACTGAATGGTGTATCTTACAGTTCTGAGAGTGAAACAGTGAGCATTCATTAAGTTATTAGTTGCCCATTATGTAAATATTCAGATTGCAATGACATAGATGGAAACTTACCTTAATGACACAACCCTCACCAATGACACTGTCAGTAACATCGGCATTGAGCATTTTGGAAGGTGGCAAATAGCGGGGCTGTGTATAGATTGGGGCAGAACGGTCGTAGAAACTGCATCAAATGGACCGAGTCATACATATCGGAAGAGAGCAGCAAGGCATGCTGCAATCAGGGGAATGTTTTCAATCCCCTGTAATAATAACTCAGCAAACTGACCTGAAATCTGGCACAGGCTTTTTGGTAATCCCCAAATTGGCATTGTAGAATGCTTCAATAGTCCCAATGTCTTCCCAGTAGCCATCGTAGAGATAGGCCTGAACCTGAATGACAAATAATAACACATTATGATAAATAGAAGAAGGTCAAACCAACAAGACACATCATTGAATGCACACATCAGAAAGAAATACAATCTTGAGTAATTCAGACAGAAATTCCTCAAGCATGACTTACCCTCAGGCCAATAGAAGTAGCACCTGGAATGACCTCACTTCCAAAATCGTTTGCTGCCGTGAACTTATCTTGCAGTAGTTGCATCATTACATTTTTACTGAAAACATAGATGCCCATACTTGCAATGTAAGGCATTTCTTTCGCTCTTGCATCATCGAGACCCAAGATTGTGGTGTCAACCTTGCATGAAGCAAACCCAAAGTATAAGATATCAGTAGTTTAGGATTCTTGAAACAGTTTTTAACAGTTACAAGAAGCAATAGCAATCGCTTTGTAGTTTTACCCTCATTGCTTTCAGTTGTTCCCCCTTAGGCTTCTCTGCGAATTCTATAATTCTTCCTTCCTCATCAATCTTCATTAATCCGAAAGCAGTAGCACGTTGTTCATCCATGGGCAGTGCTGCGACTGTTATATCAGCATCACATTCTCTATGTGCTTGGATGAATTTTTCATAATCCATCCGATACAAATGATCTCCAGCAAGAACCAGGAATTCAAGAACATCATGCTCTTCAAAGAGCCATAAGTACTGCCTCACAGCATCAGCTGTACCCTGACAGATCCCAAAACCAAGAAAATAAACGAAACACTCTGCATATAGGTTGTTCATGTCTCATCTGGTTAAGCCAACAGCATAGTGAGTAGAGCACGACAAAGTTTTTTAAGGATTTTGCGGCGCTTTTATGGTGGAACAAATAATTTTTCTCAAAGAAACTTTATTTGAACAAAGGTACCACTTCTGTGCCTATTGATGTAGACATGAAAAGAAAGGTTACTCAAATGTTGAGCCATCAATGCACATTTAAGAGCCACCACACTTAATGAATGTGAAGGCTCTGAATCAATAAATGGTGTCATGACCACTAAAAATACATTGATCATTAAGTGGCACGCCTATTTCTACCCCAATACCAGGTATCAAATCTAACAGGTGTAATCACTCTACGGAGCTCATTCTTAATGTAATTGGATTAATGGACAAACTAGTAAGCAAATAGTACATTTATAGGTTTGATATGCAATTTCACCCAAAACCTAAAGTCCTATAAAAATATGGATAAATAATATCACATTTTTCCTATGTTTCATTGGTATAATTACAAACCGACTCTCAAACATTTCAAATGTAATGCAGAATAAATAAAGACACCAGACTCTTGAATGATATATACCTCTATAAATGCACACTAGAATTAAACTTCCCTTAAGAGTGATATATACCTCTATATATACCTCTATATATACCTCTATAAATGCACACTAGAATTAAATGCACACTAGAATTAAACTTCCCTTAAGAGTGATACCAACCTATAGATCCAGAAGTAACATCACCAAAGGAGATTATTTAGAGAATTGGATTTAGCCAACTCAGCCAAATATATGAATGAAAACATTCATAGAAGCAAGTCGTGCTTCTCATACCTGGAACCAGTTTGGATTCTCGGGGCTTTGCTGGGCAGCAAGAACTTCAACAAACCCTTCATTCTTATAGCCACCCATGTTACTTGCATATGCCCGTGATAAATGGCGATTAAGGGATGCAGAATTAAATTGAGTAAGAACATAGATCTTGGATATATTGCTGTTCAAACAATTGCTAACAGGGATGTCAATCAACCGATAATTTGCACCCAAGGGCACAGCTGGTTTTGCTCTTTTCTTGGTTAGAGGGTAAAGACGTGTACCAGCGCCACCTCCAAGAATGATTCCTAGCACACTCTGAATGAACAAACATAACAAAATTTATGTCAGTCGACAGTAAGCTATATCAACTTCAGAAATTGTTCCTGGAAATGATTACTATAAAACAAAGGCAGGCATGCCAATATCATACTGATGTCAATGCAGCTATGAATCATTGAAGCAGCAATTCATACTACGTATATTTATAAAAGTTCATGACTGTATCCTGTTCCCACACTCAAACTCTGCCTACTTTATCAATTCCATAACAGCAAAGGAACCAAAAACTGCACTGCCACTTAAGAATCAAACATAAATTTAATCTCTTGATTGGATTGTCCATCTTTTATTATACATCACACAAGCAATTTATTATCATAAAAAATCCTTGATAGTAATCATTTCTTCGAGAATCTTAATGCAAGCCATTCCTAATAATTGATGATCTGATTTACACTACAAGAATCAGATAAAAATGCGAGCAATGAGGAGAAACGACTCACAGTACTGGCATCGGGGTCGAGACAAGTCTGAGAAGAGCTCGAATCAGAAACAGCTTTGGGAGAAACCACCACTCGAGAAGGAACCAACATAGCTCTTCCCCCATTCCTCTCCAGATTCACGCTCAAGGCACCCCCAAAAAGCTCGGATTTTTTTGAGGAACAAACCGCGATTTTGCAATGCAGTCTGCTGGATTCCGATAATGAAGAAAGCAAATGCCCAGAACGATTTCCGAAGCCAACGGGCGATGAGGAAGCCATAGCCGCCGCCATTTGCATTGTTCGTCAGCAGCAGCACCTACGGGTAAATATGGGAAGAGGGATCAGTGATCAGCCCCACCAGTAGTAATAGTAGTAGTATTATAGAATTGAGATCCTCGAGTAGATTCGCACATCTGAATGAATGAATGATTGGAGTGCCTAAATTACGGTTTGCGAATAGAAAAAGGGGATGGAAATTGATTGGTAATCTCAAGAGTGATGTGGATGCGCAGTCTGGGAGTGTGTGTTGAGGAATGATCGAGGCAAGATCTTTTTGATAACGGACTCTTCTTCCTTGGGTTATTACACGCCACTTATTTTTTTTTCCTTTTTCTTTTATTTTATTGTACATCCACCGCTCTTTTCTTTTTTAGCTCTGTTTTGTTTTTTAGCGTGCTGTCGATTTTTCCTTTTTTTTTTCTTTTTTTATTTCAATATTGCAGTATTTACTAAAAATAAAAAATTTGCAGTCTTAAATTATAACTTAAAATTTTAAATTAATGTTAGCAACTAAAATTTTTAACTTTTTATGACACAGCTTTAAAGGACGGTGAGGAAGCCCATAAGGTTGTGAGTTGCCCCATAGTTTTTTACGGGTTTTTTTTTCCGGAAAGCCCATAGTTTTTTACTTACTTAAATTGGAACCAACAAAAAAGTGTGATAAATATCAATATCAATATTTATTTCCAAATTAAATATGCTTACAAATACAAATACTCTATTTTTCTTTTTTATTAAATTAGACAGCTTGTGACGAATCCTAATGATTAGGGTTATTCTACGGAGTTGTCGGCTAAAAACTTTTTCAGGGAATATGATGAGCCGAAGTCTTTTCATTCAAATCTAAGTAAAAAATTGATACAAGCCACCGCGAGCATTAGCCAAGGTGCTTAAAACATTTTCAAAAGAGTTAATAGTTAATACGTAGCTCGATTGCTCTTTTGGAATGGATTTGAATCTAACCTCCATGTTTCGTTGTCGGCTAATTTTTAGATTGCTAACTCGGTAACTCTTCAAAAATTATTCATATATCTTATACTTCGTATATACACATATTTACAATGAAAATAATTATTATACTAAATTTCTATATAAAAAATTACTAAATTCTAAAAATATCATGTAGTATAAAAAGTAACTCTAAACATTTTTCTTATTCTACCAATCATTGTTACTTACGAGTAGTAGTTGATTTTATCAATACGTCTTTCCGCGTGGATATTAGGGCAACATACGAGTCACCGGTCACGGCGAACACGTGATGGCTAGGCTCCTTATATGGTTTATGAATTTCATTTGGATGATTATGAATTTCATTTGGATATATTATGAATTTAATATAATAGTCATTTGAATGACTGAATTTTCGTTGATATAAAGTATCCGACATACTTATGAATCAATACGAGTTTTGTTGATCGAAAGATCTTATAGAAATTAATTCTATCAAAATTGGAATGATATGCGATTGACATTTCCATCACATGGTTGTTAAAGATGGATAAAATACCAATAAAGATCACGTACTAACATACCTTGCGATACCATTATAGTATAAAAACAAATACTTCTATAAAGACATATACTCTTTTTATTGAACGGGCACTAGGTTCGATCCCACGCGCCCCGCAACTGTGATTGGGAGAAAAATTGATCCACTTTGATTCCAGAATTAACTCCCAAATCAAATTAATCGACCCAATGATCCAAAGGCTTATGCTCAACCAAAATACTAAAAAGTACCCATAAAAAATTATATTATATGTATATAATTGAACATAATATTATATTTAATCCAGGGATATGGATTTATCATAATGGTCAAGTTTCGTAACTTCCAACATATAAGTTGGGGTTCAATTCCCTACCCGGTCTCTAGTCCCTGTGACTTGGGCTCCGACCACCATTCCACTAGCTTATAGGCTGAAGTGAAAAAAAAAAAAAAAACATAATATATTTATATCTAACCCAGCCGGTAATCCAATGGACGCATAATGAAAACCGCATTAACTGCACAAAACCGAACCAATATATAACCAACCGTTCACGCCTTCCTATTCGTCTCAGCTTAATTTATTCTCCAACCTCTACAACATCAAAGTTGAAACAATGTCAGTCGTGCGATTCCCTTACCTGATCCTCGCCGTCGCTTTCTGCGTTCTGCTACTCCGTCCGCCGCTCACCTCCTCCGCGGACGATTTGGCCGCGCAAGTCTGCCGTAACACTACCGACTTCACCTTCTGCCACGACGTCATCTACTCCGACCACCGCGCTCCCGGCGCCGATCGCGTGGTTCTCGCCTACATCACATTCGGCAAGGCGTACACCAACGCCACGGATACCAGAGATTACATCGCTTCGCAGATAGGATCCGGCGCCGGCGCCAAGAGTGGCCTGTCAAAGTGCCTGAAGGAGTACAACGATGCGGTGCAGACGCTGGCGGGGATTCTGGGCGACTTGGATTCCGAGACGTATTACGAATTGGATAAACGGTCGATGGAAATCGGAGAAGATCAGGCGGCGTGCGAGAAAGGCCTGGGCGGCGGGCAATCGCTGGTCAGCCGCCGGAACCGTATGATGATGAAACTTGTGAATATCTGCTACGTTGTTTCGAAGCTTTTTGTTGTTAATTGAATTTTAGTTTCTTAATTCTTATTGAACTGATTAAGGTGGGCGGTTTGAATTTTGTCTCATCCATTTAGGCCGAAATATAGATATAATAATCATAATTATACAAATGATATCTCATTCGATTGACATGACATCCATTTTTTTTTAACATGCTATACATGCTAGGAAAATGTGGTGGAAGTCACAAAGGAAAATAAAAAGGAGGAACAGAGGGCTGGTGGGGATTAAATATTTTTAGGAACACAAGTTAGAAAACGACGGAAATGAAATGGACACCAAATTAAAATAAAATACTACAAAGTTGCAATGTTGCATGAGTATGTACTACTACTAAAGAATTCATATCATGCTCAATGCATGGTCATTTTTTACTAATAAAATAGTACTATCTCAAAGAAAGGGTTTGAGTTTTCTTAGGGTCCTTGATGAGATGGCACTACCTCATTGAGCACAAGTATATTAAAACAGCCCACGGTATTTTAAAAAAATGTTAAATTTGTTAAGAGGGTTGTTCAAAGTTTGTTGAATATATAGTGATAGTAAGGCCAAATTAAGAAGGATCAATTAAAGATTGTTAAGTATAGTGTAATAGGTATGGTTTTGTTTGACCCACCCTAGCTAGTGGGGCACATTGTTTTGAACAAACATATTTGTTTAAGCTCTATCTATAACTACATATTTGTGTAATACTAGCTCTGTATATGAATAATTAATATTTGTTAATATAAATTCATATTATTATATTGTTTATATACAAAGTTAAAATAATATATAATGAGTAGGTAATTTAAAGAAATGTATATGCTCTTCCATTTCCCATGTTTTTATGTTATACTACATGAGTTTTTCTTGTTTGGCTATGAAATTCGAATGATAAATTCTAAATAACTAATAATGAGTTTTGATAGTAATTTCTAATTTTATTAGTGATTTAAAAAAAATAGGTCATTAAAATAAAAAGTTATTCTCATAGTGTTATATATGGTTAATCTCATAATAGTTATATGTACTACCTCCGTTCCTTTATAAATGCAACATTTGAGATTTTGGCACTGTTATTGAGTAACTTTTATTCGACTTTTTAACACAATTATATAAGATAAAATATAGTCAAGTGGGATCTTGTTGGATTCGTCTAATCGAATAGATTTAGAATATCAAAATTTTATACTTAATTTTTATTTATATGTAATTTAAGTTATTAAGGATTAAAAATGTGATTGGATTGCGTGAAATGTGGGTCCATATCATTTAAAAAGGAACGGAGGAAGTATGATTTTATGATATTAAATATTTAAAATTTAAATTTTAAAATTTTTTATATTTTTAAAATGATTTATATATACCATGGTGATGGTATTTTTAAAATAATTTTATTACTACTGTATATTTAAATTTTAAACTCAAAATGTATGGTAATATGGTTGGCTTCACGAGCCATGAATTCCAATTCCCAATTCCGCATTTTCATCTCTCTGTCATCACCAGTGGCGAATTTAGGATCTTTAGTTTGGTAGGTCAAATATCATGAAGAGTGAACAACTAACTTTACTAAGATATATTCAATTAACATTTGTTAACATGTTTTTAGACTTTTGAAAATGGGTATATTTAGAAAATCCATAGACTTCACGTATAATTGGCTTCCTTTGTATAGATTTCATATTGTACGTAGAAACTTTTTTTGAAAAAAAAAACTTGTATAATTATAATTTTTAAAGAGAATCCATTAAAATTGATGGAGTCTAAGTAATTAGGTTGTTGAACACCTAAAGATTTTTAAGACCTTTTAAATTTTGTATTAATTAAATACATCAAGATTTTTAAAAGACTTTTAAAATCTGGATTGAATAGCTTAAGAGTTTTAACTACTTTTTAAAATTCATATTGTAAACACTCAAATTTTAAGAGACTAAGAAAAATGCTATATGCTCTTTATTGGATATATCCCCATTAAGTTATGAACCCCTTAAAATATACATACATTTATAATAAAAATAATTATTATACTATAAAACTTCTACTCAAATTACTCAATAATTGTTCTAAGATTACCATCTAATTCCTAATTATATAAAACTATTAGTACTAATATTTTAATTTTTATTTTTTTGGTGGGTCAATTGACCCACCTTGCTCTTGAATAGATACGCCCATGGTCATCACCAATTCTGTTAGGTCCATAATGCAATATTCTTGTTTGTAGCAAATCCATGCATGTTCGATATCAGAAGAATATAAAATATAACTCTAAATATAATATTCCACCTAACACCATTAGTACCAGGCATACGAAAATTTTTTGGGAGGTGCCCCAAATTTAAAACCGTAAATATTCTATACGAGCATAAGATTCTCTATATCCATTTGAGATGAGGGTATTTAGCCGTATTTGAGGAAGTGTAGAGTCTCATTCTCATTACCATTATAAACATCATGAATCTATATATATATTAAAGCATTAGTGAACAACCCATCCTACATTTAATGTGGTGTCTCCATTTCAAATTTCTAATTTTTATAAATTTTTGCAATTTTTAATTATCAATTTAGATTTTCACATTTATTAATTTATTTATTATAGATTTTCAGTTTTTGAAATATATGATATTTCTACCCATATTCACTTTTAAAAAGATTTGAAAGATTTGAAATTTAAAATTTTGCATATCTTATTTTATCTATATTATTTGCATTTTTAGTTTACTAATTTTAGATTTTCGTATTTATTTATTTATTCATTATAGATTTTAGTCTATCGTGTATAAAATCTACCATTTACTTATGAATTCTTACTCTATCATTCTATCGTGTCACTATATATTCACTTTTAAAAAGATTCGAAGATAAATTTTGAAATTTTGCATTTTTTATTTTATCTATGGATTTTATTTATTTGCATTTTTTATTTTATCTATTTTAGATTTTATTATATTTCAATTTTGTTTTATTTATTTTAAATTTTATTGCTGCATTTAGTATTTATTTATAAATTTTCAGTTTTTACACTATAAAATTATTATAACGAGATTTTGCACTGGCAGCTAAGAACTATTTTGTGTTTATATTTTAATGCCGGTAATTTTGTGTAGGTTTGGTCTCAATTTTGATTATATATTCTTTTGTGTGGTGAATTATGTAAGCAAAATGTATATTGCATATCAGATTTATTTATTCGTGTTAAAGATATATTAATGTGCATATAAAAACTCCAATTTTTAGTTTTTAAAAGATATTAAAATTTTAATTTATATGAAGTTCCCACAATTTTCAGTTTTTTTTTTAAAAATAGAATTTCAAAATTTAAATGGAATTTGCAGTGTATTATGGAATTTCTATTATTAAAAGATACATTAATGAATATATAAAAAAATTGTATATATTATATTAATGTATATGTAGACTATGTTTTCACAAAAATATGTCACTTCTATTAAAAGTAATATATAATTATATAGTTGCGAATATATCCATCAGTAAATAAAGAAGGAAATTTAATTTTAATTAATCTACTCCCTCTATCCCATTAATTATGTCTCAAAAATTTTGGACACGACATCCAATACATTTTTTTTAACATTTAATATCTTAAAATGTACATATGTAAAAATTATGTAAAATATATATTCTGAAATTACATGATTAGAAAAATCTAACAAGACCGAATTCGACTATATTTTTTTTCATATCTAATTACGATAATATTAGGTCAAAATTGATCAATAAACAATGTTAAAAACTCAAAATGAGACACTTTGAGTGCGACGGAGGGAATATTTTTTAAGAAATACTCCCTCCGTATTATAAGTGTAACACTAGGAAATGATACAGGATTTAAGGTAAGTTAATAAAATTTATTTAGTTGAAGTAATTAAATAAATAAAATAAGTCACATTTGACTTTATTCCTTTTGAGTTTTATTTAAATGAATATAAAAAATTAATAATTTAAGTACAATTAGTAAAAATTATTAACCTTAAAAATATTTTAAATATGGTAATGTAACACTTATTTCCAAACACCCAAAAAGGGAAAGTGTAACATTTAGACAATGGATGATGTAATTCATTAATCTATATTTTAACAGATTTGCAATTGACGAAAAACAAATATAAATCTAGCTTTATTAGAAAATTGTGATTGTGAATGATCAAAGTAAGTTCATATTGAAAGGCTAATTGGTGTAAGTTCTATAAGTTTGAAAATTTTATCTGGAATGCCGGTACTGAATGAAGTTTTAACGTCTGAAACAAATAATCTATTGATACTAGAAGAGATATATTATAATAAGGAAGAAATGGAAGCGGATCATGCTAACTTATTGCCTTTGTTGATTGATGATGAGAAGAATATTTATAATAAAATAATGTCTGTAGTTGATAGTGATGGGTGTTGATTCATTTTCTTTACGCGGTGGACAGGGGCGGAACCAGGTTCGACATTTAGGGCGGCCAAATTTAAATAGTCAGGATTGACTCTGAGTTATTATATAATTAATCTAGACTCAATTGAAAGATTCAGACAAATGATTTAGATATATGGAAGCGAGCGGATCCCAAACATCGTCATGAAATAAAATGAATATAGATAGTTTATCAATATAAAAGTATACAAAATTAGAGCATACATATATAAAAATTATAAATAAATCATATAAGAATATTATCTAGAGAATATTATGTTTAGCCCTTCATGGTAGATGTAATATTGTGTTGTATTTAGCATTCAATGGAATAACACCGTTACTCAAAAGGTAGGACTGCATAGTCTAGATTTGATATTGCATTAGATTGAGACGAGAATTTTACCTGCAAAAAACTTACATCAGAAAATTATTTAACCTCTTTTCTCATTAAAACAAAGCTCAATATTTGGGATGAAAATTATTGATTGGTAGAATGATTTATAAGCCCGTCTGAATTAACCAAATTCTTCATTCGATTTCAGAGGAAAATATTTCACTCGCAGTTTGTTTTACTATGATTATTAAAAAAAAAGAGTAAATATCAACCTTTAAAGAATATTAGACTATGTCTTCAAAAACCGGTTTTTACCCATGTCAGTAATATGTTGCAATATCTCGTGTCACTGTAAAGAGGGGACTCGAAGTATTAATACGTAATTAAGATATATTAACTTAAGATACTATAAGAAATGTTATTTATAATGAAAATTATATATGACAGGAATTTGCACAATGAATACTTCATGTACGTGATGGTAATTGGTAAAGTTGTTATTAATCTTGAAGATGTACAATTAGATTTGACATTTCCAGATGATAGTTTTATAAACTCTACCAGATATTCTATAGCGGCAATTGTTGAGAGTACTTATACAAATATAAACTGCACCACTTCAAATTCAAACATTTTTACTATATATTAACCCCTACCAATGAAATTGTTGCTACAATCAATACTTACCTCATGGAACGTATGTCTACAAATTAAAATGTATATATATATATATATCAGTTTTAACAATATTTGACAAAATGATGAAAGTATAGATAATGACAATGAATTATTTTCACTGAAATATCTAAACACGATCAATTGTTCTGAATCATGAAATATAGTTGAATAAGGGTTACATAGTCATGCTTCTTAGAAATATATATACATCAAATAAATTATGTAATGGAAGTAGGTTGATAGTAACCAAGATGCGGAACTAGATAGTTGAGGTTAAACTAATTTTCGGGAACCCATGAAAGTAGAAAATTCTTTATTGGTAGAATGACTATGAGCCTATTTGATTTGACCAAATTTTTTATTCGATTTGACATGAGAAAATTCCCACTCACGGTTTGTTTTGCTATGATTATAAACAAAAGTAAATGTCAATCTTTGAAGAATGTCGGATTTTATCTTCTAAAACCAGTTTTTAGCCATGAATAATTATGTTGCAATATTTCGTGTCACTAGCAAGATGTGACTAAAAGTATTAATATGCAATTCAGAATGATTAACTCAAGATACCACAAGAAATGTTGTTTATAATGAAATTTATATATGACATAAAATTTGCAAAATGGATAGTAGATGTAGGTGATGGTACAGCGAGTACTGATTTTGGAGATGTACGATTAGATGTGACATTTTCGAATGATATTCTTATAAACTTCACGGGTGATCCTATAGCGGCAATTTTTTAAAGTACATATACAAATACAAACTGCACCACTTCAAGTTCATATATTTTTTAAGATAGTGTTATACTAGCCCCTATTAATGAGATTTTCACCAATGAAATTTTCAGCAAATTGTTAGAAAAATTTTCATATTATATTTCATACTTATTTATAATTTTATTTTATCTTAATTTAAATTTCAATCAAATAAAAATATTATTTTAATAATTATTTTTATTGATCTGTTACGTTAGTTCCAGACAAGCCACAGAAGCTAAAGATACGGTACAATATGATTTCTTTAATAGTTTTAAAAATAATTAAATTATATTATCTAATATATATATATATATCCTCTTTTGAATATATAAAAAAATCATTACACATTTTTCATTAGTCAAAATACAATTTAGTATTACTATATATAATACTTCCTCCGTTCCTAAATAAGTGTTACGGACCCACATTTCACGCAATTCAATACACGTTTTTAATCCGTAATAACTCAAATTCCATACAAGTAAAAATTATGAAAATTTGATATTCTAAATCTATGCGATTAGACAAATCCAACAAGATCCCACTTGACTATATTTTATCTTATATAATTGTATTAAATAGTCGAGTCAAAGCTTCTTAATGAACAGTGACAAAAGTCAAAACATGCCATTTAAAAAGGAACAGAGGAAGTATAAGTATATATATTATATAAAATATATAGTTATGCCCGTCGAGTCTCGACGGGTTATTTACTAGTTTACTAAATAGGATCTGCACAACAGGGATTGGTTATGTTGCTGATTCAGTTTGTGCAGAAATGCTAAGCAAAAACTTGATTTGTGCTAAAGTTAGTGGAATACATTATTTTTTCTTTTTGGTAAGTGGAGTACATTTATTAGGTGGATATTCTTTCTATTTTTATTATTCTCACTAATTTGTGCATTATCTATATGTTATTTAGGAAAGTTGTTTCTTTGGGTACAATTGATAAGGAATGAAATCATTCGCCGATGGAATGTTCCAGTATGTAAATAATGATGTATGCTAATTTAATATGTAATTGATGCTATGTACTTTTAGATTGTGAAATCAATGATGAAAAACTCATTAATAATATGTACTATGTAGGGATGTAAACGGGTAGGGTAGGGTACGGGTAGGCCACCTCCACTCACTACCCGAAATATAATTATCCTACCCTTACCCTACCCTATTACCCTAAAATTAAATATCGGGTAGGATTCGGGTAATATCCGTCGGGTATGCGGATTATCCGCGGGTAAATGGGTACCCGAAATCTTAAATATTATATAGTTAACCGACTCTACCCGACCCAACTTTAATAAAGAAAAACTAATTTTTCACCATAAAAAAATAAATAAAACCTTCATTATTGCACGAGAATAAAATTTAAAAGAATATTTAAAAGAAACCGCTAAAGCAACATAAATAAATACTGTAATATTTAAGAATATTCAGTAAAAAATTCATAAATCTTTTTACTGCCAAATCTCAAACGTTAATAAATTTGAAATATAAAAATAAATAAATAAATAAACAAACATATAAATATATCTCAATATATAATATAAATTAAATATATATAAGTATATGATATAGATAAATATATATATTTAATCGGGTAATCGGGTAGGGTAATCGGGTGATATATCACAACAAGAAATTTTGGAATTCCCGACCGAAATCTGCGGTCTGTAACCCCCGGACGCGGGTCGGCTCGGGGAGTTACCGACCGCACTCCCGACCGCAGATGTCGGTCGGGAGCGAGCACGTCGATAACTCGCCGTCGACCGAAATCTTGCCCGTCGGCGACGTTCCCGACCCCCTTCCCGACCGCATTTGCGGTCGGGAAACTTGTCGACCGCTTGGTCGACCGAATTCGCGGTCGGCAGCTGATGAGGAAATTTTTTTTTATCAGGGAGCTACCGACCAATCTACCGACCGCAAATGCGGTCGGTAGTCTCCACTCTTGCCAACAGCCCAGTCTGCTAAAGCAGCAACCTGCCTGCAAACATCACATACAACCTATATACTAATATTGCACAAGTAATTTGAAAACACAACCTATACAACCCTGCCTGCAAACATCACCAAATATACAATTTCATACCATTTGAAAACATCATCAAAACAACATTTATAACAAGTAATCTGAAAACACGCACAAAGGCTAGATTCGATGATTTTACATAATTATGTACTAAGCTACAAACTCCAAAAGAAAATCCACATCCCTTAGAAAGATCCAACCACAAATCGTCATCAGTCACCACCTAACATATATACAACCAAGTCCTGAAACATAAACGCCCACAATGAGCAGATGAAATGAGAAGCTACCTGTATTCACATTAGGATCATACAACAGGTAATATTGAAGAGAGAGAGAGACGATGAGGCATCAAGCAGTGACCGGTTCTGTTGGTGTCGCGGGGGGTGTGAGAAAATTAGGAGGAAGGCTGACACCGCCTCCTTTGACAGATACAGTGGGGCTCCGAACAGAACTGGCCCTGCTCACAAGGTGTGTGTCGAGGAATACCACAACAACAGTGATGTCATCGTGGAAATGGCGGCGTACACCGCGGTCAATTTTTTTCAAGTCTGAGTATCGCATCTCCCTCTTCTTCGCTGCCTCTTGCAGCGCTGCTTATATGAGCACCACATGATGACTAATCTCTTAACACTCCCCTGCATTATATGAGCACCACATGATGACTCCAGAATAGAAAATTAGAATAAGTCCATATATAACCTAAGAACAGAAGTATAGATTGCATGTTGCCATAGTCCTCTTCTCACTATATTCTTTTTTCTGGATTTCCCATGGCAATTTGAAACTGACCAAGAAAATAGCAATAGTATACACAGAATATTGGGACATTTTGAGCTCTCTTATACGCACTCCAAATCATCTGGCATCTGATTCCTTTCATTTTCTTGACTATTGGTGCTATCACACCTGTCTAAATATTTCTAATTTTACTTGATTTAGCACACACACACAACTAATTTAATGTATCAATGCAGGCATGCTAACATTGTCGTCTTGGTTTTCATTTTTTGTTTGTATTCACACGTGGAGAAGCAAAATGAACTGACAAGAGATGCAATTATAGAAAGCTGCTACTTTGTTGATCAGACCTTTTCAACCAATTTGAATCATCGATACCTATAAGAAAGTGTAAAGATAAATTGTGCTTAAGAGAGCACTCTCACAGACTACAACTCTGATTTTATTCATCATACACTATATACTTTCAAACCCTACAAACCTAGTATATGACCATTTAATACCATGTTATGATTCACGGCACATAAATATTACTACCACTGAAATTAGAAAAATTTATGGCATAACACTACAAATTATAAGCACTGCTTACTCGTATCAACACAAAAAATCTGAAAGCCCATTAAGCATAAAAATCTTACATTGCGTGGATTATTTTGGACTAGATCAACGGCTTCTTGATTCGTAAAGTGCTCCCAAAGGCCATCAGATCTTACATAAAAATCCGATTGATCTTGAGATCTGCCCAAAAACATGCTCATCATTACCCCATTGAAAACAAAAAAGTCAAACATAGATAGTAAGATAATCCAAAAATCCAAAGAAAGAGTTTGAGAAACCAACAGTTGCAAGACAGATAGTTGGATTCTAAGATGCAGCTTTCAAAATAACATACCAGCTCACGATTTACCATAGCAAAAAATATATTGTCCAAACAAGGAAGCACTTAAACAAGATACCTTTTCAGGCAAAAAATACCTTCACCATCCTTCTATACTCCATAGCTTATCTGAAATTGACCTTTTCAGGCAATCAAACACTTAAACAAGGAAGATACTAGATACAAATTACAAGAGGGTTTGAATGAAATGAAAGGCATAACTCCAATGTTTTAATCAATCAAGTGAGATGGCAACTAATTTTAGCGGTGTAGCACCAGCCATTTGCATGCAAATTAATAGAGTTATGTTGACAACGCTTCAAGATAAATGTTTGTACCATTACCTAGTCCAAAAACAAGCTGTGAAACTATTGGTTTTAAATATTTAGTGAAACCTAATTATCAAATAATGGAAGTGCTTTTCAAGTATTATCAAGGCCAGTGTGAACATTTGCAATTGTTCTTATTGGACCAACATCAGCCAATTGAGTAGCAGGGTTCACGCTAAAAGAAACTAACCTGACAGTTTCTGAAAATAAATTATTGACAAACCTGTATAAGACCCTTATTACAATGTTGGCCTGAATCCTTATACCAGAGGAGACATTCTTGACGACCAGAGGCATCTGAACCTCCCCGCACACTTCGATCTGCTCATTTTCCCAGCCTATATCAGCCCAAATTTCAACATATTTCAGCCAAATTTTATAGACTTGCCTAATTTCAATCCTCCACGATCCTCCACACTAATTCATAATGTAACAATCAACCTATTTCAACCAAATTTCAACAAAAAATTTCACACCCAAAATTCAAATATCACATATTAGTTTCAGAGTGTAATTTCGCAAATTTTAGCTAACTTTCAACAACAAATTTCACTACCAAAGTTGACAGCCAATTTGCCCAAATTTCAGCCGGAAAACACTCAGAATTTCACAAAAAATTTCACAAATATCCCAAAATCAACTGCAATTTTAGGCACCCAAAGTCAACAAATGTCAACCAAATCAACAAATTAAAGGAATGCAGGGCACCCAAATTTCATACCTCAACACCGTAGATAGGTGGTTTCACGGGGACTGCCGCCGACTACACCGGAGACGACGGGGGCAACACCGGCGACGAGAGGGGACTCCGGCAGTGGTGGGTTCGCTGCGGTGGATTCAAAATGAAATTGTGGCGGTGGGAGGACGGCTGTTCGTTCGTGGCGGCTATGGAGTCTCCAAATAACGCCGCCTGTCGCCGCACACCCACCGAAGCTCGAAAACATTGCCGGAGATGATGGTGGTCCGACGGCAGGGGATGGAATGGCTATGGTGGTCCGGCGGCTCGCACAATGGGGGGTAGCTCGAGGGGCTGCGCACGCTGGAAGGGTCAAGGGGATGCTTCGGAATGGTTCGAATTGGGTCGGGAATGGAGGTGGTCGGAAGGTTTGGGTAACTCGCGGGTGAATGAAGGTAACAATGGTTGCGCTCCCTTTGTTCTGTAAATCTCGATTACAGCTGCGATGGGGACGATTTAAGCCCTAGGCTACCGACCGCAGATGGAGTCGCCCATGCGGTCGGTAGCGTCGACCCGGAAAAGTTCGGTCGGGCAGTGCGGTCGGCTACTCAGACTTTTTTTGTAGTGTATGAAATTCGTACCCTACCCGCACCCGATATGGTTTATTTCGGTTTCGGTTAATACCCTACCCGATTACCCGATTATCTCTACCCTACCCTACCCGATACCCGATTACCCGACGGGTTACCCGACCCTACGGGTAAAGTTGACATCCCTAGTACTATGGGAATAATATATGAATGCATGTGCTAATGAATCACACCTATAGTGTTATGTGCTAATATATTGTATAATTAGTGATATGTGCTGATTTAATGTGTATTTAGTTCTAAGTGAATGCTAAAAACATTTATGAATTCACTAATATTAATTTATCAAATTAGGAGAATAAATATTACCAAAACCATCAGTTAACCATAATGGAAACAAATTATAATGTTATGGAAACAAAATATCACATTAACCAAATTAATAGTGTCTCTTAAATGGAAATGACTTCAAGAATTATCCGATTAACACATAATGAATTATCTTATAGCAATTTCTGGACCTACATAATTTTGGGTATTCTGCATACTAACTAAACCCCTGCACAACAACCCATCCCACCATCACCATTATTCTGAATTAAATTTAGTATGTGCTTTCATCACCATTACACTGTCTTTAAATTTAGTATGTGGTTAAATTTATAGTAAATGTGATAATGTTAAATATATTGCAAATAAATATATTTATCACCTAAACTGAATAAATATGTTAACTTTCGGGATTAGGGCTCTTCCTAATACTCAAATACTTTGACATGTTTCTTTTGTGAGATATAATTTTAATAAATATCCTAATTATTTTGATTAAGTAATTTATCAAGCTAATCCAACAATATATAAACATGTCTCATGTCTGTGTACGGTTGCTACCTGGATAGCAGAGGCCACAGCCACAGGTCCCCTCCCTCCCCCCCCCCCCCCCCCCCCCCCCCCCCCCCCCCAACATAGACGATGGAATGTCAATTTGTTATTGCTGTTACTTGTAAGTTGTAGTAATAAATATAAATGCGAGTGAATGACATTTCTACCACAATTTCCCTCAAGGCAAGGCAAGGCAAATATCCCTTTCTTGTACAGTCCTTCAATTACTTTGAACCAAATTTAATTATAAACCCTTATTGCTCCACCTACATTGACCAATGACATTTATTCGCAGAATCCCACAAAGTAAATTCATTTAACACCAACACCAAATTATGCCCCCACGAGCCAAAATATATGGACTCTATAATTCATTTTCGTGGGAGAATCAGACTGCAAATGAACATCTAAATAGGAAGAAACCGAACCTGGAATTTCGTAACTCGATCCACGGCGGAGGAAAATGGTCGGCAGAGGCTGGGAGTGGAAGAAAGCCGCCAAGAACGTACTCTCCAAAGCGCGTTTGTGTACGCGCCGCAGACGACAACTGCAGCAGCAAGTTGTGGACAATAATATTGTGAATGCTAGGAAGTTACACGCCGCCGGCAATTCCCCGCCGCCGGAGGCCCAAAGGCGGAGGAGCATTTCTCCCAACAACAAGGTAAAATAGTAGCAGTAGTAGTAAAGTTTCAATTTTTATGCCATATAATTGCTCTGCGTGTGGTATAATTGCGAATTGCAATAATTGTTAAAAGTTGGAGTAATTTGCATCTTGGAAGTATGAGAGTCAAGTTCTTAGCTTTGGAAAAATAAAGTCATCCTAAATAAATAAGCATTGAATTGTATTTGACTGTCATTACATTTCCATCTAGAATTTTCCTTTACATTGTATAAATTCTAGATGAGAGTTTGTATCCAGTGAGCAATTGAGTGTGCTGTAGCAACTCACAAATATATCTCAGTCAAATAAAATCATCTTGATCTTGCCTATCATTGCTTTCAAATCCAACAAATTTGGTATCAGAGCCTTGACTATATAAGTTCTTACCCTATTCAAACACTCAATTTCATTTTCCTGCTATAAGTTCCCAATCTTGGCTTATGGCTTCCGTCACAGCATCATTGTTTCAATATTCTCCAAGTCAGGTACCTATTTTTGAAGGAGAGCACTACGACTACTGGTGTAGCCAAATGCAAACCTTCTTCATCTCACTGGACCTCTGGGACGTGATTGAAAACGAAGAACCATCTAACACTGAGGTTGAATCTGCCCAAGCACAAAAGGAGCGAATAAAAAAGGATGCGATGGCGCTACGGTACATTCAACAAGGTGTTGGCAAATCTATTTTTCCTCGAATCTTTGGTGTCACAACAGCCAAGGATGCGTGGGAAATTCTGCAGCAAGAGTTCGAAGGGACCGAAAAAACGATTGCCTTGAGACTCCAGTCCCTATGGCGAGATTTCGATAATCTCAAAATGGATGATCGAGAGACAGTCCGAGAATTCTCATCTCGAGTTTCGGAGATTGTGAACCAAATCAAAAGTTGTGGCGATACAATTCAAGACAAAAGAGTTGTGGAGAAAATTTTGCGGTGTCTTCCACCGAAGTTCGATCATGCAGCGGCAGCCATTGAGGAGTCAAAGGATTTATCAGCAATGACCATGTATGAGTTAACAGGTTCACTTCTCGTACATGAGCAAAGGATTAATCGTTCGGCTAATCCATCGACTGAGCAGGCCTTTCAATCAAAGCAAGAATTTGTTAACAAAGGGCAGGCAAGTCAAAAGAAAGGAAACTTCAAGTGGCGTAATAATCAGAAGAATAAAAATTGGAAAGGAAAGGCAACTCAAACTGTCAATGATAGTTCTTCTGGTTGTATCATTTGCAAAAAGACAAATCATGAGTCTAAAGATTGTTTCTTTAGATGCAAGAGATGCAAGATCCCAAATCACTCTCAAAGAGATTGTTGGTTCCAGAATAAAGGAAAGTCTAAAGAAACAGAAGATGCGAAGTTCACGGAGCAGCCGAGTGATGAAATCCTCTTCTACACAGGTACTGAAGGTGAATCCGAAATCATATGGTATCTTGACAGCGGCTGCAGCAACCACATGTCAGGCAATCGTGACCTTTTTGTCGATCTAAATCCGAATATAACATCTCAAATCATTCTTGGAGATGGATCACGGAGAGGTGCCGAAGGGAAAGGAACCATTTCTATTCAAACTAAGAATGGTGACAGGAAACTCATCACTGAAGTCCTTTATGTACCAAATCTTTCTCACAACCTGCTAAGTGTTGGTCAGTTGATGCAAAAGGGGTTCTCGGTTCTTTTTGATGAAGAAAAATGTGAGATTCTGGATAAAGGGAAAAATGTGGTTATCGCATATGCTGAAATGAAGAATAAGGTATTCCCTCTCATGATGCCAGTACATTTAAATAATGCTTTTAAAGTGGATACTTCAGATTTATCACATCTATGGCACTTGAGATATGGCCATTTAAATAATGGTGGATTACACTTGTTGAAGACAAAGAATATGGTGGTTGGACTTCCTGATATCCAGAAATCTAACAAAATTTGTGAAGGTTGCATATTTGGAAAAATGCACAGGCTCCCATTTCCTGAAACATCTTGGCGAGCGAAGGCACCATTGGAGTTGGTTCATTCAGATATCTGTGGACCTACACAAACTCCAACTCCTGGAAACAAGAGGTATTTTATTCTCTTTGTCGATGATTATACAAGGATGATGTGGGTCTATTTTCTCAACCAAAAGTCAGAAGCTTTTTCCACCTTCTTGCAATTCAAATCTCTTGTGGAGAAGGAAAGTGGTCATTCTATCAAGACCTTGAGAACCGATCGTGGAGGAGAGTTTCTCTACACACCATTTATGGAGTATTGCAAGACTAATGGAATAAGGAGGCAGCTGACAGTGAGCAGAACACCGCAGCAAAATGGAGTTTCCGAAAGGAAAAATCGCACGATTGTGGAGATGGCAAGGAGTATGTTGAAAGGAAAAGGAGTTCCAAATCAATATTGGGCAGAAGCTGTTCACACGGCTGTGTATATTCTCAATAGATCCCCAACAAAAGCTGTTCGGAATAAAACTCCATACGAGGCGTGGCATGACCGAAAGCCAAGAATCAATCATCTAAAAGTTTTTGGCAGTATTGTTTATGCTCTTACTTCATCTCAGAATCGTGAGAAGTTTGATGAAAAGGGACAAAAACTTGTCTTTGTCGGGTACAGCGACGAATCCAAAGGTTACCGTCTGCTTGATCCTGTTGTGAATAAAATAATTGTGTCTCGAGATGTCATATTTGATGAAGAAGCAGCATGGGATTGGAATCAAAAGCAAGCTTTGGAGCCCATGTTTTTGGAGGATCCAGTGGCATCTCAAACTCAAATTGGTGTCTCTCAAAATGAAGAAGCTGATGAAGAAAGTCCACCAAGGAAGACTCGCGCTCTCACTGAAATATATGAATCATGTGAGTTTGGATTATTTTCTGCTGAGCCTCAATCATTTGAAGAGGCATCAAATGAGCAATGCTGGACAAAGGCCATGAACGAAGAGATGTCCACCATTGAGAAAAATAAAACTTGGGAGCTCGTTGATTTGCCTGAAGGGAAAAAGGTTATCGGGCTAAAATGGGTTTATAAAATAAAGTACAACGAACATGGTGAAATACAAAAGTACAAAGCTCGGCTCGTCGCAAAGGGCTATTCTCAACAACCTGGAGTTGACTTCACCGAAACTTATGCTCCAGTGGCCCGAATTGAGACCATCCGCACTGTTCTTGCATTGGCCGCTCAATTGGAAGTGCCTGTCTACCAACTTGACGTAAAATCAGCGTTTCTAAATGGTGAAATCCAGGAGGAAGTTTTTGTTGAGCAGCCTGAGGGTTATAAGATCCAAGGGCAAGAGGCTAAAGTTTATAAATTGAAGAAGGCGTTGTACGGGCTAAAACAAGCTCCACGAGCTTGGAATAGCAAAATCAATGGATATTTCATTGAAGATGGTTTCAAACGCAGCCCAAGTGAAGCATCACTTTATGTTAAACATTGTGATGACAACTTCCTGGTTGTGTGCCTCTATGTTGATGACTTAATATTTTTTGGTACTGACAAGTCCATGACAGAGGCATTCAAGAAGAATATGATGGCCAAGTTTGAGATGACCGACTTGGGCTTGATGCAATATTTTCTTGGGATCCAAGTGAAGCAACAACCTGGAAGAATTTTCCTATCTCAGGAGAAATACATTGATGATCTCTTGAAGAAATTTCATATGAGCCAGTGCAAGCCTGTTACCACTCCAATGGCATTGAATGAAAAATTGCAAGTTCATGACAATGCTGAAAAAGTTGATGCATCACTCTATCGACAATTGGTTGGTTCGCTGCTATATCTCAACACAAGGCCGGACATCACTTATTCGGTGAGTATTCTATCCAGATTTATGAGTGAACCAAGCAAAATTCACTTTACAGCAGCAAAAAGAGTTCTAAGGTACTTAAAGGGTACAAAGGATCAAGGCATTGAATTCAAGAAAGTAAATGATCCAAAGCTTATTGGCTACACAGACAGCGATTGGGCTGGATCGCTTGATGATCGAAAGAGCACATCTGGATATATTTTTTGTCTTGGATCTAATGTGATTTCATGGTGCTCCAGAAAGCAAAAATCTGTTGCTCTATCCTCTGCCGAGGCGGAATATATTGCAGCGACCGATGCGGCGTGTGAAGCAGTGTGGCTAAGACGCATCCTGGAAGACTTGAAGTTTGTGCAGAATGAGCCGACAACAATACACTGTGATAATATGTCCGCAATAGCAATGACCAAAAATCCTGTGTTTCATGCGAGGTCCAAGCACATTGAACTCCGTCATCATTTCATTCGGGAGTTGGTGAATCGGGAAGAAATTTGTGTTAGTTTTATTCCCACTGATGATCAGCCAGCAGACATGATGACCAAGGCTGTGACGTTGGAGAAGTTCCAGAAATTCAAGAAGCAACTCAAGATGGCAAATTAAGAGGGGGTGTTAAAAGTTGGAGTAATTTGCATCTTGGAAGTATGAGAGTCAAGTTCTTAGCTTTGGAAAAATAAAGTCATCCTAAATAAATAAGCATTGAATTGTATTTGACTGTCATTACATTTCCATCTAGAATTTTCCTTTACATTGTATAAATTCTAGATGAGAGTTTGTATCCAGTGAGCAATTGAGTGTGCTGTAGCAACTCACAAATATATCTCAGTCAAATAAAATCATCTTGATCTTGCCTATCATTGCTTTCAAATCCAACAATAATTACTATGTCTAAGATGTTTTTAATTCCTGTTGGCACAGAATTTGTGCGCAATATGTCTGGATCCATTAAGCAGCGGAGGCCAGGCGATTTTCACCGCACAATGCAGCCACTCATTTCACTTTACCTGCATTTCTTCGAACGTCCGCCACGGAAGCGTCACTTGCCCCATTTGCCGTGATCGTTGGACGGAGCTACCGCGCCGCCGTGATGAACCCATTGCACAAAATGACGACGACGACGACGACATGCCTGATCGTGTTGCTGATCAGCCCCTTGTACGTATTTCTCCATTGATTGCATCCATATTCAATCGTGGTTCTGGATTTGGTTTCAACGGTGGAAGCCGAAGTTCGACGGAAGAATCGTCATCCCTAGAAGCTGCTCATTTTACCTTGACCTGTTTCCGCGGGCCACGGAACTCAAGAGCTCGTCTCACCGTGAAACTGGACCGACAACCCGCCACCGACTTGGTCCTGGTTGCGAGTCCCGGCGGGGCACAATCACACTCGCGCACTCAGCTCATGAAGCGGGCGATGATATTGGTGGTTTTTTCAATGCGAGCCGTGGACAGGCTCGCCATTGTTACCGACTCCACCCCAGAAAGGTGCATCTTTCCTCTCGGACGAATGGCTTCCGAAAGGAAACGGGCCGCATTGCACGTCCTCGATCGGCTGCTCGACACGGGCCGAGCAAATCCAATCGACGGGTTGCGTAAAGGAGTGAAGATACTTGAGGACCGGCTGTACAAGAATCCTCGGTCTTGTATTTTGCACCTGACGGATATCCGGTCGGGAACCTATCCAGGATTGGATCTTCATCAGGCTCCATTTGCGATCCATCGGTTTGATGTGGGACTCGGTTACGGCACTTCGAATCGTTTCATAATGCATCAGTTCGAAGAATTCCTAGCGACGAGAGTAAGGGGGGCGATCCGAGATATCCAGGTGAGGGTTGGGGAAGGGACGAGAATTGTTAGGATTGGGAGAATGAGAGCGGGCGAGGAGAGGAGTGTACCCGTATATGTGGATGGGTCGGGGCCCGTATCCGTTGAGTATAGCTACATTGATGGGGGAGATGGCGAATGCGTTAGAAGGGGCGAAGTAGTGGTTGGCATGGAGGAGGATGGAGATTGAAGTGGCGATGATGGTCGGGATTACAGTGATCTTTTAATGGTAATAGATTCGTTACGGCAGTTGTAGGAATTATTACTAATCCATCTGGTAGGACCGGTACCTCTTTTTTCTTGCTCTCCTATCATTGTCAATGTCATGGGGTCTTTGTCGGGTATAAATTCCATTATTCAAAGTAATCAAATTCGAAACCTGTAGGCTGTAAGCATCGAAATGTCTAATTACAGGAGCATCAAATGTCAATTATGTCATCTTTGGTTATTGGGCCGGCCCAGTCTACCTACAGCCCAATCCAGAGCCCAAGTACGCCACCAACTGGCATCAGGATTCAGGGAGGAGTATGCTGGAAATATTTCGTCCGGCCACCGAGTGCATGATTTCAGCTTTGGTTTTATTTCCCCGAATTTCGATGGCGAATTTGGTGGGTTTTTCTCCTCTTTCCGCATCAAATCGGTGGTGGTGATAATTGCATGTTTCGGAGCAAGAGTTTGGCGATTTGCTCTCAGCAGTCCATGGGGACATCTCTTTTCTGATTCGCTGGTGTAGGTTATGTGGTCCTTGGGGGCCCTGGGGCTCTGCCGCACAATTACGCTCATTTATGAGGACGATGCATGCTTTTGGTGTATGTAGCATCTATCTCTGTGTTGTCGGTGAGTGTAATTGCTTGTTAAATTTTGTGTCATCTGGCCGCCTTAAATCGCCAACTGCATCGTGATTAATAATACCAGTACTACTGTACTGTACTTGCACCTGAAATGATTGATGAGGATGATTTTGAGTAGTACTTAATTGTTCTCTTGCTTTAACGAGGTAAAATTCACAGTAGTAAGTAAGCATGCGGGGTGGTACGCTTTAACATTCCTACTTACGGCTACCTACCGCGTTTGGGGTGCCCTCCTCTTTCATGTGGCGTTATACTACTTGAGAGAAAACTCAAAATCGGTGCCATTTGGCGCTATGTTCTCTGTTTGTCATGCCTTGTTTTGCTCCTTGCTTTTTTAACATCGAAAATTGTGGTCTTCGGTTGTTTTAATATACTTGCTAAATTTAGAGAATAACATTGAATTCAGACAATAAAACCCACATCATAATCAGTCGATTCAGTCCTCGGATCCTTGCTATCTGACAACTTGAGGAAAAAAAAAAAAGATCTATTAGTCTGTCTTATTTCAGAAAATTCAAATCTGTCTTTTAGTAATTTTTTGCCCCATATAATCCTCTACGTTTGCTAATTGTTTTCAATTCGGTCCTAATTACGTAATTAGCATGAGATTGCTGACGTGGCCGAAGTAAATCACATTTTACATCCACCGTGAGCAATCTAGAGTCCCCACACATAACACATTACCTTAATAAATGTTTGAAGTAAATCTTTGAATGTTGTCATAACACATCACTACTCTAAAAATGTCTCCATCGGGTCAATTGAGCCCTTATTGGGATTACCCAAACCACAAAGAAACAGCAATCATTCACAACAATAACAGAGCTTACCTTCATTTCCATTCCGGATAGACTCAATAACTCTTATCTCAGCCCCTCACCACAATAAGAAATTGGTGTTCTTGGTAAACGTAGGTCAAGCAACTCTCTTCTCTGTGCGAAGCCCATTCTCGCATCGGACTGGGCACTGCCTTCGTTGGATGCCATCAGAATTCTGGTCAGCAACTACCGCAGTTGATCTTCTTTTAGCTCTCGGTAGTTTTTTGTGTTTATCAAGAAAATGAAGACCAACTGTGGATATAATGTGTGCAAATGAATGGTTGATGTTTATTTGTGGGTTTGGTAACCCCAATGAGGACTCAATGCGAACAAAGTGGAGACTATGTCCCTAAACCCAGTGAAGAAGGGCTTAATTGACTCGCCGGAGGCATTCTTTATAGTAGTGATGTGTTATGGCAGCATTCAAAGATTTACTTCAAATATTTATTAAGCTAATGTGTTATGTGTAGGGTCTGGATTGCTCACGTTGGATGTAAAATGTGATCTACTTCGGTCACGTCAGCAACCTCATACTAATTACGCAATTAGGGCAGAATATAAAAATAAAAAAAATTAGCAAATGTAGAAAATTATATGGGGTAAAAAATTACTAAAGGACCAATTTGGATTTTTTGAAAAGAAAACGAACTAAAAGATTTTTTTTTTCCCTCAAATGGTCAGATAGCAAGGATCCAATGACTGATTATGATGTGGGTTTTATTATCTGAATTCAATGTTATTCTCTAAATTTAGTAAGTATATTAAAACAACCTAAGACCACAATTTTCGATGTTAAAAAAGCAAGGAGCAAAACAAGGCCTGACAAACAGAGAACATAGCAAAACAGGCTGCTGCAGCTGCGGATGGAAGCGCAGGGGACGGCAGGGGAAGTACTTAAAAACTGATCTTTATTGAACGACATCATCTCAGTGAAGTTATTTCAAACGCCCATGATAGAAGCCTCTGCTCCTGATACAGAGCGCACATGTGCAGTATCAGATAATAAAACTGATCTAACTTCATCAGTTGAGGGTCCAAGTTTGAGGCCCAGAGAGAATATAGCAAATAGCACAGTGGGAACACCAGTGTAGCATTCACAAAGCCAGTGGTAGTCGTGTGCCAAAGCTGTTTGATCATTCATATGAGCTGTATAATTAGCCAACTAAATTTTAGAGATGTGTGTGCACTGTTTGTATGTGTAACTCTTAATAGTAAATCAGTAAATATTTGCACATATGAGTAAAAGGCACCGAGACAGCGGACGAAAGAGCAATGAATTTCATTCTCGTTCTTTGTATTACATTTGCCTAAATTGTTGCCCGAAATGCAATGGATCATAAAATCACTACTAGTTCAACCCAGACCAAGAAACAAGAAACATAACGAAACTGAGTGGCCTAAGGATACATCAATCAAACTACGAGGCTCTCTCCACAACACAGGAGGGGAACAAAGGATAAAAGCTGCAAAATTAGATGGAAAGAGACCAAACATAAAACGCCACCAAGTGAAGGAAGAATAAGATTAGCAAATTCTACTCTATAATACATAGAAGCGATGGGATAGTGATCAGGAGGATCGGTGTCTCCTATGGTGAACTCTCTTGAGTATGCAAAGCCGTATACGTTGGCTGAGAGCCTCCAGCTTTTCGAATTTCTCGCGTTTGGACTTCTTTGTGCCCGAGGAAGCTTTCTTCTTCTTTTTCTTGCTGTCTTCCTTGGAAGAGTTCAGTGTACTTGCTTCTGAATGTCGAAGAGGCGTTGCAAGCACCTGTATGGCTGTCTGCAATTGGATTCAGACTCCTTGTTAGATCAACCAACACAGGGCAGAAGATATGTCTTGTCAAAAGAATAATTCAATATAGGTAAGAAGAGAGCGCTACAGTTGAAAGCTATTACAATATCCTATAAAACCAGACCTTTATTTGTTGAGTTTAATCAAAACTCAAAAAGACCTAATCTATTTCAACAAAGAGATGCGCGGGGGAGAGGAAACGAGAAAAACCTGATCGTGGTTGCTGACACTCGTACTTCCTATAGAAGGTGAATCATCACTCCCCAGAGATGAACACCGTCCCCAACTCTCTATGTTTGAACTTCTGGGAGAGCAACACTCTTCATTTTGACCGCTTGGCTCATCCTAAGAAATTGAAATTTGAGAGATTCAATTCTCAAAAGAACCAAAAAATACAGAAAGATTCGTACAATGATTCAGCCAAGACGCTATAGATGTTGGAACCTGTAGAGCTGTTGCGCCATTACCATGAAGATTGGCTTCTTCAACAGCCAAAGAATCCTACAAAACTCAAATGTACGCGTATTTTATTTTCTCCTACAAGCTAGATATATAATTGTACAATGTACATAATTGGAATATACAGAGTGTTACAAATCTGAACGTAATTTTCATCATAACTCAGCTTTTCCTGATAAAGGATATAATTTTCAGAATTTTTCAATACCAAGAAAGCTTTCAATTAAAGAGGGGGGTTGGTAATTTTACATTACAAACAGGTGCGATGTCGGAGAGGAGTTCCCCCACAGACTTTGCTGTAGAAATACTACGCGGTGCAGACGATGAACTTGCTGCATCGACACTTACATTCCGAAGCCCATCAATTATTTCATACAAAATGCTCTGGGAAAACAAGAGAACACTATCATTAACACGTAGGACACATGAAAGAAATTATTGGTTACAAACAAAAACAAGTGGAAAAAAAAAATGTCGGGTTACCAGCAGCAAGTAATTGGCAATAAAGCATCATTACAATATATTTCTTAAGGTGCAAGTTATCATAACTTATAAGACATTATCTACACCAACTGCACTAGTATTAAGGTACGATGAATTTTACAGGGAGATCAATGATACAATCTTATAGAAACATATTTGCAATTAAAAGTGTAGCTCCAATCTGAGTTTAGAACAACATGCACAAAAGGCAAATCTCTGAGTCATCTAGGCTTAGGCACTACAATAAATTTCAATAGCTAACGATAATTAATTTTTATCACTGACATGAAGCTATTTGACCGGTATTGTGCAGTTAAATGACCAATTATGGTTACTTATTAATGATACATAATCTTACGGAATGTACACGTCTAAACTTGCAGCTTCAGTGCATCTTTTAGATAGAACATTTTTTTCAACTATAGACTATATATGAACTTTCATTTTTTAATTCCCAGTACAGTCGGGTGTATCCATGAAGGAATGGTTCCAAAAATATTTAGATGAATTACCTCATCCATATCAGCACTGATCTTAAGGTCACCCAGATCATAATACTTTTCAATTTTTGTAGCATAAGAAGGCGAAAGTCGTGGAGGACGAAGGACATTGTAGAAGAATATAGACACAGAATCATAATAAAACTGAGGCCTAGATGAGTTGTGGTCACCGTCAAACTTGATAATATTTTTGTCACCCTGCATTGTACAAATATAATTACTACTTGGCAGAACAAAAGGTCATAATGAGATGGGCAAACATTTCCGCACCACATATGACTTGAAAATAGCATCACAATGCCGAGGGTGTATAAATTTGTCATCTTTTGCATGCCCAAACAAAGCAGGAATAAATGTCTTAGGTGCAACCTGCCAGTTTGAAGATTGAAATACATTAGTACCAAACAAGGTTAGCACTCCCCAAATTCATCACGAAAAAGAGAGTTCACGGAGGTGAAGTAGAGACCTGCACGCAGTCAAGATGCATGATATCAAATTTGGCCTTCTTCTGAATTACTCGTCGCATGTACTGAAGAGCCATCTTAACCTGTACAGAAATCGAGAGATAAGGTAATAATATTCAACGAGATGAGTATTGCACGTTCAAAACATAAGCAACTTGAGGGACTCCACATGAGAAACTTTCAGTGCCATGATGGGAGAAAGGAAAGTAAGCAAGAGAAACCCAGGCATATACCGTAGGTACTCAATCACACAAGAGACAGAACGAAGCATACTTACAGTAAATTTAGGAAGCCGAATTTTATAGACATCAGCAAGCTCCAGCATGAGATTGAATAAATTAGAGAAGGCACTATCCAAAACCATTCCAGCTATAGAAGGGTCTTCTGCTCCATAAAGAAGGCTGCATCCCAACATATAGGTGATTAGAAGCATTAAGCAGTAAGAATTGAATTTGTGAGGTCGTGACAACCAACAAACCTTCAAACAGAATATTTTGAAAAGCAAGTTTTACAAAACCAGCATCCAATTATTATGACACAGAAGAACACCAACCTTGTCACTGCCCCCATCGATCTACCCCAAAGACCAATACGAGATATTTTCTCGTTGCTTCTCAAATATGATATCACAACCTTGAGATCATTTTTCTGAATTCAGAAAGAATTTCATCAGATTATTAATTGAACACAACTCAATTGAAGCAAAAAATGGGAAAAGAAAGGAAAAATACCTCATGCCAACCAAGACTAACATAATCTCCATCAGACAAGCCAGAACCTGAAAAATCAAGGGTGAATACCGTGATATTTGAAGGCAGAAGAACTACAGCTGCCTCATTTGCATCCGCTCGACATCCACTGCGCCATAATGGGGGAAAATGAAGCAATTAAGTTTCTTCAACCTCATGATGCACTAGATAAAATATTAATAGAAAACAGCATAATCCTAGTAAGACATTATATAATAATAGAGAGATCTGGACAAAGTGTCTATGGCCACCTTTTTACCAAAAAAAAAAAAAATTAAATTAAAATTTAAAAAAAAATAATAAAGAAATGGATGTATGCCTTCTCCCAAACAAAAATTTTAAGTTATTATATATTTGAAACTAAAACCTCAGGTTCCAGAATCCAGAAGTTGTTTCCTTCTAAATCCAATATGGAAGATTAATAAGAGCAGAAAACATAGTTTCAGAAAATCCACAAAATATATACAACACAAACAAATCAATATGATTTTCTTTCAATGTTAAGTATCCATGTTTGTAAGATTATAAAGAGTGCCTACTGCCTAGCATTTGGTTCCGTCAAGGGTATTTAATTTGCAAACAAGATTAAATCCAAAACCTTTTTTGTTGTCACAAATAATCTTTAAGCTAAAATTTGTGGTCACCTTTTTTCTGCCCGTATGGGCATTACCAAAGTTCAGTTTCATTTTTGTTTTGATAAAAGTTCAGTTTCATTTGTATCTCAATCAAAAAACAAAACACAAGCACCCATATGTTAAAGGTTCCAGAGAACTAATAATCTGAAACTGGTCATGTAGGCATGGAGATGGTGACATTGCAGAATATTGTGGAAATGACATATTGGATATACAATATTTTTGATATAGCATAGCATGTTGCAGTAGCAAATGTAATGCAACAAAATATATTCAATGGAAGATAATAGCTTACCTGTTCCCATGACAATATATAACACAAGGAAGAGGAGAATCATCTGGGAACTGTGAAGGAATATAATGGCTACATCTCAAGGTATGACCCCGTTCATTGGTTAGCTGCAAAATTTAAGGCGGCTATATGCTTTCAAACACCTAATACATCACAAAAGTAACCAATAAACTCAAAACAAAAGTATTGGAAACTGATGCCCATACTTGCCTCAATGTCTTCTCTTTTGTATTTTCTTCCTCCGAGAGTAAAATCTTTTTCCCATAAATATTGATCAGGGTTGTAGTCAGCTCTGTTTTCACAGAAGATGGAAAAAAAGGAGAAGATTTACAATTATCATGGATACACGCAGGGGAGTAGGTGGTGATTAATTTGAAGATAATGAAAATGCAAACCAATAAAAGTAACTTGGCAAACAAAACCATTATAGAGTACAGAAATGAACATGTGCAAGGTGGAAGAGTCTCCATATGTTTAAACCAAGCAAAGCAAGAGATTCAACTATCACAGCAAAAGCTCTACCATTTTTTTAATAGATCACCGGATTCAGATTCAACTTAGGCACTGAATTACTTACTGGCAACAGTAGATGTATGATAATTACGGATTCATCGATATTCAATACTAGAAGCCATAAATCATTGTTCATAAAAGCAATCATGAAATCCATAACACCAAGTAAAACTGTGAAAGATATTCAAAGATATAAAATTTCACAAGATTTTTAAGGATAATCACGGTGTAAGAACCCCAAGATTGATAAGACACTTCATGAACCTATATTCTAGACTTCTTCTGTCAGTTCTGCAAAGTTATGACCAAACAATAACAACAATTACAGGCAGGCAAAACTGGAATCCACCATCTGATTGTTTTACAGCCTCAGATTGTAAAAGAATGTGCTGTTACCAATTTGTGTATCTCCTATGTTTAGAAGGGAGTCGCTTGCTGAATTGTTAAAATATAATGTTGAAAACACGAATGCCACTAATATTTCACGGATTTACTCATAATCCTCAGAACATGACAACAAATTCTCAAATTTTTATACCAAAAAAAATAAAAATAAAGTGGAAAGAATCGAGATAAAAAATTAGATGACATTATGACAAGTGAATGAAAGCTGGATAAACAAACCTGGGTGGTCTAATAACAAAATTGATAAATTGATCAATCATCCTGACGTAACTCAGGTAGCGACTCCCGAAGGACATAATTCACTTTCCCTCATTGCAGAAAGAGTATTGTTTTCTTCAGTTTCTCCACCTCGACAGAGGCAAATTCCAAAGGGTTTATCGAACTTAATTTTGAAACCCTAATTCCCCAAAACTTTAACCTTCTCGTCCTCTCTTTCTACCAATATCGCAGCTGCAGCTGCAACGCCACTACACCGATTATATTGCTAACTCCCAAAGCCTAAATTCCCAGCTGAAACACAAACTGAAAGCTGATTGCTGACGACTCCAACAACCAAAAGATCCAATTTGTCAACCCGTCTGCCTATCACTGAAATCTTCCACAGCTGGAGCTCCTGTTCTATCTGAATCTATTTCAAAAAGGGAATGTGTAATGCCCGTAAATTTTAACCATAAAAAAGAAATGCAAATTTTAGCTCAATATAGACAGATCTTGAAAAAAGCTAAGCTCCCCAGAAAAATCTGCAACTGTTTTCTCTCTCCAAAACATAAAGAAAGGCAAAGGAAGGAAATAAAAAATAGAAAAAAAAAAAAGGAAAGAAAGCAGAAAAAGAAAAACCAAAGCCACGATCTAGAAACACGAGAGTCCTAAGCCACATGAAAATTACGACAAAATAGAACTAACAATACATCATCAGCTGGGCACAAAATGCTGAGGCTAAAATCAAAAATAAAAAAGGGACCTTTAAGTTTTCCTGCACTAAAACTCCATCATTTTCCACAATTCTGCAGTTGGAAAAGAACATTAAAACCAAAGGGACATACTTGGTGCAGTTTGCGGCCAGCGCCGCCGGTAAATGGAATTATTTTCGAGCTACGGCGGAATGTGGCGATGACGGTGGAGGAAATTGGTAGAACTTAGAAGCTGATTGTCGAGGTGTGTATCATGTGAGTGCAGAGTTCCTCAAAGAAAGAAATAACAGCGTTGCATCGACGGCTCACGCTTTCCCAGTAGACAAATTAACCACTGATTAACTTTTTCCCCCTTGTTTTTTCTTTTGTCGTTTTCTTACACAACAAATGACATAACCTTAAACTTTGAATCATGCCTTTTTGCAAGTATTGAGGCATCTCTCTTGTATTCTTACCACATCAAGAATATAAAAGTAATTAAGTGTAGGCTTAGTTAGGGTCACAGGTAGTCAATTTAGCATATTTGACAGGCTTCCATAGCTAGGTCTCACTGAATGCCACAAATACTCCATTCCTTTTCAAAAAGTTGCAATATTGCAATGTAATACACATGTTTAATATTTAATATCTCAAATTATATAAAAGTAAAAATTATAAAAATTTGATATTATAAAACTACATGATTAGACGAATCTAACAAGATCTCACTTGACTATATTCTATCTTATATAACTGTATTAAAAGCTAAATCAAAATTACTCAATGAATAGTAATAACTATACAAATGTTTCATTTATAAAAAACGGAGGGAGTATGAACTACCTAATCTCAATAATTAACAAAGGATTTAGCATTAATCCCATTAACCACCCAACTTTCCAGTCTTGTGTTATTAATTTATGTTATGTATATGTTGATTAATTAGGGAATCATTCATTTCCAGACTACACATGCACCCACTAATTCTTTTTGATTAAATTATGAAATAATAATTCCAATCATTTGATGCCAAGTTAAATAAGGCCAAGAGGGGAAATACATACTTTAAAAGGTGGAGCATGTGGTGATGGGTACTTTGGCTGAGTTAACATTTGGGGTCCCATGCCTAATTTGCACCACAGTCTCTGTTTAATTAAAAGCAAACCCCAGTTAGCAAATTAACTACATATGGAGCAAAATGTGTAACACTGATCACACAGTTGATACATCAACGTCACATCTAGGGTGGTCTTAGCCCTTTGGATTTCTTTTCCATACTGAATCTTCTAGATACTTTTTAATTTATTTATAATTAAACCTGTGTGTGACATTCAAACCAACTTCAATTTATGCTTATCCACCATACCATACCAGTACTCCCTCAGTCCCGTGAAAGATGATGCGTTTCTTTTGGGCACAGTAGTTTATGTAGTGGAGTTTAACTATTAAAGTGTTGTAAATATTTGTATTTAAAATTTTAATGAATTTTCACTTTACTTATTGTTTAACTTTGACTTAATATTATGGTAATTATTTAATTAGAAAAAAATATTCAAGTGTGGTCTTGTTAGAATTGTCTAGGTGTCTAGTTTTAGAATATACTATATTTTATATAATTTTTATTTGTACCTATTTTGAGATATGGAGAATTAAAGAAATATAAGGTGTTACCCAAAAAAAAAGAAATATAAGGGATTTGTATAGAAAAATAAAAGTGTATTGGGAGTTGTGCAGAATAGTTAAAGTAATTACTTTTAATGGGTTTTTAGAAGGGATCGGTTAGGGTGCGATTGCACAATCCCACAACACATCAAGGCGAAGATCTTGAGCGTCCAATTAAAATCTAAGGGTTGTAAATGCAAAAGGGTATAATTGTCATAAAGCCAAACTTCACTCTAGACGGAGGAATATATAATCCTATATTTAGTATGTTATCAATCTAATATTTGGTAAATTATATCAAATATTTGGTAATCTAATCTATATCTACGATCAAAAATCCTTATTAAAGAGGGGAAACGATGCTACCAAAAATAATTATGTGATGCTCTCAAAAATATTTTCAGCGGCCCGACATTGAAGAATTCAGCGACACCACTTTGAAGAATTCAGCGATGTTGGCATATACATTTCAGCGATGTTGGCATATACAATTCAGCGATGCTACCAAATATCATTCAGCGATGTTACCAAAAATAATTCAATGATGCTACAAAAAAATATTTCAGACCCTACCTAAATGAATTCATCGACTACTCTCAGACGAATTCAGCGATAACAACAAGAAGAATTCAGCGATGCTACCATATACAATTCAGCGACGTTCCAAAAAATAATTCGGTGATGCTATAAAAATATTTCGGTGACCTTACCTAAAGGAATTCAGCGACACAACTATGAAGAATTCAGCGATGTTGGCATATACATTTCAGCGATGTCACCATAAATAATACAGCGACATTCTCATGAATGCTATTTTTTTCAAGATTAATTCAGCGACACCACCAGGAACAATTCAGCGACAATACCAAGAACAATTCAGCGTTCTTTCCGTGAACAATTCAGCGACATTCTCATCAACAATTCAGCGACTCAACATAGAAACATTTGATATACGTTTTCATGAACAAATATGTATATTATATAGCTTCATAAATAAGCAAATTGGAGTATAAGGTAAGATCGATTGAACGTATTGAAATGCGTAGAAAAAAAAAAGTAGAGTTGAAGAGCATACAAAATTGAGCGATTGTTTGTTAATACAACTAAATATAGCAAATTTACTATTTTAACATTTAAGTTAATCTCAGCCATCAATTTATAAAGTGATTCAATGGCTGCGATTGACCGCAGCACATCAAGTCAAAATCACCAATCGCACCCTAACGGAATTATTTTTAGAAACCATTAAGATTCTAATTATATTTATATTAATTTAATTTATCTAAAAAAGGAAACGTGTCAAATTTCGTGGGACAGCTCAAAAAAAAATACGCGTCAACTTTTGCGGGAGGGAGTATTTGTTTTCATTGCAGTGCACACAACAAATGGGACAAAATTAATGTACATAGGTCATAGGGCACGGGATCTGTCGAATATTGCATCCCCTTGTAATGTGGAAAAATCTTGGGGGTACCGTAGGATTTTCATTATCGGATTCCTATAGATTGAGTGAAATTTTGTGAGAATAAATCGAGAGGCAATATTTTGGATGGGAAAGTGATGGGTGAATCATGATTTTGATGACTTTTAAGATTAAAGTTTAGATTTTACATGTGGTGACTTCACCCAGTGGTCATCTTCCCCACATAAGAGTGTCTCATCTTATAATTTTAAAATATCAAAATTTTATAATTTTTTCTTTACAAAACATGAGTTATTAATTGTTAAAAATGTATATTTGATTGCAGAGTAGGTATTTGATGAATATAAATTTTTTAGTACTATCCGTGTCTTAAAATTTAGCACAATTCATTGGTAGTATCTTAACTCTCCATTTTTATCATAGTCATGTAGGAAAAACATAATTAAATAAAATCTTGTTAGATTCTAGTCTTATAATTTTAGAATTTCAAGTTTTTTATAATTTTTTATTTGTACACCATTTAAATTATTAAAAATCAATTTCGTTAGGGTGCGATCAAATAATTTGACTTGATGTACTGCGATGCACCACAACCGTTGATTCAATTTCTAAATTGATGGTTGAGATTAACATGAAAGTTAAAATAGTACTATATTTTCTATATTATTTGAAAATGGAAGTTTTTGTTCTTCTTCGCATTTAAATATGATCAATCAATCTTATATTACCCTCTAATTTGCTTAATTATATTGCTATACATGCATATAAGTCGTTGAATTGTTTTAAATAAAGTCGTTGAATTGTTCATGAAAACGTACATGAAATGTTTCTAGTTGAGTCATTGAATTGTTGATGAAAAAGTCTTGAATTATTCTTGATAGCGTCGCTGAATTGTTCTTGATAGCATCGCTAAATTGTTCATCAAAACATGCTGAATTGTTTTTTGTAGCATCACTAAATTCTTCTTTGTAAAGTCGCTGAATTCTTCTTGGTAGAGTCAATGAATTCTTCTAGGTATGGTCGTTGAATTCCTCTAAGTATGGTTGTTGAAATATATTTGATAGCATCACTTAATTGTTTTTTGTAGACCGCAGAATTATATTTGATAGCATCGCTGAATTCTTCTTGGTATGGTCGCTGAAATATAGTATTTGATAACATCGTTATTTTTGGTAGCATAATGAATTTTTTTTGGTAGCATAGCTGAATTCATCTTGGTAGTATAACTGAATTGTTTTTTTATATCATCGCTGAAAATGATCAATTAATAAATTTATTATCCTTTTTATTAAGTATCATTGATCATAAAAAAAATTATTTTAAATATTAGATATGGATTACCAAATATTTGATATGACTTACCAAATATTAAGATAACATACTAACTATAGGATTATGTTTTTATTATGACAATTATACCATTTTATATTATTTAAATAAACGGTTGTATTTATGTATATAATTTGGTTGATTGCATCCTAACTGTTCCCATGAAAAATATGTACTGTATGCGCTAGAGGAGAATGTAATACTTTCTCTGAGATGGATGGATGAAGTTTTCTTTTTTATAAATAAATAAATGGATAAAAAAAGATTGAGATTTTTTAAGGAAGAAAAAAAAAATGATATGAAACCAATGGTTAATGAGGTAAGGGAAAAAAAGGTAAAAACGTCCTTTATCTTTCCAAAAATTTCAAATCCGTCCTTTTTCTATTTTATTACCGATTTAGTCCGCTACAAATGCTAATTATGTTCAAATCAGTCCTTTTTTCACTAATTATATTCTAATTGTTGACGTGGCAAGGATTTTAATTTAAACCTGACACGTGTGCATAATATTAGTCCCTTTTCTTTTATCTTTTGCCAATTCAGTCCTAAACTTTTATTTTGTTCTATTTAGTCTCTACCCCAATCACTCATTTTTATATTAATTGGCCTCAAACCTTTCAAATTATTTCATTTTAGGCCCAGAACCTTAAATTTTTTATTACTACTAATACATTTATCAAATAAATGCCCAACATACTTCTGTAAATAAAATTAAATACCAAACCTCATACATTGGGTTTGACCGCCTTGTTACCGGGTCTTTGAAGTTCCGAATTTTACGGACTCTCTCTAACCACCCGACCGTAACGATGGTTCATTGGTTCTGGTTTCCTTCAGCAACAATCAGCACAATCATACTTTGTGGACAATAAAATTCAGGCTATTTTTTTAATATTTTTAATAATATTAATATTTTTCAATAAAACCAAGGCTTCCTGTATCCATAACCTTCCAAAAATTTAAGTTAAATCATTTACTTTTAAATATTGCTACATCTTAAGGTAGGACGCAAAGTAAGATTCTGTTGATTGTTACTGAAGGAAACCAAAACCAATGAACAATCGGTTGCGGTCGAGTGGTTATTAGAGAGAGTCCGTAAAATTCCGGTACTTGAAAGACCCGATAACAAAGCAGTCGAACCCAATATATGAGGTTTGGTGTTTAATTTTATTTATGGAAGTATGTTGTGCATTTATTTGATAAATAGATTAGTAATAATAAAAAATTTAAGGTTCTGGGCCTAAAATGAAATAATTTGAAAGGTTTGAGGCCAATTAATATAAAAATGAGTGATTGGGGTAAAGGACTAAATAGAACAAAATAAAAGTTTAGGACTGAATTGGCAAAAGATAAAAGAAAAAGGACTAATATTATGCACACGTGTCAGGTTTAAATTAAAACCCTTGCCACGTCAGCAATTAGAATATAATTAGTGAAAAAAGGACTGATTTGAACATAATTAGTATTTGTAGCGGACTAAATCGGTAATAAAATATAAAAAGGACGGATTTGAAATTTTTGGAAAGATAAAGGACGTTTTTACTTTTTTTTTCATGAGGTAAGGGTACGCTGTTGATTCAACGTTTTTTCTTCTTACCCTACCAACATATCCGCCAATTATTTCCCGACACGTGTAATGCTGTATGAATTTTAATTTTCCTTGCTTTCTTATCTTGTGTGGTGTCGGCCGGCGAAACAAAAGAGCAGCCAAAATCCGCCATTACTACTCGGAAAATTTGCCAATTTAGTCCCTTTTGTTTCCAATTCTACAGGATCCGTCCTTTTCCTTTTTTTGGCCCAAATACATCCTTTTCAAATCCTAATACGAGCCAAATAAGTCCAGCAGCTCCTAATGAAATGCAATTAGCGGATGTGGCACTGCATTAGCGTACAAATTGCCAGGGGAGCCACCGTGGCCGGTGAAATGCCACATAAAACACTCCAACTCATAAAAAGAAAGGCGCACAGAACCATTTGACGCTACTGTTATTTCTCCCCCAAATATCGAAGAAGAACCCTAGAAATCTCTGAAATCGACGACATAAGTACGAGAGGAGACGGCCATGGAGTCCGGCCAAGATTCTACAAATTCAGCAGCAAGGATGGGGCGCCCAAACACGAGGGAGTCACTAGACCTTCGTTTTCCACGTATGCCTGCGTGCAGATGTGGTGAAAGGGCGGAGATTCGCGTGGTGGAGTCGTTGAGGAATGGGAACGAAGGTAAACTATATTATTCTTTTCGGAAGAATGGCTGTCATTTTTTTTGGGTGGGTTCCCTTGATTAGGGCTATGTGGGAACCTAGTGGAGAGTTCGTGAGGCATCCAAGTAAATGTGGCTGTGGTGTGGCATTCGTGGAGGTGTAGGAGGCATGTTGGAGTAGGAGGATAGTTTTGTGGATGATTCCATGGTGAGCAGAAAGAAAGGAGGAATAGATTGGACATTGACATGCTTGATAGCGGTGATTGCACTTCTTGTTGTAATGATATTGAAATAAGTAGGTTAATGTTGTGTTGTAGGTATGTAAGTATGCAGGCAATGAGAATTGATAGTTAGCTTATGTAGTGTAAAAAATGAGCAGGGAATTAGTTGGTAATGTGGACTCTATTTCTATGAATGTATGCTCCAGTTGTTTGATGTGTATGAAGACATGCTCATTGCTTGTATATGATTCAGTCATCCTTTCAGTTTTTGATGTGGAATGGAATTGTTGTTTGATGTGTATTATAATTTCTTGATTGTTGCATGTGAGCCGAGAGGTGGACATGTAATTTTCTTATTTTGTTGTTTGATGTGGAATGGATAGACATGTTTATCCGGATTATGTGGTTCCACCTAGTATGATTCCCTGCTCGGAAAGGTTGGTGATTATGTTGGCCTTTTGAAATTATGCACTTTAATATTGCTATCGAAAAATAGAAAATTATTGACCATGTGTTTCATATAACTTAACATTCATTTTAGTCTTTAGAAGAAATCCAAGGACGGGATTGAGAATTCAAGATATGTTGTAGTATGTGTATAACTAACTTCCATCTTTTACTTGGTACTAGTGGTGACCAACGAACCATGGTGTTGTGGAATCAATAATCTATCTATCCAATTGGTGTTTTGTTAAATGTGTAGTTATGTCTGTCTTTTATTGGAACAGTGGAAGGCATTTCATGTGAGGCATTTCATGGAAGGCAATTGGTGTTTTTGGGAAATGTTTGAATTTGGATCAATTTATATAGATGTGCTTGCTCATTCTGTTTGGGAAATGATTGTTGATCTTGAATTTTAAATGTCACCCAGTCCATTTTTTTTTTTCGATTCCAATAATTTATGGCATTTTGGCATGAGTGTTTTGGTAAGCAAAACTCTGCAAAACTTAACCTGCCATTTCATGGAGCCAACAAGTGCTGGAATGTGAATTGTATTAGGAAAGCAAAGAACCAAATTCTTACGCAATAGCAAACCACCAAATTCTTAGACAAAACCATGGTGCATTTACAAAAACTTCTTGGAAGCTATTACCCAACCAAGATGTGCATGTGGTATAAGTTTAACATATGGCATTTACAAAAGTTTGCATAAGTTTGTGTACCCAAAAAGAGGCACTATGGACACAAACCTATGCAATCTATTTGTGAAATATAGTAATCACAGCCTGCCATGTACACCACTAAACTAGCAAATAGTTGGTCTATGCATGCCAACATCAGGCAATAAATAAAAGTCATTAACTTAAAAGTGGAATAAAGTTTAATAACACATGTTGTCTAAACCCTTTTCCCTTGTCCTTGTCCTTCTCGTGAGACATCAAATTCTTGAGAGCAATGAACTGCTTGCCAGCTTTGGTGATGATTGGTGTAACGTGAGTGGAGTCGTTTGCATCATTTGTGGAAGATGGATTTGGATCTAGGATGTTGTGTAGTGGAGTGCTATGAATCATGTCTGCCAGTAAGGTTGGGGAATCATCAACTGGATGCTGTTGGGACTGCTGCTGAGTGTGTCCTTGTTCCTCTACTTGTCCATTCGCATTCACAGCCTGCTATACACTGTACCTTTGGATAAGAAAAAAGAGAGTGTCCTATCTATATTGAAATAATGATCGTTTAGTAAAAAAAAATTAAGGGCACTTACAGGAATAATTTGTCGCTAAGAAAAATCATGCATGTCCAAAGTGATACCATCATGGCTGACCACCTGTAAATAGGTAAAATCCAAGTCAAACATGGGTCTTGCCATTCAATACCAATAATTTTTTTTGTTATTGTTGCTCTGCGTTTGTGTGTCTGTTCTATTTATGCTATTTCCATGTGAAAGGCATACCTTTCTACTGAAATCTACCTAACCCGGAAAAACCTACAAGTTCTACAAAAATGATGGCATATCCCTGCAAGTTCTACAAAAATGATGGCATCCAACATAAATGATATGTCAGACAAATCACCAAGATAGCATTAACTAATTAAAATAATTCCAACACAAACATTAAAGTAGACAAATTGCAACATAATTGGTGCAAAAATGATATAGATCAGACAAATCACCTAGATAGCATTTGTACCTGCATTGTTTGTCTATCTTGAGTTGGTATAGAAAATGACCCAATGTTAAGTCTATGATAGCTTCATCTTCATTAGGATTAGGGTCTTCAATGGCATTTATATTCTTGCAAGTCTTTGAGTTATGCCCTTCCCTTCGGCATTTCTTGCACCGAGGCCCGAGGGTTACCCGATTGCCTTCTCAACTGTTTCTTGCCACCTTATTCAGAATAGGGTCCCGGATGACCACCGACTCTATCCCTTGATCGAGAATATTGCGAACCTCCTTGAGTCTCACCCGGGCTATGTTTGGCGACATATCCTGAGAGAAGGGAATTCTGTTGCGGATCACATGGCGAAAATTGGGTCTAGAGAGCTAGAGTTCTTCACAACTTGGGCCTACCCGCCGGATGAAGCCCATCCTCTCCTCGCGGCTGATATGGCAGGGACTTGGTTCCCCAGATTTTAGTTTTTGTTTTTTTTATTTCTCGCTTCCTTCTCTCCCTCATGATGTAGTTTTTTCCTTTTCCCTTTGCCGACGCCTTCGGCGTCCTTTCACCCAAAAAAAAAAAACTGTTTCTTGCCACCTTGTCCAACAACAATTAAAGGTCTTGCTGGTTTTTTTTTTGCCTCCACCTTGTTCACCTTGCAAATATCCTCATGTATTCCACACTTAGTAGTCGAACGGGAACATGATCAAACTTACAGATTTTTATTGAACAACTTTGCTCCATGTACACTCCCTCTTGTATCTTGCCTCCAAAATGCAATGCCATGGTCACGCGATCATTGTCCGGTTCTGTAAAGGCCAACAAAAACCAACCACAATTAGCTCCTATAAGACAACAAACTGTATTGAAACAATGACTCAGGCATACAAATTAAATTCAGCAAGGTTGTTCTACTCTCATTTCTTATACACAGAGCAAAGGAAAAACATAGCTGATCAAGTGGTTCAGCAATCTTTGAATCAAGAATTTTTTTGTTGTGCAGTGATTTTATGATGCAGTATGTAAAAATCAATTTATAGACTGTGTATATGCTCTCTCTTAATCCAAAGCTATTTGACTGAACAATATTTAATTTTTGCATCACTTAGTGAAGTAACAAGGGAGTGAATTGCTGAGGCTGTGATACTAAATTGGCTGTACTCATGGTAACTCAAATTGGTGCTCTAAAATGGGATTGAATAAAGATATAGGTTCTAGTGAAGATTAATTGATGACACCAGAAAGCTAAACTAATGACCTTAACATTTCATATTAATCAAGAATGTGAACTTTGGCCTTATCAATTCATTCTTACTGTATTAGCATGTTTTCTCCTTGGATCAATTCAACCTTTTAACATCCACCCTTCTCAGGTAATCACTGTCTATCAATACTTTCATAGTTTTATAATTTTTCACTTTTCTCATGAATTTCACTTTACTCAATAGCTACAATAAGCTCTTTATTTACAACTTAATCTGCTTCAATAAGACAACAAACTGTATTTAAACAAGCCAACACACAAAAGAAAAGTCGAGCTCCTTGTGCCCTAACAGACAAGTCAACGAAAAAGAAAAAAGTCGAACTCATTGTGGCCTGGTCTGCTGCCAAAAGTGCCATAAACCAATAAACAAAACATGAAAAATAAATAAACAAGTGCACAAAAGAGCATAAAAGTGCAAAGAAATCATTAAATGTCGAACCCAACCCTAACTAAACTGTCGAACAAACACATTCTCAGGGTACTTCAAGTCAGTGAAAACTTACCATAATCCAGAGGGGGAAGGTCAAGTTAATCTTGGGGCCTCGGTTGCGAGCCAACATTCCCGATTCTCACCTACGTTTCTTGCCGGGACTCCAACTTTGTGTCGTGGTGTTGGGGGAAAATGTTGATAGTTGGGACTTGGGAGATGTGAATTGTCGCGGGCTGAGGGAGAATTTTCTGCGTGTGTAGTGCTCGGGAATCCTAATTTATGAGTTGGAGTGTTTTATGTGGCATTTCACCGGCCACGGTGGCTCCCCTTGGCAATTTGTACGCTAATGCAGTGCCACATCTGCTAATTGCATTTCATTAGGAGTTGTTGGACTTATTTGGCCCGTATTAGGATTTGAAAAGGATGTATTTGGGCCAAAAAAAGGAAAAGGATGGATCCGGTAGAATTGGAAACAAAAGGGACTAAATTGGCAATTTTTCCGACGGAGTCCCTGAACCCTCATCGGCCGAGACCCTAACCGAGTAACCCAGTAACCTACCACAACAACGAGGCACTGCCCACTGCCTTTTCCCCTAAATCTAATTTTCGCTAATTTTTCTCAAACACGAAATCAAGGGATTTCCATTTTAGGGCATTAATTCACTTTTAACCAGACCCCCGCGGACGCCCAGACCCAGGAGTCCCACCTTTTTCCAGATTTCTATTACGCAATTTTTCTGTTCCCTAAATCGCAATATCAGATTTCTTGTTATTACTACTACTAGGCTACTAGTATATAGGAGTACATTAACCGTCTATCGGTGAATCACACGCACTCGCACCCCGCAATTCCAGTGCTTCCGGGGGTTGCTGAATCGAGATCGCCTCTGCTGAAATTTGGGCGAATTGGGCGCACCATCCTTGATCGGAGTCTCCCGGCTCTGATTTTTATGTTGTAAATTTTTTCTAGGGCAATCTCAATTCTTCGTTGAAATTGAATCGAATATTAAAAGAGGTGTTGATGGGTCGTGCTTATATTTTTATTAGTCTTTTTCCCCCCCTTTTAACCAAGTCGACTTTTTTCGCTAGTATTTCAGTTATGTTGATTTGTTCGTTTCTGTTATTTTTATTTTTTCTTGTGAATTTTGACTTGTTTGCCGCTTAGGGTTTTCGGTGCTGACTGCTGACGGCAGAGCGGTGCTAACAAGTTTTCCTGTTTCTTTTTCGTTTCTATTTTGTATTGTTCTCACTTGGATGAATTTTAGGTCCTATGATTTCTTATTTTCTCATACTAGATGTTGTTGTACCTATTGATGGTTTAAGGGAATTTATTGGGTTTGTTTTATTCGATTGATTGGAAGTGAATTTAGCTCTGAATTTACTTCTAGGTAGATGTTCCTTTCTAATTTTTTAGAATCAGTTTTTTGTGCAATTATGTTTTAGAGCGTTCTCCTTAATCCACTTCTTACTGCATTGACATTCTAATTGATATAATGTATTTTGCAGCTAGCAAGTTCGTGAATTTTACAATAAATGTCTGATCAAGAAGAAGATATGGAGTATGCAGAGGGTGACTTTGTGATGGGTGAGGTAGAAGATGACGATGGGTATTCTTCTGGTCGAGCAATGGAAGACTCAGAGTCTGATGAGGAGGATGAGGATGAATATGATCATTTGGTATGTTCCACCCGTGCTTCAATTTTGTGTATGCAGATGTTGATATTATGATCAGTTTTTTTGAATTACTAATTTTTATGCAACATTCATGTGTTTGTTATATTCGTGTGTTTGTTATTGGCGATATGGATTAACTTGAATTTGGGATTAGGACAATAAGATAACGGATACCTCTGCTGCTGAGGCACGGCAAGGGAAGGATATTCAAGGAATACCATGGGAGAGGCTAAGCATTTCTAGGGAGAAGTACAGACAGACTAGACTGGAGCAGTATAAGAATTATGAGAATATACCCCAATCTGGAGAGGATTCTGTGAAGGTAATTTCTTGTTCGGAATAATATCAAAAGCAATTTGAGTATGGGTTTTTGTAATTATTTTTTGGCATATAAATTGCCCTTCACTGTATGCTAGGAATGCAAAATAACAAGGAAAGGTGGGGTGTACTATGAATTCTGGCAGAACACCAGAGCAGTAAAATCAACGATTCTTCATTTTCAGGTAAATCTACCTGTATGCTTCTATTGCTTCCTTCCAAGTATTTGTGAGTTGAGTGTTAGTTTTATCAGTAGCCTTCAGACTTCTATGTACCTTTGCCTGCTGGAAACTTGATAGAAATACATTACTCTGGTATTTTGAGATGACTCTGATTATGATATGCCTTATAACGTTTCTTTCTGACATTGCAGTTGAGGAACCTGGTTTGGTCGACCTCGAAGCATGATGTCTACCTTATGTCGCATTACTCGATCATTCATTGGTCTTCACTAAGTTCCAAAAAGACAGAAGTTCTCAATGTATCAGGTCATGTGGCTCCACGTGAGGTGTGCTACCCTAGCCTCATAATTTATTGTGTCATTTGAGTTATGACTTTTTTGTTTTCGTTTGGGAATAGACAGACTAAAATATTTCATTTCAGAAACACCCCGGAAGTTTGCTTGAAGGATTTACTCAAACCCAAGTAAGTACTTTGGCTGTCCGTGACAATCTGTTGATTGCTGGGGGATTTCAAGGGGAGCTCATTTGCAAGGTAATTGCTTTTGTTGGGTGAAATCTTGCCAATGGTGTTTATTTCCACTATCAATCTTTGAAATAAATGTTGTTTACTGCTTATTTCTTTTGATATGTCTAAATATTTTCCGTACATATGGATATTCGTTTTGGAGGCCAGTGTCTGACTGAAATTGATTGTTGCTATGCTTTTGGAATGCCTCTACAGAGTATCAATGTATATGATTGGAATTTTTCATCTTTTCTTGGTAGCTGAATGAAGACTTTTTTGTTTGATGCAGCATTTGGATCAAGTTGGTGTAAGTTTTTGCGCTCGGATAACTTATGATGATAATGCTATTACAAATGCGATTGAGATCTATGATGGTCCAAGGTGAATCTCACTCTCACATTTCCAAACTCCATCCTATAGAAAATTTATGTATGCTGCACTGTAGCTTTTTCAGTTCACCTCTGTTGTATACTAATTTCAAACCACCATTAGTGGTGCTATTCATTTTACAGCTTCAAATAATGATTGTGGAGTACGAGATTTTGACCTGGGGAGATTTCAGATGGTCAAGCATTTCTCTTATCCCTGGCCTGTAAATGTAAGTATGGTTTGTTATAGCTTGTACATTCATAATATATTATAACATATTAAGGTTTTTTTGCAATATTTTGTAACTTGTTGACTATTGTATCTTTGTGAATATTGAGAAGGAAACTGGGAGGAATGCGTACAACTATTAATCTATTATCTGGTTGATGTATTTAGGTGTCGGTTAGTTTGTCATGTATTTGTTTTTGAACTGGTGGTTTTCAATACTGAAAACGTTGTACATATAGGCTTCCTGGGGATTGAGACGATATTGAAATATATCAGACAGAATTATGAGCAGATGTATAAACCGACTCAGGAAGTGTAGAATCCGGCTGGAGAAGCTCTTTTTCTGCTCCCCTCCCATCAATTCATGGCATCATAGAGTAGATCACTACACTTATGAAGCTGTCACTTTCCGAAACTTTGAACATTGTTTACTGCTGCTACTTAAGTTGGAGTTTTAGATCTTAATTGTGTTATGTTTGTAAATATAATATGTACAACACTCATAACATGTTCAGTGTCCTGAGTATTTGTACATCAGTTTCTCTTACAGCTTTATAATGCTAGGCAATTTTGGGGCCTGTGTTTTCCAGCACATGATATGTTTCTTCAATCCACTGGTGTTAAAAGTACTTTCTGTACCAATGTGTGCTCGGACCACTATTTGCTAGTGTTAGTCTTGCCGACATATTATGCAGGAGAATACAAAATATTTGAACTTTGAAGGCAGTTCTGTGTAACTTGATGGGAACTATCAGCGTATCATTTTAGTTCGTTTATGGGTGTGTGTTCCTTTTCTTCTTCGCTGAATCTATATGAAGGCTATTTATTCTCTTTTGGTTTGATTACAGCATACTTCCCTGAGTCCAGATGGCAAGATCATAGCTATTGTTGGGGACAATCCTGATGGGATGCTGGTGGATTCACAAACTGGGAAGGTATCAACTTTATCTATTCTAAGTAATATCAGAATCAATGTTAGGTTCACTGAGCTTGGAAGGTTGTCCCCAGCTTGGACTGGGGCACCATGTCCTTACCTAAGAAGCTAGCCACCAAAAGCGAAGAAATATTAGACTCTGGAGTGTGGGCATAGATACAAAATTTAGAGGCTAAATGTTGATCGAGCACTGAGTGGTGAACATATTTTCAAGTGCTGTAGTAACTTGGTTTTTGTTTGCAGACAATTGCTCCTCTCCGTGGACATTGGGATTATTCTTTTGCCTCAGCATGGCATCCAAATGGTCACACATTTGCAACTGGGAACCAGGACAAGACTTGCAGAATATGGGATTCTCGGAACCTGTCAAAGTCAGTGGCTGTACTAAAAGGAAATCTAGGTGCTATTCGATCCATTCGTTTCACAGCAGATGGGCAGTTTATGGCAATGGCCGAACCGGCGGATTTTGTTCACGTGTATGATGTGAGAAATGATTTCGACAAGGAACAGGATATCGACTTCTTTGGTGAGATATCCGGGATTTCCTTCAGCCCTGATGCAGATTCCCTGTTTGTTGGGGTGTGGGATCGCACTTATGGTAGCCTCCTTCAGTACAACCGATGCAGAAACTATTCATATTTGGACTCTCTGATTTGAGTCCTTAGGTTCGTTCTGTGAGTTTGTGCTATCATTGATGAGGAAGGCAAACCAATCATTAGTCCGATAAAACACTGAAATCGGCATGGCAACAACCCGCCATTCCTATGTGTTTTCCTCCCTACCCCCGTCCTTCAAATAATGCTGACCAGTGGCATAGAACTGAATATAGGTAGAGCCCGGAGTGCATTCTGGTTACCAGTTGGGTACAAACTCCAAGTCTAATCCTAGCTTCAAGGCTGATAATTTTCCTGAAAATGTCACCTTGATGTGTATAATACTGAATTCTTAAGATCACAATTTACCCTTCATTGTTATTACATTCCTTTGCTGTGGAAGTGATGCATAAAAAAATGGGTCTTTGTGTATTGCACCCAAAGGCTCACCATCTGAATCTGATCAATGAAAACCTCCTGTTCTCAAGTCTTAACCTTCTTGATTAGCATCCCTGAAAATCACCTTAATTTCTCTTCGTGAACTGAAAGCCCTCAATACTCAGTTTTAGATTTGTTTTTTCGATATTCGTTCCGATGAATTGTCATGTCCAACAAAGTGTTTTTCATTCAAGAATAGGTGTAGGAATGGATCATGGTTCACCAAGGTTTTCATCCACAGTTTTTGATAGAATGTATCTGCGAGAGTGACAGATGCATCTCAATTATAGTAATTCCATTGCGGGTAGGGATTAGATTATTTTTGTTTTTTGTCAACATGTATTGTCCATGACAAAATGACTGTCGCGCTATCAACTGTAGATTGGCACCACCTAATATGTGCTGTGAACATCCTTATGATGCATTTAACATTGACATGAAACCTTCTCTCCATTTGCATGCATAAAAATAAACATAAAAATAAAGACACTTTATGATCAATTTAGTGCATGTCAACATTCAATACCAATAAGCCAATAATTTAGGTTTGATGTGCCATATGGTCCCCATATCACATTATTATCTATTACCTGTCCCTAGTGAACTATGGTCGCCCCACTTGCCTTGTCGAGCTACCTTCATTCCATACATGATAGTAATTGATAAGAGTATAATATAGCAATATAGCATGCTAGTTGATTAGTTTATTCAAGGGAAACCACTCATCATGATATTTTGTAAATAAAATTTTGAATTAGTTTTTTGAAATTTTAAGATACTTTTTAATTTTTTTTTAAATTATGTTTTACAAAAAAAAAAAAAAAAGATTCGATACTATGCAACAAATACTATAGGTTTATCAAATCAAAATAGGAGTACTATGTAATAAGACGGTTCATAATGAAATTCGTTAACTGAATCAATTATTATCAAATATGCAATAATAGTTCATACAAACATATTTAAAGGAATTTTATGAGTGGGATTTCTTTTAAATTTATATTTTACACCTTTTTGTTAAATAGGATAATAGAAATTAATTATGTTCTGTCCATACATAGCAAATGTTCACGTAGTGAAGAAATGTCCAAGTTGAAGACAAATTTACTGCAAAAGATTGAAGGCATCTTATGCATGGTTCAAATCACCAATGCACCATCGACCGCTTTATTGAAGAAAACTATTCATTGAATATAGAAGATGATGAAGCACAAATCCTCAAAAATAAACAGAAGATATCTTATTATTTGGAAAGTAGTAAGTAATAACGAATTCAACTATTACATGCAAGTAAATCAATCAATGGCCCACACTTGAGACATAAATATTGAAGCTGCTTGATGCAGTTTGACCTACAATATAGTCCCATTGGTTGTTCCTCAACCTTACCTCAGGCAAGGCCTCCTAGGCAATACACAACACACATTCATATCAATCTTTTGTATATATATATATATATATATATATATATATATATATATCTGTGCATTAGGTAGGTACAGATATGTAAATCTACATTTTAGGCATCAATCACTTATATTCTTGATCAACAACAAGCCATATATATTTCTGCAGAGGGCACATACCAGATGTCCACAATTAGGTACAGCCTCCTGGAGCAAACCCAATTTTGGAACCAGTAATGTCATAGATCACCTCAAAAGTCTGCTGCTGCTGGTTGCCGATGATGGCTGTATCCCTTGCAGTACCTGCAAAAGACAGGCACGTGGTGCCCCTGACCACTTCTATGATCACATTTTTGGGTGAAAGGCTGAGCTCAGCTCCTCCTTGGAAGATCAGATGAACCGGAGGCACGACGGCGGATATCTGCGCAGCACTCCCCTTGAAACAGGCATCCAGGAGGGAAAAGGAGCCCGCCAACGGGTACTTGGGGGATATGATCCTAACCAGTTCTTTCCTCAGGGCTGCATACACTGGCTCAGCCAGGCGCGAGATTGTGGTGCCGGAGTCTATGATGGTGGGGACACTGTAAGCAGATGCCGCCAGGAGCAACGGCCTGCCAGACACTGATATGGCCGTCAGCTTTAAGAAGTATAACGTGGGATCGCGAGAGTCCGTCAACATGGGTGTGAATTTTGCGCCTGGATTCGCGTTCCCAATTGTTAGAAAACCGCCGCCACCGGTTTTTGCCAAGGGAGGTGCTGATGGAAGACAATAGGAAAAGGCTCTGCCGTACTTTGCGGATAACTGGGAGACCATGGAGAGTTCGTTCTTTGCCAGGCCTATCAGCCCTGATGATTTGCCAAACAGGCCCAGGTTGTCCTGTCCACAACCGAACACGAATCCAGGAAGCAACTCCGAACCAAAGGTCAGCGAATCTCTGCTGAGATACCCAATAGAGTAAGACTGATCCCCGTAGGTTGCAGTGTAGAGACACGTCTTTGAAGCTGTGCACATCGGGCTGTTGAGAGTGGCGGCTTTCAGAGAAGAGCACTGTGGGGCGCCGCAGAGCAGTTTCCTGTATGAACTGGAACCGGCGGGATTGAAACGGGTGCCGACTTGAGGATGGCAGTAGACTGCACAGGGCTCACACTGGACCCAGGAGAAGGAGCTGCCGGTGTCCACAACCACCAGATGGTATGTTGGGGGTGTTCCCAGGCCAATTTTGGTGTAGTAATTGCCAATTCCGATCTGCTGTCCGGGATTCAGGGGCACCCTGACGGATTTTCCATTAATCAGGCGGCTTGATCGTGTCGGGCTGGTGATGGTCCCATTAAGCCTGGAATTCAGAAACTCAACACGGGCGTCATCCAGAGCCAGTGCTTCTGAGAAGGACAGGGGAGTCTCCCGAGCATGAAGCAATTCAGGGCCCTGCCCACCAACATGGTATAGAGGCAGGCGAAATGTACGTTTCGAGTCATCAGTTTCTGCAGCAATAACAAGAAGTGGACAACCTCTAATAATCAAGAAGGATTGTAAACACAAAGCATTTCAATGCATACAATCTTATGTTGCCTTTTTTGAGAAAACTAAGTAAACACACCTTGAGTTACTCTGACTGAAGAAGAGTTCCCTGCAAGAAAGAGGGCAAATAGGAACAGTAACAGCAGCTTCATTTCAGTACAGTTTTGAGGAAAATAACAAGTCTGATGATGGAAATACTTTGCCACAGGACAAGTGCTTATAAAGCACAAATAATTTGAATGTAAAAAGTATTAACTAGGCTGAGAAAATGGACCAAGGAGCGGACATTTCAAACATTTGTAAGGTTGTGATTACAGCCTCATGTAAAGATGAATCAAAGCGTCTTAATTTGGGACCCATTTCTTGCTTTATGAAGACCATTGATACTCAGCCAGCAATTGCACTTAATTTCCTTCACACTACAATCTTGATTGACATTGCTTTGTAATCTTTACATAATTTGGGAAAAGGAAAGGGAGTAGTAGCTGATTAGTCACATAGAAAGGCCCTCAAAAGTCCTCCATATTAATTGCAATAAGCTCATGAATGGGACCTTTTGTACCTGTCTTTCCAGCTGAGTCATGAAATTATTAATTAAAGAATACCTAAAAGTGGGGTTTATGCTATTTTCGAACTGATAGGAAACTGGAAAAGATGATTCAGTGTATTTCCAGAAAGAAACAGGTAAAACAACAGTTAGAGAGAACCTGTAACATCCGTTTCTTATCGGGTAAGGAATCAAACATAACCTACTGTACTTTGATATCAGCATCTGGAGATATAATTAGAAGGTTCCTTTCCAACTCAGTTAGTGGTTTGAGACCTGTTTAGAAAGGGAATCTTTATTCAAATCATGTTCCAAACAAACGCCGAACAGTCAAGAGAAAATACAAGGAATAAAAAGGTTGATCTATGGGTACAAATGAAATGAAAACAAATTCCGGTTTCTGTAGTGGATTATGAACGCCGGAAAGCATTGCTCTCACTGGCTACTCTGCCCTGTGAGTAGTGTGTTCGGCGGCGAACACTCTCCTCAATAGTAGTGCTTCCTCCCTTCTCAGCACCATAGACACTTTTTTGAACAGCATCGAGGAAGTTTCGTCCTGCAGATGCTTTGTCTCGAATAGCTTCCTCTGCGTCGTTGTCTCCTGCCTTCTTTAGCCATTTCCATCGCTCTTCCTCGTGCAATTCAGCATCCATTTGCATCTCCCTCAGCCTTGCTGATCTCTCTTCTTCAGAAAGTTTAACAGTATTTCGTCGCCTGTTGTTTGATTCGGGCCTGGGTGGCTTATCAGAAGGATTGTTTGATTCAGGCCTGGGTGGCCTATCAGAAGGATTGTTTGATTCAGGCCTGGGTGGTCTATCAGAAGGATTGTTTGATTCAGGCCTGGGTGGTCTATCAGAAGGATTGAAATTACTCCGCCTGTCATGGCGCGATCCAACATGCTGTTCTGAAGAGTATTCTCTGCGCCGAGAATCATAATCACCATTTCTACTTTTCTCACGGTCATCACTTGTGACATACTTGGAGTTGGAGGTACTACTACGCCTATGGCCATCATACTTCCTTTCATAATATGACCTTTTGTGATAATCATCTGCTGCATTAGAATCTTCAATCTGTGAATTCCGTTCTGAAGAATACTCTGTGCGTCTAGAATCATAATCACCCTTCTTGCTCCTCTCATGATCATCAGTTTTGACATACTTGGAGTTAGGAGGGCTGCTACGCCTACGGAATTCACGCTCCTTGTCATGATATGACTTCTTTCTAGCTTCCGATTCATCAGATTCTTCATCTGAAGTATGAACTGCCTTCCGAGAATGCTTGTTGGATTTAGAATGCTTGTGATGGCCTTCCCTTTGCTTCTCCAATGCCACAGAAACATCTTCAGGATCTGATTCATTTTCTGAGGATGAATGCTTCCGATGTTTAGACTTCTTTTTGTGAGATTTCTTTCGATGTTTCTTCTCATCCTTTCCCTTGTCTTTCTGTGTTTCTACCTGGAAATTCATCATTGACCAGATTGAGTTATTCCATCCCAAACCACAGCAATATAATATGGCATCATATTACACACATACCAATGGGGTTTTTAATTAGTTACAATCACTATATCAAGTTCTCAACCAAAAGGGGGGAAATCCTAGAGAAATAAGAAGGCTCCAGGGCAACAATTGGTATTGTCACATTGCATCAAGTTTCAATAGCAATAGGACCAAGTAACTGTAACAACATTGCAAATGACATCAATGTCAAAATTAAGGATAGATTCCTATCATGTGAGAATTTTTAGCAATAATAGCCCAACTAGGGGGGACATGAGCAAGCCTGAAATCTACAGTACAATTTGGGGATATAAATTGCTTAATGAATTATTAAGAATAATAGATCATAGCAAAGTTAAAAATGGCAACTCAGTCAGTACACACAGATCATTCTTCAAAGACATGGGACCTAGCTGATAAGATAAAATAGATAGTTTCCATGCTTTCTGAATCCTGGGAATTCAGTTCATCCATTTGTCAACAAATAGAGCATGGGCTACAAGCCTACAATTCATATCGCAAGTACAAATTTCTATGTGAGAGAGAGGTGGTTGCAGAATTGATCTATTGGCAGTGGATGAAGTCAAAAGAATAATTGCGACATGTATTATTCTCTTTGGAAAAATCCATGGTCCCTATAGGCTTGGTTTGGAAGTTACTAAAGGAAGATGAATGGAAAGAATTGAAAGAATTATTGTCCTCCCAGAAACAGATCGAGAAAAATGAAAACATTCATCATACGCTTGGTAAAAGGAGGAAAATGGAATTTCCTTTGCTTCTCACCTTCTGAGATAATTGATCTCCAAAAAAGGAACCAATCTTTAATCATAAAACATCATCCATAGAACATGTATTTCATCCATCATCAGCAGAATGATGAATAGCCTATAATTAATTGCCTTGGAATGAATTACAAGTTCTTAAAGGACAATCCACACTACAAAGACATATACCAAACAACTAGATTGGTGAGAAAGGATCCAAGTCTCCTCGAAGAGGACATGTTTCCTTGAGACACCGACTCTAATGGAGATAACAGTAACCAATCAAGATGAGAAAACATAAAAGTGTTCATAAAAACTGAAAAAAAAAACTAGCCATGTTATTCTGCACTCTTAATACAACAGAGATTATGATACTTCATCAAGACAGTTTCGCCAATGGGAATAAATTTGGAAGATAAATTGATGATGATATTGCACTATTGATCTAAACTAAATTTGCTTCTAAGTTATGTCACTTTTGATTCCCATGATTGGCTTTGTATATATCAAAAGTGAGTCATTTATCATAAACACTCATCAGCTAAGAGCAACACTATGATGACTTCATAATCTTCAGTTATTAACATTTAACATAAAAGGGAACAGCCATTCAAATGCAAACATAATCTTCAATTATTAACATTTAACATAAAAGGGAACAGCCATTCAAATGCAAATAGATGGACTAAGGAATCATAATCACACAGGCTAGTGAACTTACAGATTTGCGAATCACGGCCATTTGAACCGGGTTATTCTTGATACGAGCCAGCGCTTCCTGTTCTCTTTGGCGTATCATAAGCAAAGGATCTGAATGAAGCTTCCTCCACGAATCATTCGCTGACTGTGGCTTCTCCTCAAACAACGCTCCCAGCACAGCCGGCTGCTGCTGCAATAGTTTCCACCATTACAAACCCATAACTAATTGTTCAAGACGAAAAAGTAAATAAATTAATAAATACAAATAGAATTTTCAAATGTAAACAATTACATTTGCAGCGGATGATGAAGATGCAGCCGCCTCGGGTTCAGCCTTGGGCAAAGATTCAAGCGCCTTAAATCCGGAATCCCTTTTCCCCACAGCTAATCCAGAATCATACAGGAAGTCCAGGCGCTCCTGCTTCCTGAAAATCAAAATTGACAAAATCTTATAATCAGAAATATCGGAATAGAAACCCTAACCCCCGAATCGAAACCTTAAATTAAAATAAAAAGGGGAAAATAAAGACGAAACTTACGGTATAAGACCAGCTTGCTCTTGAAGCTGGCGAAATTCTGCGCGCTCGCGTTCCTCATGGATCTGCTTGCGGAGCTCCTCGAGCTTTTTCTGCTCCGCTTCGTGTTTTTGCTCAGCTTTCCAGACATTCTCGATGTTGCGGAGGCTCCCCGTGTGCCATCCCTTCTTGTTCAGAAACTTCAACGCCATGGAGAAAGGATTATCCCCCGATTACTGAGCGTCGAATTCTGGAGGAGTCAGTATTGTTGAAGTGAAAAGAAATCAAAGCAAAAACACAATGAGAATCGCGGGAGGACTCCAAAAACTAGGGGTGTAAATAAGACTCATCGGTAAATATTGGCTCCACTTCATCAAAACTCGACCAAAAAAGCTCGACTCGAAAGACTCGAAAAGGCTGGGCTCGAATTCGATTGACTCGAATATTAACGAGCTCAAGCCGAGCTAACTAATACTCGGCTCTCGAGGCTCGAATATATTATATATATATATATTATTTCTTTCTTAAAAATACAGTACTTCTATATTTTTTGTCTTAACAAATGTGAGGAAGAGGAGTCCAACAGTAAATTCACTCCTCTTTTGTTTAATAATATAGTACATTATATTTTATTATTTTTTTAACCGGGTATCCTTAGACCACATTGGACTCAAGACTAAAATTTTTTAAATTAGTCAATAATGAGTTTAAAAACCGGGTCTAAGGATACTCGGTTAAAAAAATAAAAAAAAAAAAACTGAAATTTCTGTCGAGCTTTTTTGGCCCTTCAAGCCGAGCTCGAGCTTCAATATATTGTGTCTAGCTCGAGCCGAGCTCAATTTTTAAAGCTCGTCGAGCTTCGAGCTCGAGCCGAGCCGAACTTATATATAACCTAACCGAGCTCGAGCCTTACCAGGCTCGAACTCGGCTCGTTTACACCCCTACCAAAAACACAACTAATGTTTTGGCTTTGTTTTTCTTAAGAGCCGAATAAGGTGTGTTATGCAACGCACCTTTTCCAAGCTTATGGGACCTTTCGGTAGCTTTAATTTTTATTTTTAAACAAAAAGCCCCATTTTGTATATTAGTTTTTAGGAGCTTATGAGAGCTTTTGAAGCTTCTTTTTAGAAGCTACCTGTAGCAGCTTTAAAAAATAAGCTCCAAGCTTATTGTTGAGCAATTACAATTTTATCCCAATAACCAACTCACTACCCAATAGTCTACATAAATGTTTGTCATTTTATGTCATTTCATACATTTTTTGACAGCTACAACTAGTTATACAGAACACTTAAATAAAACTGACAGCTACATCTCCCACAGCTCCCTACAGCTCCAGCTCGCAGCTACAGCTCACAGCTACAGTTTTGCATGCAGAACAGACCCTAAGAGCCCGTTTGGAATGACTATTAGGAAGTGTTTTTGCCTTTTGTTTCTGCCAAAAACACTTTTAGTAGAAATTAAGTGTTTGTTATGGGTTTTAAGAAAAAGTCAAAAGTACTTCGAAAAGTCAAAAAAATGATTCTGAAGAAGCAGCCATTTGACTTTTGTTTCTGCCAAAAGCAATTCTAGTAAAAATTGGAAATTAGGTGTTTGTTTTGACTTTTAAGAAAAAAACAAAAGTACTTCAAAAAGTCAAAAAAGTATTTCGGGAGAAGGGGTGCTTCTCCAAAAGCATAAGCTAAAAGCACCTCGTAAAATGTGTAAGAACTTAAATACCCCACTACTTAATACTTCGTATAAATTACACTATAAATATATATTATTATCATATTAAGTAGCACGTCCTTTTTGGTAATTACTATATTTAAAAAGTATTTTTCATTTTTATTTATCCAAACATACTTCCTCCGTTCCTTTTTAAATGCTACGGACCTACATTTCACACAATCCAATACATATCTTTAATGCTTCATAACTCAAATTGCATACAAGTAAAAATTATGAAAAATTGATATTCTAAATCTATGCAATTAGACGAATCCAACAAGATCTCACTTGACTATATGTTATCTTATATAGTAATTGTATTAAAAAGCCAAGTCAAAGCTATTCATTGAACAGTACCAAAAGTCAAAACGTACATTTAAAAAGGAACGGAGGTAGTATTTTATAAAAAAAGTTGCTTTTCAAATATTCTATCTAAATATAAAAATTAGTATGTTTTTACTTTTAATTTCTACCTTTTATCTTTTTTCAAAAGCAAATCCAAAACAGGGTAGGTGGTGCCGTGGTGGGAGGCCCGTGTGGAAATGGAACGTGCAACTTATGTTTATTTGGTTTTCCCCTTTTGTAGTTTATACTAGTATAATTCATTATATACTTTTAAACAGTTACTATTATATAGTTTTAACATTATAAAATATAATTAAATATATTTAATAAGATCTCATTTAATCATATTTTATTTTATACAACTGTAATATAAAATTAGAATTAAAAAATTATATTAATGATAATTATTACTCCCTCCGTCCCACTCCAAGTGTCTGGTTACTGTTGGGCACGGGAATTAAGGTAGAGTTGTTTGTGAGTATATGGTGGGGTCCATATAGTTGTTGGAGGGGAAAATTATTTCTATTATAGAAAGAAACATTTGTAATGGGACATCCAAAAATAGTAAGTAGGACATTTGGAATGGGACGGAGGGAGTATTACTCAACTACTATAAGATTGCTTTTATTTGATTATGTTTATTTTATAATAATAATCTGTTATTATTAATTTTTTTAAGCTGAACTGTTATTAGATTAGATTATTAGATTATTGATTATATTACTGATAGGCGTAATATCCTCTCTGTCGCTTTATGTATTTTACTGTTATCCCTATAGGGATACGCACCAATTTAGGGCTTCATTTCAACGCCTTCTGCAGAGACGGGCTTCATGGCGAATCCGCTCTATGGTTACACTTCCAACGCCTACGGTGCCGGAGGCGGCTCCGCCGAAAGTTTATACACCTCTCGGTCTGCGGCGGGCTCCTATTTGACCGACACTTCGTTGCTAGGTTCTTCTGCGAGGTACTTGAGCGCCGACTCATTGTCTTCTTCAATGCTGTACGATCCGGAGAGTTACTCCACTGGGTTTCCTGGTATTTCTGCGCACGCGTATGGCCCCCCTGGTGTGGATGTTGGGTCATCGGTGGTTTCCACTAATTCCGTTTACGCTGGATTGAAGCGCAATTCATCCGAAGGTAAGAACTTCTTATCAATTTATATATATATTTTTTATTTTATGTTTGGTTGTCTAATTTTTTTTATCATTATTACTAGAAGATGTATGAGTTTCTACTTTCTTTGATGTTTCTTTCTACTGTCAATCTTCGATACGTGCTATATTTGCATTTGTAATAAGAAAAATATTAAATATTATTCTTTAGATGTTTAAATTATTGTTTATCCCTTGGGAACATTTTGGATCCTATTAAGTTGGAGAGACTCGGTAATGCTCTTACAGATGCTTGGTTACCCTCCCCCCTCTTCTACTACATATGAAGGAATACTGCATGATAAAGTCATAACTCAAATCTAGGATGTAGTGAATGCCTTTTTTCTATTTTTTTTGTGCCATTATATTATTATTGGGAGTTTTCGTCTCAATTTAACAGCAGAATGGCTTAGTTGTTAAGAAGTATGAGAGGAATTGCTTGTAATACAATTGGTTTAGGCTGTATAAAATCATTATGTGGCTTATCATAAGTTAGGCATATAATTCACCAATATCTGATTTTCTGGAATCTAATACCAGTATACAACTTGAAAATTTGTGGTACCTATAGACTTCATATATGTATGACTATTTGTAGTTTATGCCGTCTGAAAATTCACTTTACTAGTTTACTATAAACAAGTCGTAAAGCTAATACATTTTACTTGATCTAGTTGTAATATATAAATAAATAATTACCCTACTTGTATAATAACTATGGCGGGTTTTTTTTCCTTCTATATGTGTCTACTATCTATCTAGCACTCTATTATCAGACTCTTTTGGGTACCCATAACAAGATTGGGCAAACTGAAGCTTGGTATTCAGCAAACCCTTTAGCCAAGCGTTCTAGATATGAGAGTACAAGCCATTTGCCCATTTACCCCCAGAGGCCTGGAGAGAAGGATTGTGCCCATTATATGCAAACAAGAACCTGTAAATTTGGAGATAGCTGCAAGTTTGACCATCCTATTTGGGTTCCAGAAGGAGGAATCCCAGATTGGAAAGAGGTGATTTTTTTAATTTCTTATTTTTAACAGTACTTTATTACCTAGTAATATTTCATTCTATTAGTACCCAAACTTCATATTTTTATACATCTTTATATTCGAGTAAGATTATGGTGGATATTATTCTTTTACGCTATGTTCTTGAGTTTTAAAATGAAGGAAAGGTAAAGAAACGGAAAGAAAGCAAACGAAAGTAAAGGCAAAGATTTTCTTTTCTTTTTCTTTTTCGTTTTTTAACATGGATGTTCTTGAGTTGAAAAGAATAGAAAGGAAATGGAAGAAAATTTATTTTTCTTTAGATGGAATTAAAAGAAAGGAAAAAGAAAAGGAAAATGTCTATTTTACAATTTTTTACTTATTGGTTTATGTATAAACATATTTTAAATTCTTTTCCTTCCAAATCCGCCCAATTTTGGGTGGATGGTTTTGAAGGTAGGAATACAATCCCTCCAAATATGCTTATACTTTCTAAAAAATCTAGAAAACACATATTTTCTTCATTTCTCTCATTTTCTTTTCCTTTCTCCCTTTTCAAAAAAAAAAAAAAGAACTCGAGAACATAGCATTATGTTATTTTATGATGAGAATCATTTATTTTAGCAGACTTGGTTCAATGTTGTTTTTCTATTTTATATTTTTATGGACACCCTATTTTAAGAGTAATTTTTCTAACGAACTTTCAATATTAAGAAGAAAGTTTTTAAACTAGGCGGATGAGATGTTATACTGGAGAAGTGGCCACTAGTCAGACCATGGGTGGCTGAGAACATTTGTTTTACTACCTTATGCTAAAAGAATCTATATAAAGGGCCTCTATATTATTCAATAGAAGATTGTTGTATGTTTTCTAGAAGAGTCTGGTAGATATATGGTCACTCATTATTTCGTATCCTACTTCTGTTTTTTAACTTGAGTACTTGACTTTTGAGTCAGTTATTAGATATCACATATTCACATTGGCTCTTTTCTTTTAAACTCATGTTTTGGCTTTTACTGTAAATACTTGTTTCGCTGATATTAGGAACTGTATGGTTCTGTTTGTTCATCTGATTTGTACTATTGCTTACGCTTATTGTGGGGCTATTTCAGTATTTCTCTACTATCTATTATATTTAGTTTTCTGGTGATTTGTATGTCCCCTATATGTTCCTTGGTTATGTCTCATGCTGATGGCCTACCAACAACATGGTAAATAAGGGAACATATCTTTTTATTCATTAAACTTTCAGAAATTTAACAAGGCTGCGATATTTATGGATTCGACATCACGTCGGGATTGTAGATGTATTGTTTCCTTGCTATGTTTGAACTTTGAAAGTTGAAATAAATGCTGAAAAAATAAGTTTTTGTCATTGAGTTACTCAAGAGAACCGGATTAATCATGTTTATACTACTTAGTGCTTATATTTGTTAGACGAATCACGTGAAATATTCCAACTTATAGAAAAACTGAAAATTGGAAATTTGAAATTCCAGTATTTTTTTTTCTTTTCTTTTTTTTTTTAAAGTATTTTTTATGAATATTTTACCGGTCTGGACAAGGTATCCCTGCTTTATTATTTTTGTTTTTAAGTTGAAGTCATCAAAGGAAGTACCTAATCCTATTTGCAAGACTATTCTGATTGTGCCTTGAACTTTGGTATGACAACCTATGTGTAGCATGTTATTTGTATGTTTGATTTATTTTCATAGATTTGTGTTATTGAAAACTCTGCTGCTCATTAGTTTTCTATAGAAGCATCTTCTTGAACGACCATCTTACTTAAACTAAAGCCTAAAAGGGATATATATATATATGTATGTATTTGTTGGCAAGGGCTTGCACTTTTAACACTTTCTTACAAATGAGTGACAGTGGGGTCCCACTTTAATATGACGCCATGACACTAAGAATTTTTATGCTGATAGAGAGATACTTTAGTTTATTTTTATTATCAAATCTTACAAAACATCTCACAGATGCTGCTTATTGTTATGTATCTTAATTTTAAAAACCCATAACCGTGTGGATGCATCCATTGAAGAAATGCATGGATTAGTTGGATCGAATGTATTTCATGTCTGCATTGTTCAGCAACATATGGTTCTCCACTTCTGCATACCATTCTATTACAGTTTGTTTCTCCACTTGGCTTTGATTGTTGATTAGTGGCATGTTTGTGTCAGGTGTAGCTCAAGTCTGGGGTGCTCTAACTTGATTTGAGCACTTAATGTTGGTTTCTAGCTTGAGCGCATTTGCTCGCATGTTTGGTTGAGCTAGAATACTTGAGTGCCACTTTAAATGATTGGACCTTGTCTTGTGGGATTTGAACTCATGACCTACATGTATTTTAGAACACTTTATTAGCCTAAGTGCCTTTTGACACTATATATTTATTATAATGTAGAACATACCAAAATATTAATATGTACTAAAGCACTAAAATGCTTGGAAACACATAAATATGGTGCTCAATACTTGTCTCAGTGAATGCGTTGACCATTGAGTTCGAGTTACTCGACTTGATACTCACCCTTAATCAACATGTAGATTCATCTGTTCATTCATCATGAAATAATTGGCACATTTTTTTTACTTTAATTTAGGTACCACCTGTCCCCAGCGAATCCCTTCCTGAGAGACCAGGAGAGCCGGATTGTCCTGTAAGCAGGATGTCAGAGCATTTTTCTCTAGCATAGCACTCAATGGACTCCCTTGAAGTTTTATGTTTATTTTTTTAATTATATTTCAGTATTTTCTGAAGACCCAAAAGTGCAAATTTGGTATTAGGTGCAAATTCAACCACCCGAAGGATTCAATTGCACCTTCGGTTAGTTTTTCTTGGTATAATCTCTTAAATCTTTTATTTTGCTGGACAATGTATTCTTACACTTTTCAGTTTTGCTCTTTTACTCAATATTAGGGTGCTGCCGGAGATGCTGATTTATCTATCTTACCTGATAGGCCATCAGAAGCTCCATGTGCTGTAAGTGGCATATTTCACTTGGGGCATTTCTTGTTTATAGCTTCCAATGAATATTTTTAATGCTGCAAGTTAATTGGTTCTATATGAAGATTCTAAAAAGAGTATTCTACCTCTGCAATGTAATCAGTTCTATATGAAGACTGGAAAATGTAAATTTGGCTTAACTTGCAAATATCACCACCCCAAAGATGTGCTTATACAATCTGCTGGAGGAGAATTCAAAATGCCTGGAGATGCAATGACAGTGCAACCGCCTTCTAGTTCTACCCCAGCACTGTTGCACAACTCCAAAGGCCTGCCTATCAGACCAGTATGTATTTTGAAGATTTTATAAATATACGTTATTTGATGATTATATATGATATGATTTGTATTGTTTGGAATTGTTTAATTTATATACATTCTGTATTATGTATGATTAGTTTTCTTGGTATATAACCTATATGATTAGTTTTCTTGGTATATAACCTATTATATGTAAAGAAAAATGTACATTATGGTTTTCAAATGGCTTTCTGTATTTTGTTTTGAAGGCAGTCTTTTGTAGTTGTAATTCTGAAAACTTTCTTTTAAATTGCTTGTGCTGGATCAAATATTTTTTTCTGCCAGACAGCATCACTCATTGATTACAATTGACAGGGTGAAGAAGATTGTCCATTCTACCTAAAAACTGGGAGGTTAGCATCCTCTGTCTTCTTGTCGTTGGAACTCATCCTCCTCCAGGATTCTTCTAAATTCTAATTTGGTATATTTCACTGTATCAGCTGCAAGTATGGAGCCACTTGCCGCTACAATCATCCGGACAGATATGGCAAGCTCTTTTTGCCTAATGCCATATTTGTTGTGCTCACTGACCAATCAGTTTTACAAACTCTCTGTTTTGTGCAGCAGCAAACGCTGCAGCAATTGCTGTTGCGCCTACTCTTTTGACTTCTCCCTCAGCACATTTCAATATTGGTCTTGTTAATCCAACGTCATCGCTTCTGCCAACTTTTGATCCAAGGCTGAATCAGAGCACGGTAAAAATTGATGTATATTGTTGTTGCATACACAGAGGAAGATTATATTATTACCATCTCAGAGTTATAGGCAACTATCTATTGAGTGTTGACATTTTCCTTACTTGTGGTATAACCCTCCTGTTGGTGCTTTTTGAATTGATGGGAGAGGAAAAGAGAAGATATTTTACACCTGAAGCATTTACTGATTTTATATATTTTGCTTGTTCTAGCTTTGAGTTTTTGATAGAGGTTATTAATTTCATATTTTTTGACTTCCTCATGGATGTTCATTAATTCACTGGCTGCAGCTGGGATTGGGCACAACTATATATCCTCAACGGCCTTCACAGACGGAGTGTGATGTGCGTATCATTCTATTTGATTTTGTTTTTATATATGAAATGTTATTCTGTACTCTAATACACTTTCCTAAATTTGTCATACTTCATTTTATTCAAGTTTTAGTCTAATTGGACTGCTTGCCTACATTGATCATTTATCCACTTCAATAATATGTTACTCTTAATTGCATTCCTTCATGAATTTAAAATTTATTCTTTTTGAGAATCATCATCATCCAGATTCCAGTATAAAACACTATTCACAATCATTGGAATGCAAATTGAATGACTACTTCTAGGCATTCTCTCGATTATTAAGGAATATTCACGACATATTTGTGTGCCTTTTGTGCATTAATCCGTGATCTGCATGCAATATCATTTTTGTCTGTTTGGCTTGTCCTCTGCTTATCTCATTCTGATCTTTTATTTTGCTATCTGATTCAAGTATTACATGAAAACTGGAATATGCAAGTTTGGGAATACTTGCAAGTTTCACCACCCTATTGATCGAACAGCACCGAACACATCAATTACAGAATCTCAGCAGCAGAATGTGAAACTGACCCTTGCTGGCCTGCCAAGAAGAGAGGTACTTTTGAATGTTTGATGTGCTTATTTAGCTGTGGCCTGAATTTGTTCATATTTTGTAGTATTTATTTTGGTTTTTACACATTTTTATAAGTAACAATTTGGCCGAGTGGATCAATGCATGTTTTCTCATTGAAGGAGAAAGGTGTTTTGCTGATCCTGTTTCCTTTATTGCTCTTTATTTATCTTCCTATTGCATGTTGGCTGGATATCTAGTCTTTTTCACGAGCTTGCCCCTGTATTTAGGATTTTGTCATGTACTTCTTGTTTAGGCTATTATCTCCTGATAGTGGTTAATTTTCCAGTTGTAATCCCTTACATGTGTTCAATGTTTTCACTTCATAGGGTGCTATACACTGCCCTTATTACATGAAGACAGGAACGTGCAAATATGGAGCAACATGCAGGTTTGATCACCCACCTCCCGGAGAGGTGATGGCTATGGGAACGACGCAGGGGCCTTCATTTTCTGATGTCGAAGGAAATAATGAGAATTGAGCCGTTTAAACTTTAATCTACTAATATGGGACAACAATCCCAACTTACTGTTGCCTTTCCCCATTAAATGCTTCGCATCTTCCTTGTATTTCTTGTGTTTGGTTACAGCGTCTTGTTTCGGTTGTCGGAGATTGATTTGGTTAGAGTGTTGAATATTGATGATATGCCATTCATATGTTTAAATGGTCGAGACTTTGGCATATTAACCACCTCCTCCTCCCTTCACTTTGTGGCTTGATTAACGATTATGGTTGAAATTCCTCTTAACTCAATAATTTACTGATTAGTTAAATATCACTTATCCCAAAAATTACATGCCCACTTCTCCATCCGTCAACGAATCACTAATGGTTCCATGTATTGAATGTTGTGATTCGAGGTCTTGTTTGTTTGGATGAAGTATTTAGCTTTGGAGGAGGAATGATTTTAGGTTTTTATAAATTTAGTTTGAGACTGTATTTAAATTAATTAATTGATGGCCTTAACCCTTATTATATACAGAACTATATACAATACATATTTTTCTGAGCGAGTTTTCCATCTGTAAATTGTGCTAGACCCTTTCCCACAGATGCACCATTTTGCAGCGCTGGTAAAATTTGATTGCGGCCCTATGGGGGATGGGGTCACGCCTTTTTTCTTTGATTCTGTTCTGTTCCTAAGTTCCAGAAAATCGACGTGGCGCCTTGTGAGCTGTTAATTGTCGGATAACTTCCATTTCACAAATTCTGGGAACAACGCCACCCACTAGTTTTTAACCAGAAATGAGTGAGACAGTCCCGACTCAGTACACCCCTACCTAATTCAAATTCAACCCCTTCTTCATGCACAGCTCTCTGCTTTCGGTTTTGAAAAAAGCTTCCATCAACCGCTATATTTTGATTCCTTCACAATATGAACACAGTTGCGCTACGGCTGGAATCCTCCGTTACCATGTCTTCCCAAAAAATTCAATCTTTCCCAAGAGCTATCAGTAGCAGTAGCTGCTTCTCCCGTGCCCAGAAAGTCACCCGGAGAAACTTGAATCCCTTGACATTGCTCAATAACCGCTCCTTCTTTGCCCCAATTAAAAAGGCTAGCCAAAACCCACCTCCATTATCAGTTGCTGCTGGCAGTTCTTCTTCCGATGCCTTGCAGCCCGATCAGGTTTGATTTTATTTGGACCGCCTCGCTCTTGTCCGGATATTTAAGTAAATGAGTCTATAGTTTAGAGTTTTTAATTAGGTTTAGGGGTGGTTTTTTCATTTTTAGGGATTAGTTTTTTATACGAGAGTTTGGGGTTACAAATTTTAGGACGGAGCTTGAAAAGCTGATTTTTAGGGATTAACTTTAGATTAGCCTATACCATAAACGCGCTATACGCTGAGCCTCTCGCTCTTGTTTGTGTCAATTTTGATGCAGTTATTTATTTATTTATTTTAATTCATGCGATTTTCTGCTCCTGGGTTTAGGATGATTCTCAGAGAAAGGTTCCGGATGTGGAAACACTAGCTAGGAGGTTTTGGAAGGTGGCGGCTCCGTATTGGTTCTCCGATGATAAAGTTGGGGCGCGCTGGCGGCTGGCCGCTGTTTTTGCTCTGACTTTGGGAACCACTGGAATCAGTGTCTGCTTCAATTTTCTTGGACGTGACTTTTACAATGCTCTTGCCAGTATGATTTCTTGATTTTCCCACTTGTGTGTTCGTTTGCATTCTGGTTTTATTTGGTACTGAGGTTGAGTTTTTACCTGTTGGATTGATGGAAGACAAGGACCAGGAACAGTTCACCAAGCAATTGTTGTACTACCTGTTTGGCTTTGCTACTGGAATTCCGGTGAGCTTGCTGCTCCATTTCTTAGGTATTACTTGAGTTGGTTTTTCTTTTAGAGACTGAAGTTCAATTTTGCTTATGTGTCTCTCTCTCTCCCTCTTTAGTTGATATACCGTGGATCATACCTGTTTTATAAGATTTTTCACCCTTTTTGCGGCTATTTGCCGAGTGTAGTAGCTAACTCATTACGATAATGGGCAGCAACTATTTGGATGTTCATGATGAAACAATTGACAAATAGTTACCATTGTAATCTGGAAATGATTCATGAGCTTTTTTGACATGTAGAGTATCTTCACTGTAATAAATGTAGGCTAAGTTTGTGTTTACTTCCATTATTTTATTTTTTTACTTTGATTATACGATTTTATTATGGATGGAATATAGAGGATCTGGAACATTCATGTTCTCTCTTTTGTGGAATAAAAATTCATCTATTACTCCCCACCACCTCCTTTGGAGACCACTTAACTGGAAATGGAGGGAGTTTACATTTTGATTCTCCACATATTGCTGAACCTTATAGATAAGGAATTGAATGAGGACATTTTTTTTGGATGAAATGAAAAGGACGTTAAAGCTAGAGTTACAATTTTGCCTCCTTTATGTTGGGAATTATGGATCCTTTATTTTTATGATTAGAAAAGAAGGATAGTTTATTGCCTCTCCAGCATTTGATTTTTGATAATATTTTTTTCATAAAAGATCATGTAATTATGTAACCTATCAGCTTTTTTATGTGTTTAGCCGGGGAAAACTTCTTTAATAGTTTTCTTGCTACAATGTTTGTATTTAAGATATTGCTAAAGTTCTGATTTCATGCTGCGTTTATGAATTTTTGGTTCTTAAGGTTTTTGTTCTGAGAGATTATGCAAAGGATACTCTTTCTTTGAGATGGAGGTCTTGGATGACAAGCTATTACATGGACCGCTATCTAAAGAATCGAACTTTTTACAAAATACAATCTCTGTCAATAATTGATAACCCTGATCAGCGGATCGTTGATGATCTAAGCTCTTTCACGGGAACGGCTCTTGCATTTTCCTTGACGATCTTCAATGCTACTGTGGACTTGATATCTTTCAGTAATATTTTATATGGCATCTATCCTCCACTTTTTCTTGTACTTCTTGGGTATTCCCTTGGCGGAACGGCTATTAGTGTCTTTCTTGGGAAGGTATTTTTCATCTTTTGAAAGCTTTGTAACCTTTATTTTCGCTATCATATCAATCTAAAAGTGTTGATAATATTTTCTTCTGTATGTGTAAATTTTGCTTCTGATAATACAAAATGTTTACTTTTAGGGATTGGTGTCTCTGAATTTCTTGCAAGAGAAGAAAGAAGCAGATTTCCGATATGGACTTGTGCGTATCAGAGAAAATGCAGAGTCCATCGCATTTTATGGTGGCGAGGAAAATGAGATGCAGCTACTGCTACAGCGCTTCCGCAGTGCATTCGAAAATCTTACTGTATGGAAAAACTTATTTATACCGAATATCGCCCTCAGAATTTTGTTTCTGTAATTTTGCTTTCTCCATGCATGTTAAGAATTAGATAGTTTTCTTGCAACAAAAGGCTTCATCACATTTTAGATGATATAGCTTATAATGCCGAAGTCATAAGGTTTTTAACATATTGTTGCAACATGCACAGGAAATCTTTGAAAAGCACATTGCAAACAGTGAATGATTTTTTGGGAAATCTGGAACATTTATAGGCTTTTAATTTGACTGTAGGCATTGTTTCTGAAATCTCCTTTATGTTGATTTTGGTTTTGATTGGTTGCGAAAAGTTGGGCTTTGATTCTTGTTGTCATTCTTGAACCATCATGATCATTTTGATGCTGTCTTTAACTTCACAGAAATTGTTGATATCTTCCAGAAACCTGGAGTTCTTCACTAATGGCTACAGATACTTGATCCAAATTCTTCCTGCAGCGGTTGTTGCGCCTATGTATTTCTCTGGAAAAATTGAATTTGGTGTCATAAATCAGTCCGTGTCAGCTTTCAATCACATTCTCGGAGATTTTTCACTCGTTGTCTACCAGTTTCAGGCTATCACTGCCTTCTCTGCTATCATCGATCGATTAGGTGTAATACTTTCTCCCATTCTTTTTTTAAAAAAACACTTACTGACATTTCCTGTTATAAAAAAAGTTCTGAGATGTTCCATGTATTAGGTGAATTTGATGATCTTCTAAGCAGTAGTGAAACCATAACCGAGGATGAACCCCCTGAAGAAATTCGCCGTGTGTACTGCAGTATTGGCAAACCAGGAGAGTCTAATGGGTCCGTCACTGTTCCCATTGGAAGTGCTTCGAAGTTGCTAACTATTGAGGATTTGACACTAATGACACCGAGCAATGCAACTCTTATTAGGAACTTGTCGTTGGAAATCTGCGGAGGGAACCACGTTCTGGTCGGTATTTGTCATTCAATGTTTTATGATTTCAGCTTAGAATCTTACCAAGTTTTCATAGTTGGATTGATTGTCGGTGAATAGCTGCATTAACCAACAGGTTACTGGACCTAGCGGCAGTGGTAAAACCTCGCTACTGAGAGCTGTAGCCGGTCTGTGGAGCTACGGAAGAGGAACCATCGCATTTTTCAAAAGGGGCGAAAGCGATTCCTTGCCGGGCCTTCCTGCAGATGCAGCTTCTTCTGAAGTATCTTCAGAGGACGATATCAAGCGTGGCGATGAACACGGGGAAACTTCTGCAAAAGATGTATTTTTCCTTCCTCAAAAACCATATATGGTTCTGGGGACGCTTCGTCAGCAGTTGCTTTATCCTACTTGGAGTGTCGATTTTGCACCCTCTCCTGACAATGATAAATCAAATGGTACGACAGTTGTGTGGCTGCACCTACTGATACACTCTCTGGTTTTCTAATGTTAACATCATTGACACATGCGCTTTCAGGTTCACTGGCATTCCTCACACGCACCAAAGATACAGAACCAAAGCCGAAGCCAACAACTGATGACATCGTCAAAGTCCTTGAAGACGTTCGACTTGGTTACATACTGTCGCGATTTGATTTAGACAATGTATGTGAATGGTCCAGCGTCCTCTCCATTGGCGAGCAGCAACGGCTAGCATTTGCCCGCCTTTTGCTTTCGAAACCAAATCTGGTTCTCTTGGATGAATCCACCAGTGCTTTAGACGAAGCCAATGAGGTATGCAAATAAAAGAGAGCACAAATTCCTTTTATCACTTTCACTTTAAACTAGTTGCATAATTCTGAGCACAAATGGGGTGTTTGCAGGCACACTTGTATGGGCTAATTGAGGCTTCAGGGATAACCTACATAAGCATTGGGCACAGAAGCACACTGTACCGATACCACAAGAGTGTGGTCAATATATCCCCTGTGGAACCAACCAGTGACGGTCCTAACTGGCAGTATCAGACATTGAAAAAGGATTCAGTTGGTGCACAACAATCCACCTGAGCAGACGGGTGGCGGGTCGTATAGTAATAGGATTTTGAGTGTATTTTTGCGTGCAATAGAAAGAAATGGGAGTATTAGAAATTGCTGGGGAAATATATACATACATGAGGATTTAATCCGTATGTATTTTTTTACCTCATTCCTCTTGGGAATTGTCAGTAAGCTAAGTCCTGGAACGAAAATTATGACGATCATTGTGATGGGCTGATAGCACATGATCTTTCCCCTATGTTGTGGACTAGCTGAGCTGCTCAGGTATAACGAAGGTTTTGAGCGACATATCGTTTGTTGATTTGAGTTAATGGGGGGGAGGGGGACGCGAGCTCAACATTGCTACTTTACATGTTCTCATAATTACCAAGTCTATATTCTTGGGTGATTATTTGTCCTTTTATCGATTACGAGTATTACAAGGCGGCAAAACGGGCCGAAACATTCTATAGGAGTAATATTTGGTCTGTTCCGTTTTGTCAACATAGGAGTAATACTCAAGAGTCCAAGCTTAAGCTACTGTTCATTCATGATTCAACTACAAGTCTACAATACAAGATAGCGCTGTCAATTGTCATTTATAAGCATGCACGCAATTACAATAGGAAGTTAACCGGTGCCGGAAACGCCCAGATCTTGCTTGTGGGTTTCCTTGCCGGCGCCGAACACAGGGCCGCCTAACCCGGCCGCATCCTTCACCTTCTCTTCCAGCTTATCCACCTTAATTCCTCCCTCGTCCTCCTTCGATCTAATCTCCATCTTCGTCTTGTTCCCCCCCTCCGCGGTTGATCTATATGTCGTTGCCGTGAAAGCTTCCGGCGGCTGTGCTCCTTGCGCTCCCGACATTGCTGCTGCTGCTGCTGCTGCTGCTATTCACCAATTCCACTCTATTATTGACTACTCCATCCATTACAGCAGGCACTGCTATATATGGTGTGTATTATGCAATTGGCTGAGCCAAGCTTATCTCGTTCAGTATTTAAGATCCACGTGGCATTATGTGATCGTACCAAGTGTGCTGCTGCTTCTCTACGTGTTAAGCATGTCATGCACTAATCAGAATCAGAATTGTACTACTACATATACAAAACAAAGAAGAAACAAGTAGCTAGAAATGCCTAGAATACCGCCATGAAAAGAATGATGTGATTATCCAATCCAGTGAAATTAACATGGAAACAAAATTACACTTACACAAAGAATCAATAATAATGTGTTTATACATGTACAGCCGTTTAGCCCCAGCCCCAGCCCCAGACCCAGACACTCACTCAGCCCCATAATATATTACACAGTAAATAAAAGTTACCCTCCATTCACCTCCTAGCTAGAAATACTCAAATTCAACATACGACGAGGAGTCGATGGAGGCGCTCTTAGTCTTCTCATGATGCACTATGTTCTCACACAACTTCTTATCCGAATCTCTACTCAAATACTGGCTGAAATCAAAAGCCTGTGGAATCGTTGGCGGTGTCGCACTTCTTACAAGTGCCCAATTCACTCCCTCAAAGAATGGATGCTGCTTTATCTCCGTGGCACCCCTCGTGTACGCAATCCTCTTCTGCGGTTCCTTCACCAGCAACCCCTTTATCAAATCCTTGGCCGACGAGCTCACCTGCGGGCTGTCTGGGAACTTCAATGGCTGCCCAACCACATTAAACAATGTCGCTCTATTCCCAGACCCTTTGAAAGGGGTCGTCCCGTGTAGAAGTTCGTAAAGGAAGATCCCGAATGTCCACCAGTCCACCGCGCTGCCATGCCCCTCTCCGCGGATGATCTCAGGGGCTAGATACTCGTGTGTCCCGACAAATGACATGGACCGGACGTTGGTTGGCTCGGCCATGAGCTCCGGGAGGCAGTTGGCATTGCTTCCCAACCCGAAATCGGATTTGGATTTCCGATTTTTCTTGGGGAGGAGACGTGGGAAGAAGGAGGATGGCTGCATGCAGCTCCGCACTGCATTTTCCTCGTCTAGGATACCGTAGCCTGTCTCTGGGCCAGGGTGAGCAGATGAAGACTTTACGAGCGTTGGATTGACAGAGCAGCGTAGGGAGAGATCAAAATCGGATAGCATAATGTGCCCTTCTTCCCTCACTAATACATTTTCCGGCTTTAGGTCTCTGTACACTATCCCCAACATATGCAGGTATTCGAGGGCCAACAACACCTCTGATGCGTAGAACCTGTTCCAGATTGTATTCTTATAAGAAACCAAATGCAGGTCGGAAAGGTTGAGTTACTTGAGGATATATATATATATATATATATAACGAACTGACCTTGCGGCCTCCTCTGTAAAATACTTGTTGGGCTGCTTTTGACGAAGGGTGTGGAGGTTACCTCCACTGCAGAATTCCATCACCAAGCAATAGTACTTGTCCGTTTCAAAGTAGGTGTACAGTGTGGGTAAGAAAGGGTGATCGAGTAGTCCGAGAATCTCTCTTTCGGTTTGAGCTCTGAGCAGCTTGTTTCTGCTTGCAAGGGAGGCTTTATCCATAACTTTCATGGCGAAGAAGGTATTGGTGCCCTTGAGTTCGACCAGGAAGACGCTTCCAATGTCACCGCGTCCGAGGCGCTTCAAGATCTTAAAACTATTGAAACCAAGATGGGAGTCTCTGGAAGAAGCGGATATGGCATCCCATCTGACATCTCCACCAGTGTGTGGTTTGAAGGGTGCAGATGTGCTGTCTATGCTGTCGCTGCGGTTGCTGCTCCCGCTGGTCCAACCCTGAGAAAAAAGAGGGATTGATAGGCTACTCTGGGCATTTGAGTTGAGGAATATTATCCAGGAGACGACATACCCCTGTAAAATTACCTGATTAGTATCGATGTTCATACTTCTTTTGGGTGCTGGGCAAAGATGTGCATTGCCTGACATTGCCTCACTTGTGGTCGAACTTTTTCCATCCAGGTCCATCCCACCTTGGTCAGCATTTTCATCTGGTGGCACGTGACTCATCTGAATTTGAAGTTCGATTCATTCTCTTTTACCAAAAATCATAATACAGACGAATACAGATTAAGAACTAAATGTGCGCGGTAGCTCTCATATCACACTTCAATGCAATTTCACACGTCAGGCAAAAGATACTAGCAATTTTCTGATTACAATGAAAGAAATTCTTCAAGTTAGAATTGCCGCAGCTGGAATGACCATCTACCCTAAAATCAGAGCAATATTAGAAAAATTCTAGATGAGTAGTATTTCTTCGACAACGATTGCCCTAGGGAAACTGCAGCGAAATCATCCATTCAAACAGAACCAAATTACATTTTTTTAAAAAAAAAAAAACACAAAAGCAAAATTAAACCACCACGCATCGAATTCGATCATCAAGTTATCTGGATTGCAGCACTTTCTCCAGTCCCCACAAACAACAGAACAAAATAATTTGACAGCATTCTAGGTCATTCACCTCACCAAATTTAAATTCGAATTAAATATCAATGGTTCAAACTCCAAATGAAATCAATTGCATGCACGAAACACGTTATGATTATCATTAAAAAACAAAAGTTTACAGAAACAATGAACGGAACGAGATACCCTGGCATAACCTGCACGAAATGGTTCTCCTGGATTGGATTATAGATTGTGGTTCCTCCTGGATTAGGCAAGCTGCAGGCAAGATAGAGCAAGAAACTGAAGAAGAAGAGGTGGAACAGGATTGGAATTGAGGGTTGAGGTTGAGGCTGAGGCGTTGGTGGATGGAATACACCGGTGGTTGGGAGAGATGCAGAGAAAAGAGATGGCGGAAAATAAATTGAAGGAAATAGAAATTGAAAAATGGGTATATATACCGACGGGCGTCGGGAGGCTGACACTGAACAATACGCGCGCAACCCATGGCTTGCCGTTACTTGAAATCCTCCTCCGAATTTTATTTTTCAGATTTTCTCTTTTCTCCCCCTCTTCTTTTCCCTTTTTCTACTTTCGCTCCCTCATACTTCCTCTGCCTTTCCATTGTCACGTTTGATTTTTTGGCATTCACAATTTAAGTTTTATTTAAATTTTTATTATAGTTGTGTAAGAAAAAACATAGTCAAGTGAGATCTCTTTAGATTCATATAATCTTATAGTTTTAGAATATCAAAATTTTATAATTTTTTATCGTACATAATTTAAGTTATTAATCATTAAAAATATACATAGACATACACGTCAAGCGGGTCCGTAAACAATTATAATGAAATGGAGGTATTAATTAGTAGGTAGTAGTGTAGTACTGTACTTTGTTCCCAACTGTAACACCCCAGATTTTTATCAACGTCCAAGGGAATAAAATTTATTCCGATCAATGTCGAAATATATCCGAGAAGAAGAAAATAATTTATCACAATAAATTATTGCTCGGAAACGAAACGCCGATAGATTTAAATTCAAAATGGAATAAAAGAGACATTCCATGAATTGAGTAAAAATAATTGGAGTTAAGTTCATGAAGGAAAAGAATTTTAATTCCAAGAACCCGTGAAGTCGAAAGAAATTTAATGATACAAGTTATTGCACGGGAATCAAAAGACGGCGAATTGAAAGCCGACGAAACCGAGACCGACGGACTTTGAGCCGAGATAAATTTAAGATAAGAATTTATGATCCGAGAATGACCCGAAAAATCAAGCCCGAAACCGTAGGAGGATAGAAGTCCGAAAGAGAGGAGGAAAAGCACGACGGATCGCACGACCCCGCCCGGACCGAAGTCCAGGCGAGAGTGGCGCGCACCCGGCGCGGGGTTTAGCCAAACAGCGCGCCAACCCCGCGCCATTCACGCGGCGACGTTTGTCGCGTTTTGGGTGGCGCGCACCCGGCGCGGCTTTTGGCCGATTCGCGCGCCAACCCCGCGCCAACGTCCTGACAGCAGCCATTGTCGCGTTTTGGCAACTTTCTTGCCATATTCCTTGACCCCAACGCGAGAATCTTGCTTGGTCACGGGGGAGGCATCTTTTGGACGTCATTGGTTGTCCATAACACTCCATTTTCAGTCATCAAACACCCCAAGTTCCTCCCAAACTCTCCAAAAACTCTCCCTAAGCCAAACACCTTCCGGCGAACTTCCGGCGAACTTTCCGGCAACCAAATCCTACCAAGGTAGTGTGGAGATCAAGGATTTGCAAGCATTGGATTGTTGGTAAGGTGTCAATCAAGTTTCCTTATTGCTTTAAGATCATAATCAACCTTCTAACTTACGGATCTTTACTTGCAAACACGTTCGTAGCCAAAGGAGAAGAAGAACGTGTTGCGTAGATTCGTTCGTGGCGATTTTGGACAAATCGATCAACCTTAGAACGTTCAAGGAACTCACTCACTGTAAGTTAATAACTTACATATCAATACGGGTGGTTTAAAGACATCCAAAACATTGGATCTTAAACGAAACGTTAAAATCAAACCTAAAAACCCCAATCTACGTATTTTCTGAAATCCGAGCAAAACTCTTACTTCGAGCGTTCAAACCTGAAAACTCAAAACTAAGATTTTGATCCTAAGATCTTAAGCTATATTGTGTAAAAATTTCAGAATTTTTCATCAAGTTTTGATACCCCAAATCAAGTCGGACATATTCTGCGTTTTAAGAACTTTCAAAAATTAACCGATTTCAAAACCGAACTTGATGAACTTATTTCTATCATTTCTAGTACGAACCAATCTTCATGATCTAAACAAAAGTTGTAGATCTATGAGTCTTGAATACCTCTGTAAAATTTCATGCATTTTCATCAAGTTTTGAAACCCCAAATCGAATCGGACATATTCTGCGTTTTAAAGAATTTTCAAAGGTTGACAGTTTTCTTAACCGAACTTGATGAGCATATTTCTATCATTTCTAGTCCGATCCAATCTTTGAGTTCTAAACAAAAGTTGCATATAATCATGTCTAGTATGTGCATATAAAATTTCAGAATTTTTGAAGCTCATTTGATATGTTAAAAAGTCAAATCTTTGAGATGTGTCAAACCTGAATCCTGACAGCATACTATTTAAGTAGAAAACTTGATTTTTGACATGCTTCCCATCGTTTTTACGAAAAACTCAAAACATGAAAGTTGTTCATTGGGATGTTTTTGAGCTACTGTGAAAATTTCAGATCAATCGCCTAAGAGATGGATTTTTAAACTGAAAAGGCGTAAACTGTGACATCGATCGATTTTTGAAATCTTTTAAACAACGATCGAAATCTTGTGATACGATAAAGCTATATTTTTGAAAATCCCGTTATACTAAAGTTGAAACAATATCGGTTACATAAAATCAGGGGGTGAGTGCTCTGCAGGGTGCCCTCCTAATTGTGCAATTTGTGCCAAAACGGCAATGACTATCACGCGCGAAAGATCGACAAAACGGCATCTTATATCTTGGCCTATCCTCTCGAGTGTATCCGTATGGGTTACTCGAGGCTCGACGGAGCGGTACTGGATATGGCATATTTGGTCACAAGAGACCAACTGCCTACCCTCTCGAGTGTATCCGTATGGGTTACTCGAGGCTCGACGGAGTGGTACTGGGTATGGCGTATCGGCTGCGGCAGCCGGATTACCGGCTAAAATGACATGTTACTTATGAAATTGGCTGAGGCCGCCGGATCACCGGCTAACTGTTACTATTGATATCTGCCGTTATTATTTTGGCCTATCCTCTCGGGTGTATCCGTATGGGTTACTCGAGGCTCGACGGAGCGGTACTGGATATGGCGTATTTGGTCACAAGAGACCAACTGCCTACCCTCTCGAGTGTATCCGTATGGGTTACTCGAGGCTCGACGGAGTGGTACTGGGTATGGCGTATCGGCTGCGGCCGCCGGATTACCGGCTAAAATGACATGTTACTTATGAAATTGGCTGAGGCCGCCGGATCACCGGCTATCTATTGTTGAGATGATGGCGTAACGGGAAATATATTAAAAAGCTTAGATTTTATGAAATTGGCTGCGGCCGCCGGATTGCCGGCTAAATTTAAAAATCGTTTTGATGGTGGCGTATCGGGGAGAATTTTTAAAGCTCAAATTTTTATTTACTTACTTACGGCATTATTCATGTTTTTAAAATCATGTCTTAAATAATTGCCCATGCTTAAGTTTTAAATTATGAAATTTAAATGTGTCTTTAAAGTATGCCTTATCTTCGCACTTTTTTTTTAAAAAATGTTTTTATGCATGGCAAAAAGATTTATCTTAATTACTAAAAATCTAACCCCTTTATTGCTATGTAAGGATTGACTTACTCAGTATTTTATAATACTGATAAAAACCGTTGTTCATTTTTTTTTCTGTTACAGAGTACGGGGCATGATCACTCATTGGGGGATCATTTGGATACTTAATTATTTATTTTACATGACTTGCATGAACGGGTCTGTTTAACCCGTGGTTTGGCCATGTCGGCCCTATATTTCAAATTCCGCTGCATACACTTTACTTCCGCTGCGTACTTAATATATTTTCGCTGCAACTCTGATGTAGTATTTTTAAATTATCTATGAATGGGCTACTTGAATATCTTAAATTCTGAAAAACCATAGCCTTGCATCTCTTTAGTGAGCTCGGAGAAACCGTGTCTTGCTAGGGAGGTGTGGCGGTGGCATCCCGGCCTGGGTTACCAAATCCGGGGTGTTACAAAGTGGTATCAGAGCCCGGAATATTTTAAAGCTATTATTTTACAGAGCCCAGATTATTTTAAAGCTATTTATTTTAAAGAAAATATCTGATACCAATGTGGTATCAGAGACCAGACTATTTTAAAACTACTATTTTAAAGAGTTCGGAATATTTTTAAACTATTATTTTCAAGTATTATTATTTTTAAAGTCATCATTTCTAAACTAGTGATATATTTTAAAGATCCCAATTATTATTTTGAAGTTAAAGCCCAAATTTTTAGCCCAAAATTTTTTTTTTAGAAGCCCAAGAAATTATTTTGGCCCAATAACCTTGTTTTATTTAAAGCCCAAATAATTTATTTCTTTCGGCCCAATATAGCGGCCCAAACCTTTTATCCTTATTTTAGTCTATCCATGGAATAAATTTACTTTTAAAACCCATGGATAAATAATTATATGCATAAAATTTTTTTTCGGGGGGATCACCACTACATGTGCATATTGCATTCCTATACCTTAGAGAACCTAGAAGCGTTATGTTGTAACCTAGATCTTTTCCTTGCGCTAGATGGCTAACCAAGACATGATGAACTTAATGATCAAAATGATGAACGCTCACTTTAATTCCCAACAAACCATATAACAATTGGAACATCGTATGGCCCAATTGGAGGCAAATCTGCACCATATGGGAAAACTTAAGAGAGGCGGACCACCACCGCATAAACCAACTCGAAGACCAAATCCAAAACCTCACTACACAAAATCTATTTCTAAAGGAACTTGTTGATGCTCATGGGGAGGACTTGAACCACATTTTCCTTAAAAATCTAAACCACTTTTTCTTGCAACAGATGGCGCCTCGAGGACGACCAAGGAAATTCCCTGCCACCCCCAACACCCACGGCACGCCGGGACAACCCAATGAGCAGGCACCTAACGCGGAGGTGCCAAACCCGGCAGGACCAATGCCCAACCCTACGGAAGGGCGACTGAAAAATGTGGAGGAATTACTAGTCGCACTGGGTAATGCTTACGTTAACCAGGGTGGAGCTGCCGCAGCGCCACCACCGGAGGCGAGGATCAACTACTTGGCTGCAGTGAACCCCTACCGACCTTCTCATTACGTCGGGGAGGAAGACCCCGCTAAGTTGGAAGAATGGTTGAGAACCTTCGACAAATTGCTAAAGGCGGTGAGATGCCCGGAGGGGGAGAAGGTCCATGTGGCCTCGTACTATCTGGGTGGCGAGGCTGACGACTGGTGGCAGGCTACCCAAGGGAAGCTGGCAGAGGATGACGAACCTTACTCGTGGAACGAGTTCATGGAGTTACTCCGGGAGCGCTTCTACCCGATGAGTACTAAGGCAGCACTGTACGAGGAGTTCTCATCCCTGAAGCAGGGAGAGAAATCTGTTCAAGAATACTATGCACGGTTTAGGGAATTGGTGAGATTTGCGCCCAGGATGGTACCTACTGACGGGGAGAAGGCGCAAAAGTTCGAAATGGGATTGAACTTGTCGATTCGAGAGGTGATTACTGGAGTTTATTACCCGGACTTGCAATCTGTCTACGATCGGGCAGTAGCAGTAGCACGAGTGCAACAGCTAAAGAGGAAGGCTACTGGGGAATCTAGCCGAGGGGCGCAAGGCCCAGACAAAAGGAACAGCGATAACCGGGCGAGCAACACTATTGGCAGGAACAACTTTCGGCAAGGGCCGAACGGGTATGCTCAAAACAACTATGGTCGGAATGTCAACCAAGGAGGACGAGTGCCGCCGTGCCCAAGGTGTGGCAGGCCGCACCTGATGAGGAAATGTCCTCAGGTGGGCGAGTGCTTCCGGTGCGGCCGAATTGGCCATCGGAGGGAGGAATGTCGAACCCGACTCGAGAACATCGCAAAAAGAGAAGACTTGGTCATTGGACCTAACAAGCCGTTCAACCAGGGGGGTAGGAATGGCAACAATCAAGGATATCGGCCTCTCCCAAATCCGAACCAGCAGCAAAATGCGAACCCAAATCAAAACCAACCAGCCAATCAAGGGAGGCCGATGGGGAGGTTGAACGTGATCAACCAGGCTGACATACCCGAGCATGGTGACGTGATGACAGGTACTTTCCATGTCCTAAGTACTCCACTTAGAGTCTTATTTGATTCCGGAGCCAGTTGTTCGATTTTATCTTCGAGAGTCGTAACTGAACTAGATCTACCTAAGTGCGAGACGATTAGCTTAAGCATCCAACTGCCCTCTGGAGAAGTAATAACCTGCTCTAAACGCTACAATGGAATACCCATAGTGATAAAGAACGTAGAGTTTTTCGCAAACTTGGTAGAGTTCAACGTCAGAGACTTTGACGTCATACTAGGAATGGATTGGCTAACCCGGTATAAGGCCGTGATCGAGTGTCAAAAGCAAAAGATCACGTTGTCAAAAAGTAGGGGAAAAAGAGTCATCTTCTACTCTCAACCCCCTAAGAAATCTAACAAGATAGTCAACGTCCTAAAGTTAGGTAGCCTAATGCGTAAGGGCCACACGCTATACGCATGCTACGTTCACAACCTCGATGTAACGCCCCAAAAATTTAAAACCAAATTTCTGTGACGTCACGGCCGTGTTACCTCTCTTAAACTGTTGGCCAATCAATTTAAGATCAATAACACGTAGCCAAGTAAACAGGAAGCCAATGAATCATAATACAAATCCAGAAAGGAAACCTCTCATCATAACAGAAATCCGGCTTACAAGCCTTATTCATGCGACTTACCAGTCGACATAACAGTCTCATCTCAACCTGTCAGAGATGTTAAGTAACACACAAGACAGAACATAATGTACCGATCGGTACCACAAGCAGTACGAGACAAGGTAATAGAGTCATAGCATATTGTTCAAGACAAGCACATAAGTCCACAACATGCTAATGCATCCCTAGGTAGATCACTCATCCCCAAACCCCACATCGTGCTCAGGCTCTGCGTCCTCCCCGGGAATATCTATACATGAAAACATAGCAAGGGTCAGTACAAGGTACTGAGCAAGAATAGAAGAATCGGCATAAGGGGAAACAAGAATTAACTTGATTCCCTAGAAGTATATTTATATATATAGGTGGAGATATATTCCGTTTTTAAACATTTGTTAGGCATAACATAAAAATCAAACAGTGCAAATAAGTAAACATCACACCGTCCCATACCGGTGCTTCAACCACTGCAAATAAGATGAATGATGGATGATGAGATGAAATGTTATGACCTAAAAATGTCTATCTACCCTAAATGCAACACATAAGCATGTCTAGCGCGCACCTAGGTACCATGGTCGGTATTCCCTCCCATATAAGGGTCCACACCCCTTAATGGTCGAGAGACATACCCACAGTGCCCCCGCCGCGGACACCAACAGCTGAACTCGTGGCTTACGGCAAGCGGGTCAGGCAAAGGGTCATGAGCCCTCTCCAGCCAAAATCAGACTAGGATATAAATCCTTTCCAGTCTCAATGCTTCTGGGTAGCAATCCCACTATGCCCCTCATCGGATACCGATTCGCAAGCATAGCGTATCCTACCGTCGTGGCATATTCACATATCATCACAGATATTCACATATCATCACAGATATTCACATATCATCACAGATTTTCACATATCATCACAGATATTCACATATCCTCACAGATATTCACATATCATCACAGATATTCAGATATCCTCACAGATATTCACATTCAATTCAATCACTCATCTCGAGTGAAGTATTTTCTTTAAAATAGGTAGCTTTAAAATAGTCTGGGCTCTTTGAAATATACTACTAGTTTATAAATGATAACTTTAAAAATAATAATACTTGAAAATAATAGTTTTTAAAAAGAATAATCCGGGCTCTTTAAAATAGTAGTTTTAAAATATTCCGGGGTGTGCCAAGTCCCACGTATCGGCATCAACAACTCATCGCGAGTTAAGTATCAAAGGTGTGCCAAGCCCCACATATCGGCACCAACACATGTTCAGATTCAATTCCACACATGTCAATGCGTAAATCACGCGTCATGACAAAATAAACAACTCACCACGAGTTAAGTGTCAAGGGTGTGCCAAACCCCACATATCGGCACCAACACTCACATCAACATAGAAGCGAAACAAGACTCGATCTCAACTAAGGCATAGTAGATCACCGCTAATCGCAACTAAGTTCAAAGATTGTGAGCATAATGATAGTTATGGCATGCTAGAAGCATAAGAAGAACTAAGGAAACACGAAGGACGAAGAACCGGAAAACGAGCGAACGAACCGCGCGGGCAGGGGGGGTGGCGCGCACCCGGCGCGGTTTTTACACAAAAACCGCGCCAACCCCGCGCGGGTTTCGTCACGGGCGTCGTGACGTTCGATCGCGCGCTGCTCGCGCGCTGTTTGGCTAAAGGGCGCCCCAACTGCGCGCCGACACAACAGAAACGATGGAAATGGCGGTTTCCGGCCATTCCACCGATTATGCCCCCATTTAGGCCTATCTCTACCCTTGCCTGGTATGTAGATGAGTCTCCAAGCTCCTCTTCTCAACCTGCAAGCTTCCAATCAACAATTCCAAGCCTATATTGCAAGAATCAAGCTCCAAACATCATAATTCATCCAAGAACATGATTTCTTGATCTTGAAACCATTTGAAGCTTAAAAACTGAAATCAACAACACCAAAATGGTCTCAAGTACTAACCTTAGCTCCCAAGACTGATTTGCAACTCCCAAGCAAGGATTTAACACAAATTCCAAGTCGATCTACAAGAATTCATCCCAAAATCATTTAATCCCGCCACCAACTTGCTCCCTTCAAAACCCACCTCAATACTCTTCCAAACCATGAAATACTTGCTGTAAATTACTTACCTAAGGTAGTATGATGAAACCCCCAATCGATTTGAGCATAAAATCAAGGATTTGGGAGGATTTGGCACCAACCCTAGCCTTCCCAAAAATGGTGACGGGAATGAGAAGATGAGGATGAAGAAATGGGTTTCCAACACCCAACAATCAGATTTTGAAGAGTCAAAAATGGATCCGGGTCGGGTCACGGGTCTCGGTTCGGGTCGGAATGTGGGTTAAAAGAGTTACACCACTTGTCTTGACCACATTGCACCCATTTGAGCACTTGACTCTTATTATCTAGTGAGTTGAACTCACTTATTTCCCCCACTTAAATCTTCATTCCCTACAAAATAAGTCACATACTAAGTCTTTTGTTAATTAACCATAATTAAATTAATTAATTATGAGTTAATTAAATCGGGGTGTTACAATCTCTCCCCCTTAGGATCATTCGTACTCGAATGAAAAAGTATGGATTAAGGTCATTACTTCACTGAATTGGAGTCAAATCCAATTCAGGATAACGCCCAGCCATGCTTTCCTCTGACTCCCAAGTGGCATCCCCTACGCCATGTCTTGACTAAAGTACTTTTACCATTTTGATCACCTTATTGCGAAGTACCTTTTCTTTAGTGTCGAGAATCGCCACGGGGTATTCTTCGTATTCTAGGTTGTCATCCAACTCCACCTCCTCCGGTTGTATAATCTTGTCAGGATCCGAGATAAACTTCCTCAACTGAGAGACGTGGAAAACGTTGTGCACCTTTCCCACTTCAGTTGGCAATTCTAACCAGTAAGTGATCTTCCCAATCTTCTTAGTGATCTCATAGGGGCCTATAAATCTGGGACTCGGTTTCCCTTTCTTCCCAAATCGTCTCACGCCCCTCATGGGTGACACTCTCAAAAGTTCCCAATCTCCAACCTCGAATTCAATGTCTCTCCTGGACAAATCAGTATAACTCTTTTGACGCTCCTGAGCTTCCTTCATTCTGTCTCTGACCACTCTTACCACTTCAGTGGTCTGTTCAATGGTTTCAGGACCCATCACCACTCGCTCTGAAGGATCACTCCAACACAAGGGTGTCCTGCACTTTCTTCCGTATAAGGCCTCGAAAGGCGCCATACGAATACTCGCGTGATAGCTATTGTTTTAGGAGAACTCCACCAAATGTAGATGTTCCTCCCACGATCCTTGAAAATCTATCACACGCGCCCTCAACATATCCTCCAAGGTTCTAATGGTCCTTTCGGTCTGTCCATCAGTCTGAGGGTGCCACACAGTACTCATACTGATCTGCGTCCCAAAGACTGTCTGTAATTCCTTCCAGAACCTTGACAGGAATCTGGAATCTCTGTCGGAAATGATTTCCCGAGGAATACCGAAACGTCTAACCACATGTTGGATGTAAGCGCCAGTCAACTGTTGCATGCTCCAGTTCAATCTCATTGGTATAAACTCAACACTCTTGGTTAGTCGGTACACAACTACCCTAAATAGTATCAAAACTGCTCCGTGTCCTGGGTAGCCCGGTGACAAAGTCCATAGCAATGGACTCCCATTTCCAAGTGGGAACATCCAAAGGTTGTAATAAGCCTGAAGGTCTCATGTGCTCGGCTTTCACCTTCTGGCAAGTGGAACACCTAGACACAGATTCTGCCACTTCCTTTTTTTTTTTCATTCCTTTCCACCAATAGTTTTGCCTCAAATCCTTGTACATCTTTACTGCTCCCGGATGTACGGAGTAAGGTGTGCAATGTGCTTCCTCCATAATTTTTCTTTTCAGCGCCTGATCTTTCGGAGGCACACACCAACGGTCCCCAAACTTGATCATATTCTTGCTATCAATCACAAAGCCTTCCGCTTTACCCTTACGAATCTGAGCTTTCAAATGCATCATCTCTTGACTTACAGCTTGACTTAGTCTGAGTTCCTCGAGTAATGATGGCATCACCGTCATAGCATTCAGCCTCGCTATCGTGTCGTAAGGAACAACCACAACACTTCCTTGTCCAACTCTTGCCTTAACTTTCAAGGGAGAGTAATTGAGTTCAGTACATGTCCTTTCCTACTTAGTGCATCAGCCACCCGGTTGGCTTTCCCTTCTATGTACTGAATACTCGTGTCGTAGTCCTGCAAAAACTCTAACCACCTTCTTTGCCTACCGCTCATCTTATCTACAGTGTAGAGACATTTAAGGTTCTTATGATCCGAGTAGATTTGACACTTGGCGTCGTAAAGATAATGCCTCCAAATTTTTAATGCATGCACGACCGCTGCCATCTCTAGGTCGTGAGTCGGGTAATTCAGCTCGTGAGGCTTTAATTGCTTAGATGCATACGCAATCACCTTGCCATACTGCATAAGCACACACCCAAGTCCTCGATAAGATGCATCTGTGTATACCTCATATTCCCCCGATTCATCAGGTAACACTAAGGTCGGAGCCTCTGTCACATTCTTCTTCGGTAAAGGAAATCCTTGGTATCCCGCAGTCTAATCTGGCTCGGTACTTAGACAGCCAATCCATTCCCAAAATCACGTCAAAATCGGCCAAATCTAGCACCACTAGATTCGCTCTGAACTCTCGCTCTTTGATGGTTATCTGTGCATCGGGTTTAATCCACTGGCTCCGCATGAGGTCTCCCGAAGGTAGCGTAACAGGGAGTTGATAAGCCTCCAGTGGTCCCATATCATTATTAGTTACAAATTCCGATGATATAAACGAGCATGATGCACCAGAATCATATAAGACATAAGCAGGCACATTATCAACTAGTATAGTACCTACGCATTTAATAACATAAGGCACTACCTGGGGCACTTGTTACAGATGGTTAAGTCGATCAAGATTGAAATTGAACAATGGGCAACTTACCAGTCATGACATCATCTCGTCCATCTAGCTCAGCCCGCTCAATCACATTGAGGCGGCCCCCACGGCCCCTCTGTGGTCCATGACCTCTGTCTGCACCTCGTCCACGCAACGCGTTCCCACCAGAAGCATCTGACGTAGATCCTCCTACTCGACCCACCAACTGTGGGCACTGTGGCCTCAAATGTCCTTGCTGCCCGCACTTCCAGCAGTGGGGTCCGCTTCTATACGGTAGCTGTGCATGAGTCTGAGGTCTAGAGGTCTCTCCACCGTTTCTCGGCCTCGTCTGTCTACGATGGGGTCTAATCGCCCCCCCTGACTCCCTGCGATGAGCGGCCCTCACGCGCTGCATATCAGCACGAGCTCTTTCAATGCATAAAGCCTGATCATATGCTGAAGCTAAGCAGGCGTGTTGGTTGCTAAACCCAGTCCGGATCTCAGCCTTCAATCCATCCACAAACTTCGAAACCTTATCTTCCTCATTAGCAACTAGCATTGGTACGTATGACATGAGTTCCACAAAACGACCATAGTATTCAGACACTGTCATATTTCCTGCTTGCTCCAGGTTGAGAAATTCCCTCTTTTTAACATTCATCATCTGTGTAGTGAAAAAGTGGGATCTCAAAGCATGACAGAAAACTTCCCATGAGAAGTTGGGTCTCGCCATAAGCTCACTCTTACGCGACCTCCACCAATGGAGAGCTGGTCCAGTAAGATACTGCTGTCCCACCCTGACCTTCCAATCCTCTGGGCAGTCTATTTTCTCGAAGATCTCCTCCATATGATAAATCCAAACAGTCAGAGCAACCGGGTCTACTCCTCCACTAAAGACCGGCGGTTGATAATGCCTTGCTAGATGCACGTAATCCACGGGTCTGGGTGGTGGTTGTGCAGGTTGATTCGCCTGCCCCTGATACATCCCATACATAGCACTAAACATATATTGCATAAACTGAGGGTCAATGGGCATCTGTACAGGTGGCGGCGGTGGTGGAGGCACTGGTTCGTCCTCATAGTTCCAGTCATCCTCCACCTCTACAGGTTCCTCAATTGGAACATCTTCCACGTGATCATTGCCAAGTCCACCATTCTCATGGTACTGTCCATGACCCCCAAAAGCTGGCCCTGGATTCCTACGAGGCCTTCCCCTCCTCCTGGGCCTTCCATCTCTGCGCGGCGGCATCCTATATTCGTAACGTAACGAGATATTCAGTAACACTCGGTAAATAAGAATAATTCTTTACCGAACAGCAATTATTAAGTATAGAATTCCCGGAATATCCCCAAGGATTGATCCTGGTTTGATTCACAAACCACAATCCACCCCTATAGGGCACGCAGATAACCAAAAACAATGCAATCTACAAGAATATAAGCAGAGTTAGATGCAATTCCTACACTATATGCTTTCCCCCACACATCTCACCACATGCTTGTGTTAGAATTCTAAGCACATACGAGCAGACATGGCTCTGATACCAAATGTAACGCCCCAAAAATTTAAAACCAAATTTCTGTGACGTCACGGCCGTGTTACCTCTCTTAAACTGTTGGCCAATCAATTTAAGATCAATAACACGTAGCCAAGTAAACAGGAAGCCAATGAATCATAATACAAATCCAGAAAGGAAACCTCTCATCATAACAGAAATCCGGCTTACAAGCCTTATTCATGCGACTTACCAGTCGACATAACAGTCTCATCTCAACCTGTCAGAGATGTTAAGTAACACACAAGACAGAACATAATGTACCGATCGGTACCACAAGCAGTACGAGACAAGGTAATAGAGTCATAGCATATTGTTCAAGACAAGCACATAAGTCCACAACATGCTAATGCATCCCTAGGTAGATCACTCATCCCCAAACCCCACATCGTGCTCAGGCTCTGCGTCCTCCCCGGGAATATCTATACATGAAAACATAGCAAGGGTCAGTACAAGGTACTGAGCAAGAATAGAAGAATCGGCATAAGGGGAAACAAGAATTAACTTGATTCCCTAGAAGTATATTTATATATATAGGTGGAGATATATTCCGTTTTTAAACATTTGTTAGGCATAACATAAAAATCAAACAGTGCAAATAAGTAAACATCACACCGTCCCATACCGGTGCTTCAACCACTGCAAATAAGATGAATGATGGATGATGAGATGAAATGTTATGACCTAAAAATGTCTATCTACCCTAAATGCAACACATAAGCATGTCTAGCGCGCACCTAGGTACCATGGTCGGTATTCCCTCCCATATAAGGGTCCACACCCCTTAATGGTCGAGAGACATACCCACAGTGCCCCCGCCGCGGACACCAACAGCTGAACTCGTGGCTTACGGCAAGCGGGTCAGGCAAAGGGTCATGAGCCCTCTCCAGCCAAAATCAGACTAGGATATAAATCCTTTCCAGTCTCAATGCTTCTGGGTAGCAATCCCACTATGCCCCTCATCGGATACCGATTCGCAAGCATAGCGTATCCTACCGTCGTGGCATATTCACATATCATCACAGATATTCACATATCATCACAAATATTCACATATCATCACAGATTTTCACATATCATCACAGATATTCACATATCCTCACAGATATTCACATATCATCACAGATATTCAGATATCCTCACAGATATTCACATTCAATTCAATCACTCATCTCGAGTGAAGTATTTTCTTTAAAATAGGTAGCTTTAAAATAGTCTGGGCTCTTTGAAATATACTACTAGTTTATAAATGATAACTTTAAAAATAATAATACTTGAAAATAATAGTTTTTAAAAAGAATAATCCGGGCTCTTTAAAATAGTAGTTTTAAAATATTCCGGGGTGTGCCAAGTCCCACGTATCGGCATCAACAACTCATCGCGAGTTAAGTATCAAAGGTGTGCCAAGCCCCACATATCGGCACCAACACATGTTCAGATTCAATTCCACACATGTCAATGCGTAAATCACGCGTCATGACAAAATAAACAACTCACCACGAGTTAAGTGTCAAGGGTGTGCCAAACCCCACATATCGGCACCAACACTCACATCAACATAGAAGCGAAACAAGACTCGATCTCAACTAAGGCATAGTAGATCACCGCTAATCGCAACTAAGTTCAAAGATTGTGAGCATAATGATAGTTATGGCATGCTAGAAGCATAAGAAGAACTAAGGAAACACGAAGGACGAAGAACCGGAAAACGAGCGAACGAACCGCGCGGGCAGGGGGGGGTGGCGCGCACCCGGCGCGGTTTTTACACAAAAACCGCGCCAACCCCGCGCGGGTTTCGTCACGGGCGTCGTGACGTTCGATCGCGCGCTGCTCGCGCGCTGTTTGGCTAAAGGGCGCCCCAACTGCGCGCCGACACAACAGAAACGATGGAAATGGCGGTTTCCGGCCATTCCACCGATTATGCCCCCATTTAGGCCTATCTCTACCCTTGCCTGGTATGTAGATGAGTCTCCAAGCTCCTCTTCTCAACCTGCAAGCTTCCAATCAACAATTCCAAGCCTATATTGCAAGAATCAAGCTCCAAACATCATAATTCATCCAAGAACATGATTTCTTGATCTTGAAACCATTTGAAGCTTAAAAACTGAAATCAACAACACCAAAATGGTCTCAAGTACTAACCTTAGCTCCCAAGACTGATTTGCAACTCCCAAGCAAGGATTTAACACAAATTCCAAGTCGATCTACAAGAATTCATCCCAAAATCATTTAATCCCGCCACCAACTTGCTCCCTTCAAAACCCACCTCAATACTCTTCCAAACCATGAAATACTTGCTGTAAATTACTTACCTAAGGTAGTATGATGAAACCCCCAATCGATTTGAGCATAAAATCAAGGATTTGGGAGGATTTGGCACCAACCCTAGCCTTCCCAAAAATGGTGACGGGAATGAGAAGATGAGGATGAAGAAATGGGTTTCCAACACCCAACAATCAGATTTTGAAGAGTCAAAAATGGATCCGGGTCGGGTCACGGGTCTCGGTTCGGGTCGGAATGTGGGTTAAAAGAGTTACACCACTTGTCTTGACCACATTGCACCCATTTGAGCACTTGACTCTTATTATCTAGTGAGTTGAACTCACTTATTTCCCCCACTTAAATCTTCATTCCCTACAAAATAAGTCACATACTAAGTCTTTTGTTAATTAACCATAATTAAATTAATTAATTATGAGTTAATTAAATCGGGGTGTTACACTCGAGTCTGAAGGAGTAAAGATAGACAACATTCCGGTGGTGAGAGAGTACCCGGATGTGTTTCCAGATGACGTTCCTAGCATGCCCCCTGAGAGGGATCTCGAGTTCACCATAGATCTCATCCCGGGAACGGAACCGGTATCAAAGGCTCCTTACCGCATGGCACCGCCGGAGATGAAGGAACTAAAGGAACAGCTCGAAGAATTGCTGGAAAAGGGATATATTCGACCGAGTACGTCTCCATGGGGAGCACCGGTCTTGTTCGTCAAAAAGAAGGATGGGAGTCTGAGACTGTGTATCGACTATAGAGGACTTAATCAAGTCACTATCAAGAACAAGTACCCGTTGCCCAGAATCGAGGATCTATTTGACCAGCTGAAGGGAGCTACTGTGTTCTCCAAGATCGACCTGCGTTCGGGATATCATCAGATGCGAATTGCTGAGAAGGACATCCCGAAGACAGCGTTCAGGACTCGCTATGGGCACTACGAATTCACAGTACTGTCATTCGGATTGACGAACGCCCCGGCGATGTTCATGAACCTCATGAACAACGTGTTCCGAGGACTATTAGATAAATGCGTTGTGGTATTCATAGACGACATCTTGGTCTACTCAAGGGACGAGAAGGAACATTCCGAGCACTTGCATAAAGTGCTGAGAATCCTCCGAGAAAATCAGCTATATGGGAAGTTGTCCAAATGCGACTTCTGGCTGAGGGAAGTAACATTCCTTGGGCATATCGTATCCGCCAGCGGAGTGGCGGTGGACCCAGCAAAGATCTCGGCGGTAACCGAGTGGGTACCACCGAAGAGCCCAACGGAGATAAGAAGTTTTCTCGGACTGGCGGGCTACTACAGGCGATTTGTACCAGACTTCTCCAAAATCGCCCGCCCATTGACGCAACTGCTGAAGAAGGGGGTGAAGTATGACTGGACGGGCGAGTGCGAAGCCGCGTTCCAGGAACTGAAGAAACGACTTACCACGGCGCCGGTGTTGGCGCTACCATCAGAGAATGGAGACTTCGAGGTGTATAGCGACGCCTCGAGAGAAGGACTGGGATGCGTCCTGATGCAGGATCAAAAGGTCATAGCGTACGCATCACGACAACTGAAACCGCACGAGCAAAACTACCCGACGCACGACCTGGAACTGGCCGCGGTCGTGTTTGCCCTGAAAATCTGGAGACACTATCTCTATGGGCGGAAGTGTCGGATGTTCACCGACCATAAGAGCCTCAAGTACATATTCACGCAAAGAGAACTGAACTTGAGGCAGAGGAGATGGTTGGAACTGATCAAAGATTACGACCTAGAAGTTGCGTATCACGAGGGCAAGGCCAACGTCGTGGCCGACGCCTTGAGTCGAAAGGCACAACACGTCGCGAACTCACTGGTGATACCGGCCGAGTTATACAGAGATTTGGCGAAATTAAGCCTGGAACTGGTGCATCCCGGTACGGTAACCGAGGTCGTCAACGCAATGGTAGTAAGCCCTACCGTATACGAAGAGATACGACTCGCCCAGTCGGGTGACGAACAGATGAAGGAAATAAGGAGAAGCATTGCCGAAGGAAAGGCAGTAGATTTCCAGATTCATGAGGACGGGAGCATCCGCTTCAGGGGAAGATGGTGTATACCGCGGGAATCCATAGATCTAAAGAAGAAGGTGATGGAGGAAGGACATAGCACCCCCTACTCGGTCCACCCCGGAGGAGATAAGCTATACAAGGACTTGAAGAAAAATTATTGGTGGCCGAACATGAAAAGAGAGGTGGTCGAATTCGTGGCAAGGTGCCTTACCTGCCAGAAGATCAAGGCAGTACGGCAAAAGCCCTTAGGATTAATGCAACCATTAGAGATCCCAAGCTGGAAGTGGGATAGTATCTCTATGGATTTCGTTTCAGGGTTACCACGTTCGCCAAAAGGAATGAATAAGATCTGGGTGATCGTGGATAGGTTAACGAAGGCCGCCATCTTCATCCCGATGAAGGACACTTGGACAATGGACCAACTAGCAAGAGCGTACGTAGACAATGTGGTGCGCCGGCACGGGGTGCCGCATGATATCATCTCGGACAGGGATAGCAGATTCGTCTCCCAGTTTTGGACCAAGCTGCAAGCAGCTCTGGGGACACAGATAAAGATGAGTACGGCGTTCCACCCTATGACTGATGGACAGACGGAGCGAACTATACAGACACTGGAGGACATGTTGAGGGCTTGTGTGTTGGAATTCAAGGGAAGTTGGGAGCACCATTTACCATTGATCGAGTTCTCCTATAACAACAGTTACCATGCGAGCATCGGCATGGCGCCCTTCGAGGCACTATATGGACAAAGATGCCGGAGCCCATTGAGTTGGGAAGAGAACGATCGAGTAATGACAGTAGGACCACAACTGGTGGAGGACATGGCTCAGCAAGTTAAGGTTATCCAAGGGAAGATGAGAGCCGCTCAGGACCGGCAAAAGAGTTATGCGAACGTGAGACGGCAGGACTTGGAATTTCAAGTCGGTGACAAGGTCATGCTGAAGGTCTCACCGATAAAGGGCGTAATGCGCTTTGGCAAGCGAGGGAAACTGAGCCCACGATACATAGGGCCGTATGAGATCCTCGAGAGAGTGGGGAATCTAGCGTACCGGCTAGCACTGCCGCCTAAACTAGCACGCGTCCACGACGTGTTTCACGTCTCCCAACTAAGGAAGTATGTGCCCGACGCATCGCATGTACTCCAACCGGACGTAATCGAACTGGATGATGACTTAACCTATGAAGAAACCCCGGTGAAAATACTCGACCACAAGGAGAGGGTGACAAGGAATAAAACTGTAAGAATGGTCAAGGTCTTGTGGTCCAACCACGAAATGGAGACGGCAACCTGGGAATTGGAAGCCAACATGCGACAACGTTACCCTACCCTCTTCCAAAACGACCGGACCACAGTTATGGGAACATAACTGTATTCTTAAGGGGGGGAGGCTGTAACACCCGAGGAAAACCAAATTCAAATTGTTTTGAACTACGTAATGACTTGATCCCTTCACAGGGTACGTAGGCAACTTGGAAATTTCAATTCTGGGTTCAGTCAAACAAAAAAACCAAACAATAATCAAACAATAATCAAACAACAAACGACGATCAACAATCGAACAATAATTCAATAACACAATATCGCAAATAGTAAACAAAAAGGACCATAACTCTTCGCGCGAGAAAAGCCGAAGCACAACTTCGGGGACGAAGTTGATTCTTAAGGGGGGGAGAATGTAACACCCCAGATTTTTATCAACGTCCAAGGGAATAAAATTTATTCCGATCAATGTCGAAATATATCCGAGAAGAAGAAAATAATTTATCACAATAAATTATTGCTCGGAAACGAAACGCCGATAGATTTAAATTCAAAATGGAATAAAAGAGACATTCCATGAATTGAGTAAAAATAATTGGAGTTAAGTTCATGAAGGAAAAGAATTTTAATTCCAAGAACCCGTGAAGTCGAAAGAAATTTAATGATACAAGTTATTGCACGGGAATCAAAAGACGGCGAATTGAAAGCCGACGAAACCGAGACCGACGGACTTTGAGCCGAGATAAATTTAAGATAAGAATTTATGATCCGAGAATGACCCGAAAAATCAAGCCCGAAACCGTAGGAGGATAGAAGTCCGAAAGAGAGGAGGAAAAGCACGACGGATCGCACGACCCCGCCCGGACCGAAGTCCAGGTGAGAGTGGCGCGCACCCGGCGCGGGGTTTAGCCAAACAGCGCGCCAACCCCGCGCCATTCACGCGGCGACGTTTGTCGCGTTTTGGGTGGCGCGCACCCGGCGCGGCTTTTGGCCGATTCGCGCGCCAACCCCGCGCCAACGTCCTGACAGCAGCCATTGTCGCGTTTTGGCGACTTTCTTGCCATATTCCTTGACCCCAACGCGAGAATCTTGCTTGGTCACGGGGGAGGCATCTTTTGGACGTCATTGGTTGTCCATAACACTCCATTTTCAGTCATCAAACACCCCAAGTTCCTCCCAAACTCTCCAAAAACTCTCCCTAAGCCAAACACCTTCCGGCGAACTTCCGGCGAACTTTCCGGCAACCAAATCCTACCAAGGTAGTGTGGAGATCAAGGATTTGCAAGCATTGGATTGTTGGTAAGGTGTCAATCAAGTTTCCTTATTGCTTTAAGATCATAATCAACCTTCTAACTTACGGATCTTTACTTGCAAACACGTTCGTAGCCAAAGGAGAAGAAGAACGTGTTGCGTAGATTCGTTCGTGGCGATTTTGGACAAATCGATCAACCTTAGAACGTTCAAGGAACTCACTCACTGTAAGTTAATAACTTACATATCAATACGGGTGGTTTAAAGACATCCGAAACATTGGATCTTAAACGAAACGTTAAAATCAAACCTAAAAACCCCAATCTACGTATTTTCTGAAATCCGAGCAAAACTCTTACTTCGAGCGTTCAAACCTGAAAACTCAAAACTAAGATTTTGATCCTAAGATCTTAAGCTATATTGTGTAAAAATTTCAGAATTTTTCATCAAGTTTTGATACCCCAAATCAAGTCGGACATATTCTGCGTTTTAAGAGCTTTCAAAAATTAACCGATTTCAAAACCGAACTTGATGAACTTATTTCTATCATTTCTAGTACGAACCAATCTTCATGATCTAAACAAAAGTTGTAGATCTATGAGTCTTGAATACCTCTGTAAAATTTCATGCATTTTCATCAAGTTTTGAAACCCCAAATCGAATCGGACATATTCTGCGTTTTAAAGAATTTTCAAAGGTTGACAGTTTTCTTAACCGAACTTGATGAGCATATTTCTATCATTTCTAGTCCGATCCAATCTTTGAGTTCTAAACAAAAGTTGCATATAATCATGTCTAGTATGTTCATATAAAATTTCACAATTTTTGAAGCTCATTTGATATGTTAAAAAGTCAAATCTTTGAGATGTGTCAAACCTGAATCCTGACAGCATACTATTTGAGTAGAAAACTTGATTTTTGACATGCTTCCCATCGTTTTTACGAAAAACTCAAAACATGAAAGTTGTTCATTGGGATGTTTTTGAGCTACTGTGAAAATTTCAGATCAATCGCCTAAGAGATGGATTTTTAAACTGAAAAGGCGTAAACTGTGACATCGATCGATTTTTGAAATCTTTTAAACAACGATCGAAATCTTGTGATACGATAAAGCTATATTTTTGAAAATCCCGTTATACTAAAGTTGAAACAATATCGGTTACATAAAATCAGGGGGTGAGTGCTCTGCAGGGTGCCCTCCTAATTGTGCAATTTGTGCCAAAACGGCAATGACTATCACGCGCGAAAGATCGACAAAACGGCATCTTATATCTTGGCCTATCCTCTCGAGTGTATCCGTATGGGTTACTCGAGGCTCGACGGAGCGGTACTGGATATGGCATATTTGGTCACAAGAGACCAACTGCCTACCCTCTCGAGTGTATCCGTATGGGTTACTCGAGGCTCGACGGAGTGGTACTGGGTATGGCGTATCGGCTGCGGCCGCCGGATTACCGGCTAAAATGACATGTTACTTATGAAATTGGCTGAGGCCGCCGGATCACCGGCTAACTGTTACTATTGATATCTGCCGTTATTATTTTGGCCTATCCTCTCGGGTGTATCCGTATGGGTTACTCGAGGCTCGACGGAGCGGTACTGGATATGGCGTATTTGGTCACAAGAGACCAACTGCCTACCCTCTCGAGTGTATCCGTATGGGTTACTCGAGGCTCGACGGAGTGGTACTGGGTATGGCGTATCGGCTGCGGCCGCCGGATTACCGGCTAAAATGACATGTTACTTATGAAATTGGCTGAGGCCGCCGGATCACCGGCTATCTATTGTTGAGATGATGGCGTAACGGGAAATATATTAAAAAGCTTAGATTTTATGAAATTGGCTGCGGCCGCCGGATTGCCGGCTAAATTTAAAAATCGTTTTGATGGTGGCGTATCGGGGAGAATTTTTAAAGCTCAAATTTTTATTTACTTACTTACGGCATTATTCATGTTTTTAAAATCATGTCTTAAATAATTGCCCATGCTTAAGTTTTAAATTATGAAATTTAAATGTGTCTTTAAAGTATGCCTTATCTTCGCACTTTTTTTTTAAAAAATGTTTTTATGCATGGCAAAAAGATTTATCTTAATTACTAAAAATCTAACCCCTTTATTGCTATGTAAGGATTGACTTACTCAGTATTTTATAATACTGATAAAAACCGTTGTTCATTTTTTTTTCTGTTACAGAGTACGGGGCATGATCACTCATTGGGGGATCATTTGGATACTTAATTATTTATTTTACATGACTTGCATGAACGGGTCTGTTTAACCCGTGGTTTGGCCATGTCGGCCCTATATTTCAAATTCCGCTGCATACACTTTACTTCCGCTGCGTACTTAATATATTTTCGCTGCAACTCTGATGTAGTATTTTTAAATTATCTATGAATGGGCTACTTGAATATCTTAAATTCTGAAAAACCATAGCCTTGCATCTCTTTAGTGAGCTCGGAGAAACCGTGTCTTGCTAGGGAGGTGTGGCGGTGGCATCCCGGCCTGGGTTACCAAATCCGGGGTGTTACACCAACAATACATTAATGATTTTGAAATTTTATTTTATTTTATAGTATAAAAAGGATAACAATTTTTTTTTTTGGGAAGAAGGATAAACAAATTTTAACAAGAAATCTAATTAACTTTTATGAAATATTGTTTCCTAGCCTTTAGGCTATTAAAAAAAAAGTTCAATTTTTTTATATCTAATGTATGTGAATCTATTTAGACATTCAGTCATTTTTATTCAACAACCTATACAATTCAGTCATCTATATATATTAAAGCATTAGTGAACAATCTATTAGTGTCTCCATTTCAAATTTCTAATTTTTATAGATATTTATATTTTTTAATTTATTAATTAATTTTATATTTTCGTATTTATCTATTTATTCATTATGGATTTTAAGTTTTTGAAATATATGAAATTTTTAATTTATATAGAATTTCCACAATATTATATTTAAGAGATTTAAATATATTTGAAAGATTTGAAATTTTTTACTTTTTATTTTATATGTATTATTTGTATTTTTAATTTACTAATTTTAGATTTTCGCATTTATCTATTTATTCATTATGGATTTTCAGTTTTTGAAATATATGGAATTTCCACTTTACATGGAATTCCCACAATGTTAACGTATGGAATTTCTAATTTATATGGAATTCCCACAATATTTATTTTAAAAATATTTGAAAGATTTGAAATGTGAAATTTTCCATATTTTATTTTATCTACATTTTCTTGCATTTTTCAATTTAATAATTTTAGATTTTTGCACTTATTTATTTATTCATTATACTTTTTAGCCTATCGTGTATAAAATCCATCATTTATTTATAAATTCCCACTCTATCATTCTATCGTGTCACTATGTATTCACTTTTAAAAAAAAATTTAAAGATAAAGTTAGATTTATTTTGCATTTTTTATTGTATCTATTTTAGATTTTATTATTTTGCATTTCTATTTTATTTATTTTGGATTTTATTTCTACATTTATTATTTATTTATAAATTTTCAGCTTTTACACCATAGAATTATTATGATATGAATAATCATTTTCAATTTTTGCAATATAGGATTATTATGACGAGTCTCTGCACTGACAACTACGGATTATGTTCCGTTTATATTTCAATATAGGGATCATATTGTAATGCCGGTAATTTTGTAGGTTTGGTCTCAATTTTGGTTTTTTTGTGGTAAATGATGTAATCAAAATGTAGATTTCACATCATATTTATTTATTCAGGTTAAAGATATATTAATGTGTATATGCCAATTCCAATTTTTAGTTTTTAAAAGATATTTAATTTCCAATTTATATGGAGTTCTCATATATTTTTTGTTTTGGTGGGAAGGGAGGGCCGAAGCTTTTTAAGTTCCCACAATTTTTAATTTTTAAAAATTTAGAATTTCAAATTTATATGGAATTCGCAGTGTATATATAGAATTTATATTATTAAAAGATACATTAATGAATATATGAAAAATATTTGTATATATATAAATATAGGCCATGTTTTTACAAAAATATGCCACTTCTCCTAAAAGTAATATACAATTATATATAGTTCCTAATCATTAAAATATATTTTATAATTATATTATTATAATTGTATATAAATATATACTAAATAATATAAATATCATACATATATGTTCTATTATATTAAAAATAATACAAAACAATATAATTATTAAGGGAATTGTGAAAATTTATATTCTATGTATAATTGGTTTAGAGTAAATTAGTCTTTTTCATAAAGTATATTATAAATAAGAGAATCGGGTGTACAAAGAGTTATTGGGGGTGCGAATAGATTAATCAGTAAATAAAAACAGAAAATTTATTTTGTAAGTCTATTTTTTGCGAAATACTCCCTCCATTTTATAATAAGTGTAATACCAGGAAATGACACGAGATTTAAGATAAGTTAATAAAATTAATTTCGTTGAAGAATTACAATAAATAAATAAATAAAATAAGTTGAATCACATTTGACTTTATTCTTTTTGAGTTTTATTTTAATGAATATCAAAAAATTAATAATTTAAGTATAATTAATAAAAATTATTACCTTCATTATATTCCAAATACGGTAACGTAACATTTATTTCAAAACGCACAAAAAAGGAAAGTAGAACACTTAAAAAGATGGAGGAAGTAATTCATTATTCTATATTTTAACAGATTTGTTATTGACGAAAAAATAAATATAAATCTAGCTTTGTTAGAAATTGAAAGGCTAATTGCTGTAATAACTATAAGTTTGAAAATTTTCTCTGGAATACTGGTATAGAATGAAGTTTTAATGTCTGTAACAGATAATGTATGAATACTAGATGAGACATATTATAATAAGGAAGAAATAAAGACGGATCATGCTTAGCTATTACCTTTGTTGATTGATGAGCAAGAGAATGTTTATAATAAAATAATGTTTGTAGTTGATAGTGATGAGGGTTGATTCTTTTGAGACTGACAAGACATTTATCAATAATTTATCGAGAAAACATTATTTTAGCTCTTCATGGGAGAAGTGATATTGGGTTGCCTGTAGTATCTAATGAAATTATACCCATACTCAGTTCAAGAGGTATGTGTAACATCCCGAATAATTATTTCATAATTGAATTAATTAATTATGATTATTTATTTAAATTGGGCTCCATTCCACATAAAATAGTGTTGTGGGAATTATGGTAGAAGCCCAACCATAATTAAGAGGAACAAGAAAGCCCAAGACAAGTCCAACCTTTATAGAAGAAATATAGTATGAGAATTATGTAGGGATTGAGATGCAAATAAGAAATTTCTAAGAGGCCCTTTGACCTTAAATTGGGGGAAATTAAGTGACTTGTGTTCATTTCCACGCAACAAAAGAAAGAAATGAGGAACGACGGGAAGAAGGGAAGGCAGCGGCGGGGTGGCGATTGCAGGGTGAAATCGAGCTCTCGTCCAAGCACATTCAAGGTATGGGTCTCCTTCTTCTCTCTTCTTGTTCTTCCTTTTTGGAATTGGGGTTGTTTTTCCTATTGTGGGTGAAGTCCGGTGACTCAACGGAGAAGCGAGGGGGGATGTCGGAGTTGGGAGGAGGAGGAGGCAGTGGTGGTTGCGGCATGGTGGAGGGCTGGAGGCGCCGGCTCCTCCAGCCGGTGGCACATACAGCGCGCACAGGCGCGCTGTGGTGGTGGCGAGTGGCGGCTGCCCTGCCGCCGCTGCTTTGTCGCGCCGGCGATTCGCCGGCGTAGGGGGGGCGACGATGATGTCCGGTGGTGGTGGTGGACGGGCGGCAGTGGTGGTGTTGGGATGATTTTGGTTTGCATGTTTTGATATTGTTGATTTTTGTTGAAATCCTTGGGGCTTGTTGTATTAAATTGGTAAATTTTGGATAATTGAGCGTTGGTGATAAATTGGAGCTATGGGTAATTGATTGTTGATGTTAGAAGCAAATTTGGCTTGTAATTGTTGAGGTTGTGTTTTGAAGAGAAATTGGAGATCGATTCATATGTTAAATGTAATGTATTTGCATTTTATCAAGCTATTGGAATTGGTGTTGAATAAGTTGGCTTTTGAATCTTAAACTTTGGAGTTAGAGTTGGAAGATAAGGATGTTTATGTATTACATTGGGTGAAGATATGGTTTGGTGTTGCTAGGCAAGATTATCTTATGAATGTTATTGAATTCTAGTGCAAGTGTAGTTTCTTGGGAATACTTGAACTACTAGAGTGATTCTGGAATATTGATATTATTGGAATTGAAGTTTAATTGCTACTTAACAACTTGGAAGATTAGTTTATATTGTTTTGATTGCTTGCATAATGATCTTGAATTGGAAATGATTTGGCAATTTGTATTTGATGGGTTGTGGATAATTAAATAGAGTAAATGAGTTTTTGAATAAGATGGGATACTAGATTAATTGAATAGTTCTTTTGAATGAATTGACAAGTGTAAATTTTCTCAAGCTTTGTTTGTTGCTTCTTTTATTATTTGGGTTAAGAATGATGGGATTGAAGTGGAGTTGTTGGGTGATGTTGTTTTGGAAAGGTGTTAACAATTATTTGGGAGATGGTAATTGTTCTCGGTGGTATAGAATTTGGGGATATGGTCATTTTTATTAATTGGGATTATGGAAATGGAAGAATGTCCACTGGTCCATTTTCTTTTATTCTAAAAGAAATCTCATCAACTTGGTTGATGTGAATCTGTAGGAGTTATTTCTCATTAGTGAATGATTCTTGATAATTATTTATGGTTGTATGATTCGAATTCATGAAATTAATTCGATACAGGGAACAGTTGGGATTTCAACTTGGAAGGATTTGGAAGAGTGAAGACACAACAGTAACACCGAAGATGATTATCAAGGCAAGGAGTAATTAGTAATCTGTAGATTAGGGAGTTAGACGAGATGCCTAATGATTATTAAATTTATAATTGAACTAAGTCATGGCATGTTAACCTAGACGATTAGGATGTGAACCTAATTAGGTTATACTTTGGATTTAGGGACGTCTATGACTAGACTGGCTCCCTAGGGATCTATTACTCGCTAGGTTAGAGCTAGTAGAGTTTATAATGGATGTAGAAGTGGTATATGAAACGTTATGTATTTATGATAGGGGAACTTAGACGACTAGGGGTTTCTCCGACTATCATGTTACTTGATTATAGGAATGATGGCTTGTATCTTCTTATACTTGTGATTATTAATAAATAAGAATGTGAGGTATATACGTTGCATGTGCTGATTATTATGTTATGTGAGAATTATGTTACAGATAAGGATTGGACTAGAATCTTTTTGAGTAAGGTATCAAAGATGAAATTGAGATATTATGTTCTTATTGGTATTGTGCCTTTGGGTGTGAGGTGTTATACCTCGGTGATACTTGTGTTATGCTACGGCATGTTTGGCATATGGGGAGTGAACCCTGTGCCATGACCGGCAATTGGGGAGTGAACCCTTTGCCATGACCCGCTAGACGCTGCTCTGGTCAGTGACGACTATCCGGCTCCCTCACCTATGTTATTGGCCCTGCGTAGGCTGTTCGTCCGCGGCGGGGGCGACGTTGACGGGCAGTTCATTGTGATGGGGGAGGGTGGTGTCCTCTCGCCAATGATGACTGTCGACCATGGTTATTAGGAAACGCGTTAGACATGATTATCTGTTGCATTTAGGATAGATAGACACGTAGGTCATATCATTCATCTCATCATTCATCATACATAATGATTGCAATGCATTTTATGGTTGAAGCACCGGTATGGGACGGTGTGATGTTTAAATACTGTATTTAATTTATGTTATTAATATATTCGTACTTATAATTATGTCATTTAATTCTCGTACTGTTTAATCTACTTATTACTGTTATTTCCTTGCTCAGTACTTTTGTACTGACCCTTGCTGTTGATGTTTGTTTTATAGATCGTCCTACGGATGGCGCATATCATGAGGATGCGATTCGGGCTGAGCGAACTAGTGTAGCTTGCATTTATTTAATTATGTTGATTACTGGGAACATTTTATTTTGATTTTGTACTGTGAGTTATTACCTCGCTTCGTATTAGCTGTCTAAGCTGAGTGATCAACAGTTTAGTACAGTTAATACGGCGGTGACGTCACGAAAATGGTTTTAAATTTTCGGGGCGTTACAGAGTGGTATCAGAGCGGTTTGCTCTATCATGTGTTTAAAACTTGATAAAAGCATGCGGTGAGGTGTGCGGGGATTGCATATAGGGTAGGTTTTGCATTGTCATATGCTAGTTAGATTTATTTTACGCTATAGCTTTTGTCAATTATACTGCGCGCCTTGTGGATTCAAGACATGGTTTGCAAGATAACCATGGGATGATAACAAGGATATTTTAAGGGGATCTATGTTTTAATTCAACTAGCAACTTATTTAGAAGTTGCTGAATAACTATTGTTATTAATATTATTATTTACTTGGGAATTCTGCTAACTTGTGTGGTGATAATACATGAGATCTGTCTTTAAGGTAAATTGCAAGTATTGAATATCTAGATGACTTGATTATGAAGGATCGTCAGGAAGCACCCGATTCGTTAAGCGTTGGGTAATCATCAACAACAAGTTCTTCTGTGGGGCCCGTAACTAACTTGGAGCTGATTGGCACCTGCAAATCCGTGCTATACAGATGCGTAATGATGATCCATTGTCAGCAGATGATCAGAACATCAGTAGAATAATATCTCAGACATCTTTAGATCTTAAAGATATATGGAGTAACTCTTTCGACTGTATTGATCGACGGATTTATGATGACATTCAATTTGAGATATCGAATTGAGTATACCGCAGAGATTAATTGAAGGCGTTTATGCAAGGAAATGCCATACTGCTCGCATGCTAATATATGTGTTCCTGCTATTGGTTACGTTCATCTATAAATTCTTCTTTTCATTTTCTTTATTATGAGAAAATGAATTCCTCTATTATTTTCCTGGCCTCTTTTGCTGATTCTACTGTGTACATTTTGGTACCGGTTTCTTTCCTCTAAATTAAGTTTTTCCGTTGGTGATCTGTTTTGTCAAATCACTTATGAGGCCAACCGAATGGTTCTCATTGATACTCTGTCAACATTTATATTTTTCTACCGTTTCAACATTTTAAATAGTTCGAATTACCTGTTATCTGGTATGGGTAACTACATCTATTTAAATTTTTTCGAACTTCACTATCATTCTCCAAAATTATATGATAACACTTTCACTGACTTCCTTACATTTCGGGAAGTTTCTGTAGTATCTGCTTGAGCCTGAGATAGCTCTTTCCTTTCATTTAATTATTTCGCATTTTAAATTCTGTACTACTATTCCATTTCTATCCGGAGTAGAGTCGTTTCTTACCGGGCATTTTGTTAGTGCCTTCTATTCTCTACTGATTTATTATCCGTATAATAAATTATAGTCTCTATCAATCAGTAGGAGTCCTTTTTCCAATCCGAGTCAACTCGTTATTGGTTCACTTATTTAATTATATTTGTTCCCTTATACAATGACTCTCGTATCAGTATCCTTATTTCCGCAAACAACGATTTTAGTTGTTCGCATCTTTTCCTCTTGTATCGGAAGCTTTTGACTCTCGATATAATTCAGAATTTACTATACTCTTGGTAATTCGATCTTACCTTCTTATTTGTGTTGGAGATTGTTGTTCTTTTTGTGATGTAGGTCTATTCCAAGGCGAGAAATTCTGTGAAGCTGCTGAGGTAACACTGCACTTGTGCAATTCCCATCAAGGATACGAAGCAAAAACATCCAACAATGCAAAGTTGGAAGCAATTGATTCACGATGTAAATGGACTATCCGGAGCAGAACTCAGTCTAACACAATCCAAATAAATTCTCGGGGAATAATTAACCGTTTTAACAGCTAGAAATTGTGTAGCATATCCTCGGAATGAGATGGAATCTCGGAATTCCATCAAGACTAAACGCAACTAGCTACAAATTGAGATAGGCTTCTGAGGTAAAATTCGTTGAAGTTTGGATCTGTATACATGGAAATTGAGTGGATTGCATTGAATTTCCAGTGTTCTGATGAGGAACATAAGACTGACAAGAGAATTGCGTGATGAGATGCAATGGAACACAAAGCTTAAGGCCTACATAATGATTGCATCTCATAAATCTTGATGCACGACGTGAAAATCTGTGAGAAAGAACACGACAGTAGCTGGAGACTCGCGATTTACTAACGAATGTTGAGCTCATTTAAGGACGACACATCTAATTAAGCTGTTGAAAGTAGATGGAGATTTAGAGGAAATGCTACAGCTTGAAATGGAATGTCGAATCTAATCTGGGTTTTAAAACTGGAATCGAGTTGTGAAATGGGTTTTGAATACAAGTGAGAGAAATGTCTGATGATACTAGCTTTCTCTTACAATAACCAACATCGTTCGAGTGTGAGGTTGGCATTGTCTATGAATTAATTGGAAAGAAAGTAAAGGAATCCTCCATCAAATGGTTGGTTCTTCGAAATAAGGAGAGTTGAGTTCAGGACTCTTCAAGAGACAACCAGAGTTGTCGAAAATTTATCAGAGACAAACTGGAGAAGAGTCTCAAAATAATCAACTTGAGTGCAGACCGAACTCCATGTAGTGGGACCGTTGGGAAGTATGAAGAAGATTATGAGTACGATATATCCCTTAAATGCTCTGTGGCAGGGATGGACACACATGATGTGTTCTACCTCAATGGAGGAAATTGGAACATGATTCAAACAGAATCATGCATGTTGATGAGGTGAAGCTTGACAAGAGCCAAGAACATGGATCGTTACTAAAGATGATTCACCAAATGAACGACAAAATAATTCAGTATAGCCGGTCCGAATGGTGGAAGGACTATGGTTTCAATATGTAATGGGGGAACCATGGAAGGAACCGAAGAAGCGTGTAGGAAGTGTTCAGAGTTAGATCTGACCTCAATTCAATGGGGATACGATATTGGTACATACCCTTATGTCATTCGAGGACGAATGATCCTAAGGGGGAGGGAATGTAACATCCCGAATAATTATTTCATAATTGAATTAATTAATTATGATTATTTATTTAAATTGGGCTCCATTCCACATAAAATAGTGTTGTGGGAATTATGGTAGAAGCCCAACCATAATTAAGAGGAACAAGAAAGCCCAAGACAAGTCCAACCTTTATAGAAGAAATATAGTATGAGAATTATGTAGGGATTGAGATGCAAATAAGAAATTTCTAAGAGGCCCTTTGACCTTAAATTGGGGGAAATTAAGTGACTTGTGTTCATTTCCACGCAACAAAAGAAAGAAATGAGGAACGACGGGAAGAAGGGAAGGCAGCGGCGGGGTGGCGATTGCAGGGTGAAATCGAGCTCTCGTCCAAGCACATTCAAGGTATGGGTCTCCTTCTTCTCTCTTCTTGTTCTTCCTTTTTGGAATTGGGGTTGTTTTTCCTATTGTGGGTGAAGTCCGGTGACTCAACGGAGAAGCGAGGGGGGATGTCGGAGTTGGGAGGAGGAGGAGGCAGTGGTGGTTGCGGCATGGTGGAGGGCTGGAGGCGCCGGCTCCTCCAGCCGGTGGCACATACAGCGCGCACAGGCGCGCTGTGGTGGTGGCGAGTGGCGGCTGCCCTGCCGCCGCTGCTTTGTCGCGCCGGCGATTCGCCGGCGAAGGGGGGGCGACGATGATGTCCGGTGGTGGTGGTGGACGGGCGGCAGTGGTGGTGTTGGGATGATTTTGGTTTGCATGTTTTGATATTGTTGATTTTTGTTGAAATCCTTGGGGCTTGTTGTATTAAATTGGTAAATTTTGGATAATTGAGCGTTGGTGATAAATTGGAGCTATGGGTAATTGATTGATGATGTTAGAAGCAAATTTGGCTTGTAATTGTTGAGGTTGTGTTTTGAAGAGAAATTGGAGATCGATTCATATGTTAAATGTAATGTATTTGCATTTTATCAAGCTATTGGAATTGGTGTTGAATAAGTTGGCTTTTGAATCTTAAACTTTGGAGTTAGAGTTGGAAGATAAGGATGTTTATGTATTACATTGGGTGAAGATATGGTTTGGTGTTGCTAGGCAAGATTATCTTATGAATGTTATTGAATTCTAGTGCAAGTGTAGTTTCTTGGGAATACTTGAACTACTAGAGTGATTCTGGAATATTGATATTATTGGAATTGAAGTTTAATTGCTACTTAACAACTTGGAAGATTAGTTTATATTGTTTTGATTGCTTGCATAATGATCTTGAATTGGAAATGATTTGGCAATTTGTATTTGATGGGTTGTGGATAATTAAATAGAGTAAAAGAGTTTTTGAATAAGATGGGATACTAGATTAATTGAATAGTTCTTTTGAATGAATTGACAAGGGTAAATTTTCTCAAGCTTTGTTTGTTGCTTCTTTTATTATTTGGGTTAAGAATGATGGGATTGAAGTGGAGTTGTTGGGTGATGTTGTTTTGGAAAGGTGTTAACAATTATTTGGGAGATGGTAATTGTTCTCGGTGGTATAGAATTTGGGGATATGGTCATTTTTATTAATTGGGATTATGGAAATGGAAGAATGTCCACTGGTCCCTTTTCTTTTATTCTAAAAGAAATCTCATCAACTTGGTTGATGTGAATCTGTAGGAGTTATTTCTCATTAGTGAATGATTCTTGATAATTATTTATGGTTGTATGATTCGAATTCATGAAATTAATTCGATACAGGGAACAGTTGGGATTTCAACTTGGAAGGATTTGGAAGAGTGAAGACACAACAGTAACACCGAAGATGATTATCAAGGCAAGGAGTAATTAGTAATCTGTAGATTAGGGAGTTAGACGAGATGCCTAATGATTATTAAATTTATAATTGAACTAAGTCATGGCATGTTAACCTAGACGATTAGGATGTGAACCTAATTAGGTTATACTTTGGATTTAGGGACGTCTATGACTAGACTGGCTCCCTAGGGATCTATTACTCGCTAGGTTAGAGCTAGTAGAGTTTATAATGGATGTAGAAGTGGTATATGAAACGTTATGTATTTATGATAGGGGAACTTAGACGACTAGGGGTTTCTCCGACTATCATGTTACTTGATTATAGGAATGATGGCTTGTATCTTCTTATACTTGTGATTATTAATAAATAAGAATGTGAGGTATATACGTTGCCTGTGCTGATTATTATGTTATGTGAGAATTATGTTACAGATAAGGATTGGACTAGAATCTTTTTGAGTAAGGTATCAAAGATGAAATTGAGATATTATGTTCTTATTGGTATTGTGCCTTTGGGTGTGAGGTGTTATACCTCGGTGATACTTGTGTTATGCTACGGCATGTTTGGCATATGGGGAGTGAACCCTGTGCCATGACCGGCAATTGGGGAGTGAACCCTTTGCCATGACCCGCTAGACGCTGCTCTGGTCAGTGACGACTATCCGGCTCCCTCACCTATGTTATTGGCCCTGCGTAGGCTGTTCGTCCGCGGCGGGGGCGACGTTGACGGGCAGTTCATTGTGATGGGGGAGGGTGGTGTCCTCTCGCCAATGATGACTGTCGACCATGGTTATTAGGAAACGCGTTAGACATGATTATCTGTTGCATTTAGGATAGATAGACACGTAGGTCATATCATTCATCTCATCATTCATCATACATAATGATTGCAATGCATTTTATGGTTGAAGCACCGGTATGGGACGGTGTGATGTTTAAATACTGTATTTAATTTATGTTATTAATATATTCGTACTTATAATTATGTCATTTAATTCTCGTACTGTTTAATCTACTTATTACTGTTATTTCCTTGCTCAGTACTTTTGTACTGACCCTTGCTGTTGATGTTTGTTTTATAGATCGTCCTACGGATGGCGCATATCATGAGGATGCGATTCGGGCTGAGCGAACTAGTGTAGCTTGCATTTATTTAATTATGTTGATTACTGGGAACATTTTATTTTGATTTTGTACTGTGAGTTATTACCTCGCTTCGTATTAGCTGTCTAAGCTGAGTGATCAACAGTTTAGTACAGTTAATACGGCGGTGACGTCACGAAAATGGTTTTAAATTTTCGGGGCGTTACAGTATGACTGCACATTCTAGATTTGATATTCCACTAGATTGTGACGAGAATGCTACTTGTAAAAAAAATTACCCCGTAAAATTATTTAACCTCTCTTCACATTAAAACAAAGCTTAATATTTGGGATAAAAATTATTGATTGGTAGAATGATTATGAGTCCGTATGAATTAACCAAATTCCTCATTCGACTTCAGAGGAAAGAATTCTCACTCGCAGTTGTTTTACTATGACTATAAAAAAACAAAAAAAAAAATCAATGTCAATTTTTAAAGAATGTTGGACTCTAATTTCAAAAACCAGTTTTTACCCTTGTCAGTGATATGTTGCAATATATTGTGTCACTGGAGAGAGGGGACTTGAAGTATTAATATGTAATTAAGATGGATTAACTCAAAATACAACAAGAAATATTGTTTACAATGAAAATTATATGTGGAAGAAATTTTCACAATGAATATTTCATGTAGGTGATGGTAATTGGTAAGACTGGTATTGATCTTGGAGATGTACAACTGGATGTGATATTTCTAGATGATAATTTTACAAACTCTACGGGAAATCCTATAGCGGCAATTATTGAGAGTACTTATACAAATATAAATTGCACAACTTCAAATCCAGATATTTTTACTCTATGTTAATCCCTACCAATGAGATTTTTGATGAGATCAACGATTACATCATAGTATGTATGTCTGCGAATGAAAATGTATATATATATATATATATATATATATCAGCTCTAACAAAATTTGTCAAAAGGATGAAATCATAGATAATGCCAATGAATTATTTTTACTGGAATATCTAAACACGAACAATTGTTCTTGATTACCGAATCTTGAAATATAGTTGAATGAGGGTTGCATAGTCATGCTTCTTAGGAATATAGATTTATCAAATAAATTATGCAATGGAAATAGGTCGATGATAACCAAGATGCGGAACCATATAATTGAGGTTAAACTAATTTTCAGAAAATAATGAAAGTAGAAAATTCTTGATTGGTGGAATGAGTATAATCATATATGATTTAACCAAATTTTCTATCCGATTTCCAATGAGAAAATTCTCACTTGTAGTTTGTTTTGCTATGATTATAAACAAAAGTCAATATAATAACAATATTTAAAGTATGTTGGACTTTATCTTTCAAAATCAGTTTTTAGCCATGAACAGTTATGTTGCAATATTTCGTACCACTAACAAGATGTGGCTCAAAGTATTAATATGCAATTATTAATGATTAACTCAAGATACCACAAGAAATATTGTTTACAATGAAATTTATATATAACAGAAAATTTGCAAAATGGATAGTTGACGTAGGTGATAGTAAAGTTGGTATTGATTTTGGAGATGTACAATCAGCTGTGACATTTCCGGATTGTATTCTTATAAACTCTACGGGTAATCCTGTAGCGGCAATTTTTTTAGAGTACATATACAAATCTAAACTGTATCACTTCAAATTCAGATATTTTTAAAGATAATGTTATACCAGCCCCTACCAATGAGATTTTCAACAAATTGTGAGGGAATTTTTCATATTATGCTTAATATTTATATTTAAATTTTATTTTATCTTAATTTAATCTTAAAATTAATTAAAAATATTATTTTAATAATTATTTTTATTGATCTGTTAGGTTTGTAACGGACAAGCCACAGAAGGTAAAGAATAGTATAATATGATTTCTTTATTAATTTTAAAAATAATTAAATTATATCATTATATATATATATTCTCTTTTAAATATTTATAAAATCATTATACATTTTTTCATTACTTAAATACAATCTATTATTACTTTATATAGTATAAGTATATATATTATATAAAATATATAGTTATGCCCCTCGAGTCTCGTCGGATTAGTTACTAGTATTTATAAAAAGAAACAATTTAGTTAATATTTTCTTTTTTCAATAGCCTATATAAGCTATAGGAAAGGAGTTGTGGGGGCAATTTCGTTATATCAGGCCTTCAACTGTACTATAATTTATTGGTACATAATAATGAAGATTTCCGAATATAATCTCTTTTTCTTTCATATAAAAAATATTTTGAATTCAAATATGAAAATTTAGTAACCAAATGCAGGAGGGATAGAGGAACAGTTGGAAATCGAATTTCCAACCATAAATTTAGTAGTTAGGGAATATGACCATTAAGCCAAATCTCCATTCCATATATACTTATTATTAGGAATATGACCACTAAACGAAATCCCCATTCCCTATATATACTTATTATTGTTGTGAAAATAAAAATTTTGAACTAATATATACTAATATCTTGTTGAGATTATAAAAGAATTCGAAAAAATTCTTACTTTAACATGACATTCTTTTCTCACTTCAAATTTACTAAAGCACATTTGGCAGATGATATGGTATATTCTTACAGATATTTTATCCTTGCTATGGATCCACCAGTACGTAGTTCAATGCATACTAGTAAGTAACCCGTCGAGACTCGACGGGCATAATTATATATTTTATATAAATTAATATTTATATTTATATTATATAAAGTAATAATAAATTATATTTCGAGTAATGAAAAATGTGTGTTGATTTTATATATATTCGAAAGAGCGTGTATATGATAGTTTAATTTAATTATTTTTAAAACTAACAAAGAATTCATATTATACCGTCTTCTTTAGCTTCTGTGGCTTATCCGATACAAACCTAACAGATTAATAAAAATATTTATTCAAAAAATATTTTTATTTTAATTTTAAATTCAAATTAAAATAAAACAAAATTTAAATATAAGTATTAAGCATAACATGAAAAATTCCCTCACGATTTGCTGAAAGTTTCATTGATGAATATCTCATTGGTAGGGGCTAGTATAAAACATCTTAAAAAAATGTCTGAATTTGTAGTGGTACAGTTTATATTTGTATATGTACTTTAAAAAAGTTGTCGTTATAGAATTACCCGTAGAGTTTATAAGAATATCATGCGGAAATATCACATCTGATTGTACACCTTCAAAATCAATACCCGCTTTACCATCACCTACATATAGTATCCATTTTGCAAATTTTCTGTCATATATAAATTTCGCTGTAAATAACATTTTTTGTGGTATCTTGAGTTAATAATTCTTAATTGCATATTAATAATTTGAGCCACATCTTGTTAGTGACATGAAATATTACAACATAACTGTTCATGGCTAAAAACTGGTTTTAGAAAATCAAGTTTAACATTCTTTAATGATTAACATTCACCTCTGTTTATAATCATAGTAAAACAAATTGCAAGTTAAAATTTTTTCATCTGAAATCGAATAGGGAATTTGTTTAAATCATATAGGCTCATAATCATTCTACCAATCAATAATTTTTTACTTCCATGGTTTCTCGAAAATTAATTTAATCTCAATTATATTGTTTCTCATATTGGTATCTATCAACGTACTTCCATTGCATAATTTATTTGATGGATCTATATTCCTAAGTAGCATGACTATGCAACCCTCAATCAACTATATTTCATGATTCGGTAATCCAGAATAATTGTTCGTGTTTAGAAATTTTAGTTAAAATAATTCATTGACATTATTTATGCTTTTATCATCTTGACAAATTTTGTTAGAACTGATATATATACATTTTCATTCGCAGACATATGTTCCATGATGTAATCATTGATCGTATTGGTAAAGATTAGTATAGCACTATCTTTAAAATATCTGGATTTGAAGTGGTGCAGTTTATATTTATATAAGTACTCAACAATAACCGCTATAAGATCTCCCGTAGAGTTTATAAAATTATCATCTGTAAATGTTACATCTAATTGTACATCTTCGAGATCAATACCATCATTACCAATTACCATCACCTATATGGAGTATTCATTGTGCAAATTTCTGTCATATATAATTTTCATTGTAAAGAAAGTTAATTCATCTTAATTATATTACTACTTCGAGTCCTCTCTCTCCAGTGACATGGGATCTTGCAACATATCACTGGCATGAATAAAAACTGATTTTTTTAAGATAGAATCCAATATGCTTTAAATATTGACATAGACTAATAGTCATAATAAAACAAAATGCGAGTGAGAATTTTTCATCTAAAATTGATGGGGAGTTTGGTTATTTCATAAGGGCACGTAATCATTCTACCCGTCAAGAATTTTCATCCCAAATAATGAACTTTGTTTTAATGAGAAGAGAAGTTAAATAAATAAATTTTTTGCACGTAGAATTCTCATCACAATCTAGTGGAATACCAAATCTAGAATGTGTTGTCATACCTCTTCGAATGAGTTGGATGCTACAGATAACACAATATAACCTCTCCCACAAAGGGCTAAACATAATATTTTCTAGATAAATTATCGATAAATGTCTTGTCAGTTCCACCACATAAAGAAAAAAGAATCAACCATCATCACTATCAACTACATACATTATTTTATTATATTTTTTGCTAATCAATCAACAAAAGGTAATAGCTTTTCATGATCCGTCTTCATTTATTTCTTATTATAATATGTCCTCTACTATCAATAATTTATTTGTTTCAAATTTTAAAACCTCATTCAATACCGTCATTTAAGAGAAAAATTTTAAATTTATAAAATTCGCAGCAATTAGTCTTTCAATTTCTAACAAAGCTAGATTTATATTTGTTCTTCCGTCAATTGCAAATATATTGAAATATAGATTAATGAATTACTTCCTCCGTTTATTTTTTAAGTATTACGCTTCCTTTTTTGGGAGTTTGGAAATAAATGTCACGTTTCCATATTCGGAATATTTTGAATGTTAATTTTTTTTTGTAATTATAGTTAAATTATTAATTTTTTTATGTTCATTAATAAAACTCAAAATGAATAAAGTCAAATGTGACTCATCTTATTTTATTTATTTAATTATTGTAATTCTTCAACTAAAGCAATTTTGTTAACTTACATTAAATCATGTGTCATTCCTAGTATTAAACTTATTAAAAAAAGGGATGGAATATTTCTTAAAAAATATAGTAACAAAATAAATTTTCTCTATTTATTTACTGATGGATCTATTTGCACCTCCAATAACTTTTTATACACCCGATTCTTTTATAACACGCTTTACAAAAATAATTAATTTACTCTAAACCAATTATCCATATAATATGAATTTTCACAATTCCATTAATAATTATAATTGTTTTGTACTTCCTCAAGTTTGTTTTAATAACTATATTGGTTAATTTGCTACTATTCACATACATACTGTAACACCCCGGATTTGGTCACCCAGGCCGGGACGCTACCGCCACACCCTTCCAAACAAGACCCGATCAAATCGAGCTTATTTAAAAGGATGCTAAGGCTTAAGTTGCATCGTTAACTTAAAAATATTTAAACACCATTCAAATAAGCCCGAAGTTTAATTAGAGTATAACACACGTAATAATAATAAGCAGTGCGGAAGCAAAAATAAACAGGGCCAAAACATGCGGCCAAAACCAGAGTCCAAGTCCAGTGCATAAATTAAAAATAATTAAAATGCGACAAGTCTTCTTTTTAAAAATGGAAATCCCATCCCTCCATGCGATGCTTACTCTGCGAAATCTGAAAAGAAAATAAAACAACAATTTATCAGTATAAAGGTACTGCGTAAGTTAATATATAGCACAACGAATTTTAAAAGTTTTTAGGAGAGTATACAAAATAATATATTTATTTAAAAAGACGAGTAAATAAATTAATTTAAAATCTCTTACACATATTCCACGAATATTTTACCAATGTTAGTTATGATCGAGGACACCCAATATGACCTTGGGAACTTACACCCACAAGGCCTCCATTAATATGATTCTAGGCCTAAGCCCTTTCGAATCAACCCACCTCTGGGACTCGTACCCACGAGGGATGTGAAAGCAGTGACCCTATACAGACCACTCCGGAGCCCTAGATAACCCATACGGATACATCTAGGAGTATAGACTCTTACAATCACGAAACGACAATTTCACATATGCCGTTTTGGCTACAAAAGAGGGGGCGGCCCAACGAGCTCACGCCAAGTGCACTTACCCTCTAACACATGGCATCTCACTCGATCAAAACTCCCAAAGTTTAAAATTCACATTTTTATCATTCCATAATATTCACCACATATCCAGATTTCATATATATCCAAAAACGAGTAACAATCGACTCTTAGTTCATCGAATATTCAAAATAGCATTAACCGACCAAAAGTGACATTGTAGCAGTTTCTGAAATCGCCTTTAAAAATGCAGTAAATCAACTTTAAAAATTCTGGAAAAATTACAGTGACTAGGAAACAGCAAAATAAGCATTTTTTATAGAAATAGCCGTCTCAAAATTCGGATTCTAAATTGCTCATTTTAATCGATTACAGAAAGCTATTGATTTACAATTTTTCATGCTTCAGTAAATTCGACCACAGTGTTTTCAAAAATTCATAACAATTTCATACATGCTCCAAAAATCATGAAATTTTACAGGGATGATCTAGACACATATTAGAACAAATTTCATGAAGACATCAAGCACTAAGAACGATCATAGCATGGTATAAAATACACAATAAAACCGAACTACATCAAAATACTAATCTGTCACAATCTGCAGCAGTAAATACCAGATACTTTTTCGATGATCAAATCATGTCCAAAAATTATGAAAATTTACAGAGAGTATATTTAGGATATTAGGAACATTTTTCATTTTGGAGAGATTTTCTAAAAACGATTGGATCATGGTCGAATTCACAGAACAATAAAATTGGTCATAGGAAAACCCTATTTGGCAGATTTTGTAAGAAAGAGGGATGATCCTATATCTCGAGTTATACTCAACCAAAACTCCTAAAAATCAGTGTGCACAATACTAACTTACTTGAGATGAATTAGGAATAAAAAATCTCCTTGTTGGTATCCCTGAGATCGTCCGGATCGGCCTCAACAGTCAACACTTCTACCGAATGCACCTATTATGGAGTCGTCGGTGGAAATCTCAGTTCTAGGATAGAAAATTCGAATCTAGGACCAAGAGAAAGGAGTAGAATTATTACCTACACACGTGAGAATGGATTGGACCTCTTGAACACGTCCAAACTCTCTGCCAATATAAGCACAAGCCACAAACTCTCCAACACTCAACTGTGATTTCTAATTTTCGGATGAAATGCAAATGAGTGGAATGGAGGCTGAGTAGGAGGTATTTATAGAGGTGTAATTGCCCCAATTGCTGCCATGGGATAGTAGGGAGGTGAGGGGACAGTTTCCAACCTATAACCCCCGAATTAACACCCTCAAACCTCATCCATTTCCCCCACTCCTCTCATAGCTCCATAGGATCCTCCAAGGTGGGTTGTGTGAGCTTAAAGACTGAGTTTGTGGGGTGTTAATGCATCTCAATCCAATCATAACACTCCCACAACGTCCACAATGCCTGATGATTGAATTCAAACCGATTGGAAACGTGCCAAATCGAAAATCAATGCAAAAATCCAAGTGTAACGCCTGAACTGCAGGCCTGCTGCTGGTGGCGCGCCCCGCGCAGGCACCGCGCGGCCATCAGCCAGCGTTTTTTTTTATTTATTTATTTTTTATATATTATGATTTTTAATCCCTTAAAAATCATAATATGAATTATCCGAGATTGTTGGGATAATTCGATACATCTATCCCGAGTCGCGACTATCCGAAATGTTTAATTCCGCTCTCTCGGAATTATTTCGATTTCGATAAATAAATCCAAATTGGTAAATTTCGGATTTTAAAACTTGATGTTGATTTCTCGGGTATTACAGTCTACCCTCCTCAGAAATCAACTTCGTCCTCGAAGTTGGGTCGCACTCAGACTGATAGTAATGCATGGAATAATTGACACACATAAAATATTTGAGGTTTGAAAATTAAATTCTTACCTCGGCGCGTGACGACTCTCTGCGGGGTATCACATCCTCCCCCCCTTAGGACTACAGTTATGTCCCCATAACTGCTCACGAGTCGCGTTGGAAAAGATTGGGATACTTCTGCTTCATATCCGATTCCAATTCCCACGTCGCTTCTTCCGTGCCATGATTGGACCATAGTACCTTTACCATTCTCACGGTCTTGTTTCTTGTAACTCTTTCTTTGACGTCAAGTATCTCGATCGGATACTCCTCATACGTCAGGTCATCATCCAGCTCAATCACATCAGTTTGCAAGACGTGAGTTGGATCGTGCACATATTTCTTCAGATGAGAAACATGAAACACGTTGTGTACCCGTGATAATTCCGGTGGAAGAGCCAATCGGTAGGCCAAGGTACCTACACGGTCTAAAATCTCATATGGACCAACGTAGCGAGGACTCAGCTTCCCTCGTTTGCCAAATCGCATCACCCCCTTCATCGGTGACACCTTTAGCATGACCTTGTCTCCCACTTGGAATTCCAACTCTTGTCGCCTTGTATCGGCATAGCTCTTTTGGCGATCTTGTGCGGCCTTCATCTTTTGTTGGACAATCTGGATCTGTTTACTCATATCTTCAATGAGCTGAGGTCCAACAACTACAGAATTTTCATCCTTTGCCCAGCATAGCGGACTGCGACACTTGCGTCCATAGAGAGCTTCGAACGGTGCCATGCCAATGCTAGCATGGTAACTGTTGTTATACGAGAATTCAATTAGCGGTAAGTGGTTCTCCCAACTTCCCTTGAATTCAAGTACACACGCTCTAAGCATATCCTCAAGCGTTTGAATTGTCCGCTCAGTCTGACCGTCGGTCATCGGATGAAAGGCTGTGCTCATCTTGATTTGGGTTCCCAAGGCTTCTTGTAATTTTGTCCAAAAATTTGAGACAAATCTACTGTCTCGGTCAGAAATAATATCATGTGGCATTCCGTGTCTTCGAACCACATTATCGATATACGCCTTGGCTAGTTGATCCATCGACCAATTGTCTTTCATTGGTATAAAGATGGCAGTCTTTGTTAACCGATCAACTATTACCCAAATTTTGTTCATCCCTCGAGGAGATTTTGGTAAGCCCGAGACAAAGTCCATGGAGATGCTATCCCATTTCCAATTTGGGATCTCCAACGGTTTCACCAATCCCAATGGCTTTTGCCGTACTGCCTTTACCTTTTGGCAAGTTATGCATTTAGCCACAAAATCCGCAACATCTCTTTTCATCCTCGGCCACCAATAGATTTTCTTCAAATCTTTGTACAGCTTATCACCACCAGGGTGTACTGAATAAGGCGTACTGTGGCCTTCTTCCATCAATTTTTGCTTCAATTCCTCACACTTGTGAGGAACGCACCACCTCCCTTTAAAGCGAATACTCCCGTCATCGTGGACTGTGAATCCTACCGCTTTTCCCTCATCCATCTTCTCCTTGATCCTCTTGAGATTCTCATCGTCCGGCTGAGCTGCCAGAATCTCGTCAAATACGATAGATTCAATCGTCACGGCATTCACCCTTTCTACCACAGTCCCATAATGGACTAGTTCAGTTTCTAACCTCGCTAAGTCCATATATAGTCCTGACGGCAAAATAAGAGCGTTTGTCGTGTGCTTCGCCTTTCGGCTCAATGCGTCTGCCACGACGTTTGCTTTTCCTTCGTGATAGGCTATATCCAGGTCGTAGTCCTTGATCAACTCAAGCCATCTCCGTTGCCTCATATTTAACTCCTTTTGAGTAAATATGTACTTGAGGCTCTTGTGATCCGTGAACATCCGACATGTTCTTCCGTATAAGTAGTGTCGCCAAATCTTAAGAGCGAACACCACCGCGGCTAACTCTAGATCGTGCGTCGGATAATTCTCCTCATGCGGCTTGAGTTGTCGCGATGCGTAGGAAATAACCCTCTGGTTTTGCATAAGTACACACCCGAGTCCTTCTTTTGAAGCGTCACTGTACACTTCAAAATCTTCCGTTCCTGATGGAAGTGTCAGGACTGGCGCTGTTGTAAGTCTTTTCTTGAGTTCTTGGAAAGTCTTTTCGCACTCTGTAGTCCATTCGAACTTTAACCCCTTCTTCAGCAGTTGGGTCATTGGCCTTGCAATCTTGGAGAAATCTTTTACGAATCTTCTGTAGTATCCAGCTAGTCCAAGAAAGCTTCTTACTTCTGTCTGACTTGTCGGTGCCGGCCAATCAATCACTGCCGATATTTTTGCCGGGTCAACCGACACTCCCTTAGCCGATACTATGTGCCCCAAGTATGCGACTTCTTTCATCCAAAACTCGCATTTCGACAGTTTTGCGTACAACTGATTTCTCCTCAGAGTTCCGAGTACTTGATGCAAGTGTTTCGTATGCTCCTCATCGTCCCTTGAGTAAACTAGAATGTCATCGATGAATACGACGACACAAGAATCCAGCAACTCTCGGAAAACACTATTCATGAGGTTCATGAATACTGCGGGAGCGTTTGTGAGACCAAAGGACATTACGGTGAATTCGTAGTGCCCATATCTCGTACGAAATGCTGTCTTCGGTATATCCTTCTCGGCTATACGCAGTTGGTGGTATCCCGATCTCAGGTCGATCTTGGAAAATACCGAAGCTCCTCTCAGTTGATCGAAAAGGTCTTCGATCCTGGGTAGCGGGTATTTGTTCTTAATCGTGACTTGGTTAAGACCTCTGTAGTCTATGCATAGCCGAAGTCCACCGTCCTTCTTTTTAACGAATAGGACCGGCGCTCCCCAAGGTGACGTACTCGGTCGAATATAACTTTTTGATAACAACTCTTCTAGTTGTTCCTTCAGCTCTTTCATTTCTGCTGGTGCCATGCGATAAGGTGCCTTGGATACCGGTTCGGTTCCAGGTATCAGATCAATCGTGAACTCAACCTCTCGCTCAGGTGGCATCCCTGGAATATCTTTTAGGAAAACGTCAGGATATTCATTTATGACTGGGATCTCGTCTATCTTGTTTCCCTCATCGTTGAGGTTATGCACATAGCATGCATATAAGTGATAGCCTTTTTGTATGAGATTGTAGAACCTCAAGGCTTTCACTACCTTAGCGTTTTTCTTTCGAGACTGCATGTAATACACAACCTTCCTCCCTCGACTCTTGGCTAAGGAAATCTTCTGCTTCTGGCACTCAATAACATCTTTGTATTGAGTAAGAAAATCCATGCCTAAGATGACGTCGAAATCCCCAAGATCAAACTCAACTAGATTCGCGAAGAATTCTAGGTTCTTGATTACTATCGGGGTTCCATCGTATCGTTTCAAACACGATATCACCTTGCCCGATGGTAATTGAATTCCTAAGTTAATGTTCGTAGGCGCTGGAAGATCTAAGGCAGATATAATCCTTGTAGATATTAAAGAACAGCTCACGCCTGAATCGAACAAAACTTTAACGGGTACGCTTAAAGCAGTAAACGTACCAGTGATCACTTCTCCCTGAGCGGCCAAATCCGCTTGGTTGATCACGTTCAAGCGTCCCATTGCTCCCCCCTGATTTCCTTGTTGGTTGTGATTTAGAGGTGGCCTCTGTGCCTGTGGAACCCTCTGACCTTGATTGGTTTGCTGGTTCGCGCCAGCTGGCCTGTTCCCTTGAGGACGGTTCAGCAGATCCGGCCTCTTCTCGATACGATCCTCTCTCGTCCGGCACTCCTTTTTCATATGGCCTTCTCGGCCACACCGGTAACAATGCCCCGGTCTTGGGCATTCGCGCACCAAGTGCGGAATGTCGCACTTCTGGCATCTGGGTATGAAGGCGCCCTGGTTATCCGGCCTCCGGTTTCCTTGGCCTCCTCGATTGAATTCTCTGTTATCTGGCCTCTTCTGACCGTCATTTCTCCCTTGGTCATTTCCCCTCCTGAAGTGATTTCCAGTGTTATTGTTCCGGTTCTTCTTATCAAAGTTGTTTAGGCCCTTGCTCGACTCCCCATGGTCCTTGCGCTTCAGCTGTTGTACCCGTGCGATTGCCACTGCACGATCGTAAACAGCCTGCAGAGTTGTGTGCTGTCCGCCAACTAAAATCTCTCTGATGCTGAGGTTCAGCCCCATCTCAAATTTCTGGGCTTTGTCAGCATCAGTCGGTACCAGTCTTGGAGCGAAACGGACAAGTTCCTTGAACCTCGCGTAGTACTCCTGTACCGTCTGAGTACCCTGACGAAGGTTGATAAACTCTTCGTACTTAGCAGTCTTCGTGCTAAGGGGGTAGAATCTCTCTCTCATCATCTCCTTGAATTCTTCCCAAAAATAAACTTGCTCGCCATCAGCTAGCCCTCCTTGGTGGTTCTGCCACCACTCATCCGCCTCCCCACTTAAGTAGTACGTCGCCACTCTCACTTTCTCATTCTCGGGACATCTGACGGCGTTCAACAACTTGTCAAATGTCCTGATCCAGTCTTCTAGCTTTGCGGGATCCTCCTGTCCCTCGTAATGGGGCGGTTGGTAGGGGTTTACCATTGCCAAATAGTTAATACGGGCTGCCGGCGGAGGTACCGCCGCTTGGGCCCTATTAACCTCGGCATTGCCTAGTGCTATGAGGACTTGCTCTACTGTCCCCAGCCGTGCATCCACAACATTGGGTACGGCGCCCGCCTGACCTCCAACGTTGGGTGGGTTTGCACCCACTGGCCCATTTGCTCCGTCCGGGTTCAGTGGTGCCCCACCTTCGGCGGGTACATTAGGGTTGGCATTGTTAGCGGCAAGGTTTTCCCTTCGCGGTCTTCCCCTTGGCGGCATTCTGTTAGATAAGCACGCAAGGGTAAGAATCAAATTCTACGGTAAGTTAGTAGTCAAGTTAGTAAGTTCTAACATCTCAAATACGCAGAATTCTAAAAGAGACGACACAACAAAGAAAAGGGAAAATGCTTTACTATATCATTTAGGAAAAATTATAAAGCAGCTACAATGGAAAGCAAATCAAGGTAATATGAAATACGAAAAGCGATAGATAATCCAACGATATGATGCGATCAATCTAGTAGATAATCGGGAGAATAGCCGAGGAGTGCTCTGTCATGCTCATACTCCCCATCGGAGTCAAGAGGTATCGGTGGGTCCACTACCTCTGCCTCTGGTTCCTCCTCCTCCACGCCATCAATATCAATATACATGTCCGGGTCCTCCTCCTCTTCCTCTTCCTCCTCAGGTTCCGGTGCATTGAGTCGGTTTTGAAGGTCAACAATCTCATGCTCCAAAGTGAACACACGTCTGAAACTTTTGACAAATTTCATTAACACGAGTACTTTTCAATAAAATATATCAGGATTGATTTTATTTAATGAGAAGAGTTATGAATCGTGGGAAAGGGGTTTAAGGATATATTCCACTTTTTTTTTTATTACTCAGGTGGGGTGCTTTAATTTCAAATGGCGTTGCAGTCCTCTCATGTCATGAAACTTTTGACAAGTCTCATGGTACAACCGGGATAGATTGACCTTCAGCCTGTCACACTGAGGGTCCCCGGCATATGTGCCATGATACTTCTCATGATTTCATGTCATGAGATTCCCTACCATGAAACTTTAGGCAGATTCCCACTACATGAGTATTTTCTGAAAAATCACATTTTTATTTACTCGTGTTAAGAAACTGTGCCCCCGAAAGCGCACGGAGTCAAAAATTGCAGTAATTTATAGTAAGTACCGGATCGTTCACTGGAGGATGTGCGATAGAAGCAGGGCCCACGCCATTTACTAAGATTTTCCACTCGGTTACTCGATTCAAGTTTGAGAAATGACTAACAACTACTTGACATAATTTAAACTAAGCTATGAAAGCAATCAAAATAAAGCAGATAAAATTATTCTACAAAGCGAATTAAATTTAATCTAAGAAGGCAATAGAATTATTCTAAGAAAGCGGTTAAAATTATCTAAGAAAGCAGATTTAAAATATGACAGAAGGGACAGGAAGAAAAGAATAAAGATTGGACAAGATTCAGATGAAACACAGTTAAACTTCCATTTTAATTACACAAATCTTAGCTTGGGATAATCCTTTCAGTAAGCTAACTCTCATGCTCTCTATACCATGTTCCCTTTAACAGACAGGTACTTACAGTAAGAGTTTACATGCTCTTAAGAAAACAAATTCTAAGATACCACAGACTCACAAATGCCCTCACATGGCCATGCTGAGACATATTATTCATCTGTGGTGGACAAGCAACACCTGACAAATCATTTATTGAAGTGTCAAGTACCGTTATCATTCCCCCATGTCACACCCAAAGATTCTAATCATGCCCTGAACTATCCCTTAACTCTCAATCCTAGTAGCAGTTACACAACTCTCAATACAACCGAGTGACCTCTAACGAAAGCAGTTAAAAGAAAGCGATAAAGAAAGCATTTAAAATCCTATCACTCGGAGGTTTTTGAAAGTTTGACCCTGGTAGTAAAAGAAAGCCCCCAGTCAGAATGACTGGGTGTGGATCAAGAATTCCCTAATCTCGGTGAACCGCTCGTTGTGTTCACTTCTCGTCGGGTGGTTATGAGATACAAACTAATGAAACGAACTAATAAAATTAGTTCGTTCCGGATGCACTCACTCAGGACTCAAAAATAGGCTTTGGCAGAAGAAGATAGCAGTTGAAAGAATACTCAACCCTACCTTAGAAAATAACCAAGGCCCGAATGTTGTTCCTCTAGTATTATCTGTCACACCTTATCGGAATCCAAGTGGAATCTGACCCAGTGTAATATTTAATACAAGATTTCCAACAAACAGCAATTTTGGAAAATAATAAATCTGAAAATCATTCCCTATCAGGTACTAGACTCTCAATTAAAACACAGATCCTTTCAGTCTAGGTGAGACCTAATCGCTGACTCTGCTTCTAATTTCCCAAAATCAACCCCCAGTCGGATGTGAATTAGTCATAACTGTCGAATTTATCCCTTACTCAGATCCGGATTTTATAAAGGAATTTTTGTTGGAAATTTATTATGAGACATCTTATTAAAATCAAGACTCCTGTGTCCAAGGGAAGGATCCCAAAATAATATCGACCACAATATCTACATAATAGTATCATGCATAAATTTATAAAGAAGTGTAAAATTAAATAACCCAAAATATAAGGTGGGTTTAGACAGAAGTTGGAACACAAAGATGAAATAGCCGGAGATGAGAAGAATTTATTTGGCTAAAAAGAGTGCCAGAAATAACTGGGGTGATCTGGACTGCAAACATCTGCTATCCAGTTCCTAATTATTCCAGATGGGAAGATTTTTAGACAGAAGGGAATTCCAAGTGACGGTGACCGCCGTCATTCAGCTCCCTTTTGTCTGTGAATGGAAGAAAAAACCCACATATTTTCTTGTTGTAATACTTCTCAAATAATGTTGGTCGACATCATTTAATAATACTACAACTTGAATTCAGGTTTTGAAATTAAGATAAAGAGAATAAAACTGTATCCGGATAGGAGTCAGCTGAGCAGCTTTTATAATCCCGGATGGACGAACCGCCAAGGCTTCCACCGGCCACTATCCAGACCATGCAAAATAACAATTAATAATTAATATACAGAATACGAGCTAGTTATCCGTGTGGGAATACCCGCCAACATTAATCTGATATATTCCTTATTAGCTGTTTCACACATCACGGGAAAAGACAAAATAAATAAAAGAAAAATATTTTTGGGTCATCTTGCATGAGAGACATTGGTTTCTCATGCAAGGTATGGAAATTAATCCATAATTACTCATTATGTCTAAATAATCACTCATTCCATAATTAATTAATTAATTAATTACAGTCCGGATTATATACTTAGATCATTAGAGTTTAATCATTTGTAGAAGAATCTTTTAATGGGGAATTGAACAAAGTTCTTTATATCAAATTGATCATGGGTTGACATCATTGGATCTCAACCTCAAAATATTAATATAAAGGTTCAATTAATTAATGGAGTGAGATGGAGAATAAAAATTTGGCAAAAAGTGCCACTTTGTCGCGATGCAGAATTTGTGTCGCGGAGCATGGTTCCGCGACAAGGTTTCGCGACAAAGGGGTGGGAAATAAGAGAAGTGGGATTTTGAAAATTAGGGTTTGCTTTGTCGCTTAAGCAAAAAAATTTTGTCGCGGAACATGGTTCCGCGACAGAGAGGCATAGCGACAAAGAGGGTTGAAAATTGGTAAGGGCATAATTCCTGGTCGCGGAACAAGGATTTTGTCGCGGTACGTGGTTCCGCGACAAAGGTTCCGCGCCAGAGTCCTCCCAGAATAAAATTACAAGTATTTGGGTCCTTGGTCGCTAATCAAGGATTTTGTCGCGGAACGTGGTTCCGCGACAAGAGTTGCATCGCGACCAAGGGGTTTCAAAATTAATGGCAAGGCATAATTTTCTGTCTCGGAATAAAATTTTGTCGCGGAACGTGGTTCCGCGACAAGGGTGCTCCGCGACAAAAGCCATGCAGACAAAATGCAAGAATTTGGTCCTCTGTCGCTAAACAGGGGTTTTGTCGCGGAACGTGGTTCCGCGACAAGAGTGTATGGCGACAAAGGGTTTTAAAATATTTTATAAAAATTTTGGCAGCATAACGCCTAATATTGCATTACATGGGTGTGCGTTGTGATCCGTGGGATCACAACGGGAAAATTACATTGCAACCCGTGGGGTTACAATGTGATGCAAATGAAATACAATATAGGAAATGCAATTTTTAAACAAATATGCATAAACACTTTAATACTATCCCTCTCTAGATCTAATGTATTAAAAATAAAATAAGAAAATAATAATAGATCTAGACATAAAAAGAACACTACCTAATACCAAAGGCAAGAAACAAAATAAGAACAGCATACTAAAAATAAAAATAAATAAAGAAAATAACAAAAACAAATACTGGCAACATGAGATGCAAACAGCCTATGTTAACACTAAAATTAAAATAAGACCTACACTAGATCTATCAATGGCCAAATATCAAGTGTTTATGCACTCATTAATCTAAATAAGCATTAAACCCTAACTAAAAATAATAAAAATGGTCAAGTGACCAAAAATACAAAAATAAAGCAATAAGTATTATGGGAGATCCATAACACATTTTTGGTGGAACATTTTCTTTAATATCATCAAAAACCAAAAATGGTTTAAACACACCCATTGATTAAGTGTTTCAAACCCAAAAGTACAAAAATATAAACTGGAAAAATAAAAATGAACACTAGCTACACTTATTTATTACAAAGCATAAATTAACTAAGCTAAGATCTACTACATTGCATAAAATAAATAAAACTACCTATCTAACATAATTTTTGGAGAGCACAGTGGTGCCTCCAAAACAGTAAAATAAACTAAAGTGTAGCTAGGTTACTGTTCAAGGGGGTGGGAGGATATATTTATAGATGAGCAAAATTAGCCCTAGGCCCATTAGGCCCATCTGGTCGCTAAACAACTGCTTTGTCGCGGAACAAATTGGCTATAGGGACAAAACACTTTTTAGCTCCAAGACGGCGCCCAGGAAGGGCGGGACTTGAGATCCCAGGAGAAAAGACAAGGATTTTAACATTGGCGGGACTTGAAGTCCCAGGACCTCCCGAGTCTTTAGTCACATGGGGAAATTGAATTTATGAGAGAGTGCATGTCACGTGACATGCTGGTCGCGGAAGAGCTGTCTCTGTCGGGGAAGCTTTGTCGCGGTGCACTGTCCTGGGCGCGATCCACTTTGTCGCGGAACCATGTTCCGCGACAAAATTTTGTGCCCTGATTCTCCTCTCACAGTCTCGAAACAATATTTGGGCGCGGAGCATTTGGGCGCGGAACACTCCACCGCGACAAAGTGTCTATCGCGACCAACTGTTTAATTTCCTCTCTCTCTTCATCATTTATTTTCTTTCCCTCTTTCCTTCTTCTTGTCTCGATTCTTCTCTTTTTCTTGCTTCCCTTTTTTTCTTCTTCGTTTCTGTTCTCTGAAATTCTTCAATCCTTCCTTCCTCTTCTATTTTATTTTCTGTTTTCTCTCTTCTCTGTCTCTCGATTTTTTTTCTTTGTTTTCTTCTTTGGTTACTGAAATTGGGAATGGAGATGAAGATGTGGCCGGATCTGGAGACTGGAGGCGCGGTGGCAGCGGCGGGCGACGCGGCGAAGTTGAGGAGGTGGAGGCGAGGGCTGAGGCGACACGAGGACGGAGGCAGAGCTGGGGCGGCGGACGCGCGTGCGGCGGCGGCGGCAGCGGGTTCCAGCGTCGCCCTTTTCTTTTCCTCTTCTTCTCTCGTTTTTGGTTTTGGGATTTTGATGGATTGGGGGAGAATGGGCATGGCAGTGGTGGTTTCGGCTGTGTTCGATTCTTGGTGGTGGTGGTTGGAAGTTGTTGGTGAAGATGGGGGCGGCGGAAATGGAAAGGGGTGTGGCCGGAGTGGACGGTTGTGGGCTGTCGGATGGAGGAGATGGAGGGATGGTGTTGGTCGGGAAAATTGCCGGAGGTGTGGTGGAGATGGTGGTGCGCCGGTGGTGTGGTTTCGGGTGGAGATGGAGCGGTGAGAGTGGCGCTGGAAGATGGAGAAGTTGGCCGGCGGCTCGCCGGAAGGATGACCGGCGGCAGTGGCGGCGCCGCCGGCGGGAAGAAGGGGGTTAGGGTTAGGGTTAGGGGTTTGAGTTGGTATTGGGCTTGGGCCACTTGGCTAAGGGGGATGGGCCAAAGGAGATGGGCTTGGAGTGGTCTAATGGACTGAAAATTCTTATTGGGCTTAGTGTAAGACATGGCCCATCAGTGTTGGTTGTTTGGATTGGATCAAATAATCTTGGACCAAATTACCTGTAATTAATTTAAATTAACAGTAATTAGTGGACCATTTAATTTATAATTATAAGAAGAGATAGAATTAATAATGATAAGAGAAAACTAAACATAAAAAATATAATTAATAATATATACATCAAAATGTAAAAATAAAAATAAGAACAAAATATAATATAAATATAATATTTATCCACTTGATTATTCGGTTTGTATTCTATTTAATGAATCCGAGTTTCACCGAATAGACAACACTGAACCAAAATTAATCAAGTGTATGGTTTTTAATATTTTTATCATGTTTTTGGGTTTTTTAATACAAATTTAATAAAAATAACAATATTTTTATACTTTTCAATACCAGCTTATTATTTATACAAACTTGCATAAATCTGTTAAATTCAACTGCTTTCTTATTAAAATAAGACCGGAATACGATCAAATGTCCATGTTTAGACACGGAAATAGATTGAAAATAATGGTCAATTTTGGCCATTATCAACATCCTCACATTTAATACTGATCGTCCCCGAGCAGTCAGAGTCAATGTTCCTAAGAACACGGACTCTACATATTCAATCTATTTTCGTGGCTTCAAAAATTTCATTCTTTTTAGATTGGGATAAGACAATCAAAAACTACAAGTATTAAATTCTCTTGATTGCAGTGTTTAATAAAATGATACTTCTCACTAAATCAGGCCTACAAATCAGTCATTATTGAGAATTCTTCATGAATATCACGTTTAGAAAAATTCATTGATTTAATTCTAGAATTAAAGTATGACATGAACATAATTAAAAGCAGAGCCTCACATATAGTAGAGACGGAAATTTCACTCACTCTCAAAAAGGGGTTTTATCAATGAGCACTCATAATCAAATTTAATTAAATTATTCCATATGCTTGCAATTGGACCAACTCGCCACCGGCTCATTTCTTCAAATCGAGATCATGAGGTCTTATTTAAGGGTTATAACGGGGCATACGGTTGTAACATTTGGTATGGAAGGGAATTATTGGGCTAAGAAGTGGCAAGAATTAATTCTATCCTAACTTGGCATATTTTTATTTAAAAATTTATGATCATCAATATTTTTCTTTCTTTTGTTTTTCTCTTCATATTGCATGACATTAGACTATGTCTAATTTGCTTTGTCATTTGCAGTTTATTTGATGTTGAAAAGAGTTCAACATTTTTCTTTTCTTTCTTTTTTCTTTTTTTTTTTTTTGTGTTGAATGGAACTCAACAATTTTCTTCTTCTTCTTTTTCTCTTTTTTTTTGATCGGATTTTTGAATACCGATTGAGATTTTGTTGATGATCAAAAATTGTAATGCCTTGATAAAATTTATTCTTGCACACTTGGGTTTGAATTTTGTGGTCTTTTTATAGGCTATGAAAAATATAGAGGGCTTCAAAGAAAAATTAGGCTTAAGGCTCAAAGTGGTTAATCCTAAAGGGAAAATATTTTTGGGTTTGGAATTCAAAAGAAGGCCAAAAATTTTGGGTTTCTAAGTGCCTCGATCATATGCTCGATTTTTGGAATATGGCATGGTCTTGAATCGGTCCCAGTCGCAAGTTCTAGTTTTCTTTAATCAAAATGATTTTCACACATCAAAGAAAAGAATGAGTAAAAATGACTCATGGCTCAAATCTCACATGGAATGGTTCATTCATGTCATACAATATTCTTAAATTTAATCTTTGAAAAATTCTTACAATCTATTCAATTAAATTCTCAACATGAGGACTCATTACCCAACAAGATGATGATATCATTAAATTTTTATAGCTCAAAACCTCAAAAATTCATATCATGCATGTATTCAATTATATTATCCCAATTTAAAAGTTTGAAAATTTAATCATAAACCAAAATCAAATATGTGAATTCATTGACAGATTTAAGCATGCTTTATACTGGGTTTACAAATATAAAACAATAAAAATAAACAAAAAGAAAAGTAACATACTTTTTTTTTTTTTATATTTAAGTGAAGAATCAACATCCTCACATTTTGAGCCTTGCTCGAAATGTGAGTAAATCAATTCCTACTTAAACGAATTATCAAAATCAAAATAAAATAAAAGAGGAGGGAGGGAGGGAGAAAATATTAACCTAAAAGATAGAAAAATAATTCCGATAGCCTTTTTCGTCAAATCAATTAAGTGTTCGACGATTTTAGCTATGTGTGATCGTTTGGTTCATCGAACAAGGCGATTGTTCGATGCCCAATACTTAAGAAAAATTCTGATTTTCATCAAAATTGTTCAATCACATTTTTGAATTTTATAGAATTTTATCTACTACATTTGCTTGCATAAATTAGGTTGGATTAATTCTGTTCTTATAAATGTTATTCCGGATTTTAAATTGCTTTAAATTCCAGGAATACTTTCAACTAATCACAGAATCAATCCAACCGGGAACCTGTTTTGGAGCTTTAATTTTCTTTTTGGTGATTCCACAAATTCCTGCAAAGCAAACACAGAAGAAGTTATCGGGTTTTCTCAAAAATATCAACATCCTCACATTTAGAGTTTAGTACTCTAAATGTGATTTAATTGATTCATACCCGAATTATTTAATATAATATGTACAAGAGGTTTAAATGTAAATATATGTATACATATAATTTTGACTTGCAGAAATTTAGGTTGGATTAATTCTGTTCTTTGCGAAAATTATTCCGGATTTTAAATTTCTTTAAATTCCGGATATAATCTTCGGTCAATTACAGAACTAATCCAACCGGGAACCTCTTTAGATGCTCAGTCGGGACAGGGGCGACGGAAAGTGAGATGATGGCCGTGGCTTGTCCGATGGTGGTGAGCAATTGGTAGTCCGAAGATCTGCTGCTCCATTTGTTGTTTCACCAGTGATGAGGGTTTCCCCAGCGCAGTGGTGGTGTTGAGGTGGATGAGCAATGGAGCAGCGGTTGAGCTTCGTGGTCCGGATGTGGTGGAGATGACAAACACGTGAGTCTCACGTGTTGTGCAATTTACAATTGCCAATTAGTGTAGCTCCACTGCTACACTTCTCCATTTCCTTTGATTTTTCGTTTAATTAACCTCGATTTTACAATTGGAGAAGTGTAAAATTAAGCGAAAGATCAAAGTAGTGTAGCCCCAATGCTACACTTCCACATTTAACTCCTTACACCATTTTCGATGGTTCCATGATTCCTGCAAGACAAAATACCCAATTTGTTAGGTTTTCCCCTCAAATCAACATCCTCACATTTAGAGTCTTAGTACTCTAAATGTTTAATTGATTTGAGGGTACTTCTCTGTTCTGAAATAAACACACTAAACTAACACTAAACTAACTATGAGTAATCAGGAGTGTAATTCTCTTAATAAACGACGCTGCATCCTCCCCGGCAACGGCGCCATGAAACTTTTGACAAATTTCATTAACACGAGTACTTTTCAATAAAATATATCAGGATTGATTTTATTTAATGAGAAGAGTTATGAATCGTGGGAAAGGGGTTTAAGGATATATTCCACTTTTTTTTTATTACTCAGGTGGGGTGCTTTAATTTCAAATGGCGTTGCAGTCCTCTCATGTCATGAAACTTTTGACAAGTCTCATGGTACAACCGGGATAGATTGACCTTCAGCCTGTCACACTGAGGGTCCCCGGCATATGTGCCATGATACTTCTCATGATTTCATGTCATGAGATTCCCTACCATGAAACTTTAGGCAGATTCCCACTACATGAGTATTTTCTGAAAAATCACATTTTTATTTACTCGTGTTAAGAAACTGTGCCCCCGAAAGCGCACGGAGTCAAAAATTGCAGTAATTTATAGTAAGTACCGGATCGTTCACTGGAGGATGTGCGATAGAAGCAGGGCCCACGCCATTTACTAAGATTTTCCACTCGGTTACTCGATTCAAGTTTGAGAAATGACTAACAACTACTTGACATAATTTAAACTAAGCTATGAAAGCAATCAAAATAAAGCAGATAAAATTATTCTACAAAGCGAATTAAATTTAATCTAAGAAGGCAATAGAATTATTCTAAGAAAGCGGTTAAAATTATCTAAGAAAGCAGATTTAAAATATGACAGAAGGGACAGGAAGAAAAGAATAAAGATTGGACAAGATTCAGATGAAACACAGTTAAACTTCCATTTTAATTACACAAATCTTAGCTTGGGATAATCCTTTCAGTAAGCTAACTCTCATGCTCTCTATACCATGTTCCCTTTAACAGACAGGTACTTACAGTAAGAGTTTACATGCTCTTAAGAAAACAAATTCTAAGATACCACAGACTCACAAATGCCCTCACATGGCCATGCTGAGACATATTATTCATCTGTGGTGGACAAGCAACACCTGACAAATCATTTATTGAAGTGTCAAGTACCGTTATCATTCCCCCATGTCACACCCAAAGATTCTAATCATGCCCTGAACTATCCCTTAACTCTCAATCCTAGTAGCAGTTACACAACTCTCAATACAACCGAGTGGCCTCTAACGAAAGCAGTTAAAAGAAAGCGATAAAGAAAGCATTTAAAATCCTATCACTCGGAGGTTTTTGAAAGTTTGACCCTGGTAGTAAAAGAAAGCCCCCAGTCAGAATGACTGGGTGTGGATCAAGAATTCCCTAATCTCGGTGAACCGCTCGTTGTGTTCACTTCTCGTCGGGTGGTTATGAGATACAAACTAATGAAACGAACTAATAAAATTAGTTCGTTCCGGATGCACTCACTCAGGACTCAAAAATAGGCTTTGGCAGAAGAAGATAGCAGTTGAAAGAATACTCAACCCTACCTTAGAAAATAACCAAGGCCCGAATGTTGTTCCTCTAGTATTATCTGTCACACCTTATCGGAATCCAAGTGGAATCTGACCCAGTGTAATATTTAATACAAGATTTCCAACAAACAGCAATTTTGGAAAATAATAAATCTGAAAATCATTCCCTATCAGGTACTAGACTCTCAATTAAAACACAGATCCTTTCAGTCTAGGTGAGACCTAATCGCTGACTCTGCTTCTAATTTCCCAAAATCAACCCCCAGTCGGATGTGAATTAGTCATAACTGTCGAATTTATCCCTTACTCAGATCCGGATTTTATAAAGGAATTTTTGTTGGAAATTTATTATGAGACATCTTATTAAAATCAAGACTCCTGTGTCCAAGGGAAGGATCCCAAAATAATATCGACCACAATATCTACATAATAGTATCATGCATAAATTTATAAAGAAGTGTAAAATTAAATAACCCAAAATATAAGGTGGGTTTAGACAGAAGTTGGAACACAAAGATGAAATAGCCGGAGATGAGAAGAATTTATTTGGCTAAAAAGAGTGCCAGAAATAACTGGGGTGATCTGGACTGCAAACATCTGCTATCCAGTTCCTAATTATTCCAGATGGGAAGATTTTTAGACAGAAGGGAATTCCAAGTGACGGTGACCGCCGTCATTCAGCTCCCTTTTGTCTGTGAATGGAAGAAAAACCCACATATTTTCTTGTTGTAATACTTCTCAAATAATGTTGGTCGACATCATTTAATAATACTACAACTTGAATTCAGGTTTTGAAATTAAGATAAAGAGAATAAAACTGTATCCGGATAGGAGTCAGCTGAGCAGCTTTTATAATCCCGGATGGACGAACCGCCAAGGCTTCCACCGGCCACTATCCAGACCATGCAAAATAACAATTAATAATTAATATACAGAATACGAGCTAGTTATCCTTGTGGGAATACCCGCCAACATTAATCTGATATATTCCTTATTAGCTGTTTCACACATCACGGGAAAAGACAAAATAAATAAAAGAAAAATATTTTTGGGTCATCTTGCATGAGAGACATTGGTTTCTCATGCAAGGTATGGAAATTAATCCATAATTACTCATTATGTCTAAATAATCACTCATTCCATAATTAATTAATTAATTACAGTCCGGATTATATACTTAGATCATTAGAGTTTAATCATTTGTAGAAGAATCTTTTAATGGGGAATTGAACAAAGTTCTTTATATCAAATTGATCATGGGTTGACATCATTGGATCTCAACCTCAAAATATTAATATAAAGGTTCAATTAATTAATGGAGTGAGATGGAGAATAAAAATTTGGCAAAAAGTGCCACTTTGTCGCGATGCAGAGTTTGTGTCGCGGAGCATGGTTCCGCGACAAGGTTTCGCGACAAAGGGGTGGGAAATAAGAGAAGTGGGATTTTGAAAATTAGGGTTTGCTTTGTCGCTTAAGCAAAAAAATTTTGTCGCGGAACATGGTTCCGCGACAGAGAGGCATAGCGACAAAGAGGGTTGAAAATTGGTAAGGGCATAATTCCTGGTCGCGGAACAAGGATTTTGTCGCGGTACGTGGTTCCGCGACAAAGGTTCCGCGCCAAAGTCCTCCCAGAATAAAATTACAAGTATTTGGGTCCTTGGTCGCTAATCAAGGATTTTGTCGCGGAACGTGGTTCCGCGACAAGAGTTGCATCGCGACCAAGGGGTTTCAAAATTAATGGCAAGGCATAATTTTCTGTCTCGGAATAAAATTTTGTCGCGGAACGTGGTTCCGCGACAAGGGTGCTCCGCGACAAAAGCCATGCAGACAAAATGCAAGAATTTGGTCCTCTGTCGCTAAACAGGGGTTTTGTCGCGGAACGTGGTTCCGCGACAAGAGTGTATGGCGACAAAGGGTTTTAAAATATTTTATAAAAATTTTGGCAGCATAACGCCTAATATTGCATTACATGGGTGTGCGTTGTGATCCGTGGGATCACAACGGGAAAATTACATTGCAACCCGTGGGGTTACAATGTGATGCAAATGAAATACAATATAGGAAATGCAATTTTTAAACAAATATGCATAAACACTTTAATACTATCCCTCTCTAGATCTAATGTATTAAAAATAAAATAAGAAAATAATAATAGATCTAGACATAAAAAGAACACTACCTAATACCAAAGGCAAGAAACAAAATAAGAACAGCATACTAAAAATAAAAATAAATAAAGAAAATAACAAAAACAAATACTGGCAACATGAGATGCAAACAGCCTATGTTAACACTAAAATTAAAATAAGACCTACACTAGATCTATCAAGGGCCAAATATCAAGTGTTTATGCACTCATTAATCTAAATAAGCATTAAACCCTAACTAAAAATAATAAAAATGGTCAAGTGACCAAAAATACAAAAATAAAGCAATAAGTATTATGGGAGATCCATAACACATTTTTGGTGGAACATTTTCTTTAATATCATCAAAAACCAAAAATGGTTTAAACACACCCATTGATTAAGTGTTTCAAACCCAAAAGTACAAAAATATAAACTGGAAAAATAAAAATGAACACTAGCTACACTTATTTATTACAAAGCATAAATTAACTAAGCTAAGATCTACTACATTGCATAAAATAAATAAAACTACCTATCTAACATAATTTTTGGAGAGCACAGTGGTGCCTCCAAAACAGTAAAATAAACTAAAGTGTAGCTAGGTTACTGTTCAAGGGGGTGGGAGGATATATTTATAGATGAGCAAAATTAGCCCTAGGCCCATTAGGCCCATCTGGTCGCTAAACAACTGCTTTGTCGCGGAACAAATTGGCTATAGGGACAAAACACTTTTTAGCTCCAAGACGGCGCCCAGGAGGGGCGGGACTTGAGATCCCAGGAGAAAAGACAAGGATTTTAACATTGGCGGGACTTGAAGTCCCAGGACCTCCCGAGTCTTTAGTCACATGGGGAAATTGAATTTATGAGAGAGTGCATGTCACGTGACATGCTGGTCGCGGAAGAGCTGTCTCTGTCGGGGAAGCTTTGTCGCGGTGCACTGTCCTGGGCGCGATCCACTTTGTCGCGGAACCATGTTCCGCGACAAAATTTTGTGCCCTGATTCTCCTCTCACAGTCTCGAAACAATATTTGGGCGCGGAGCATTTGGGCGCGGAACACTCCACCGCGACAAAGTGTCTATCGCGACCAACTGTTTAATTTCCTCTCTCTCTTCATCATTTATTTTCTTTCCCTCTTTCCTTCTTCTTGTCTCGATTCTTCTCTTTTTCTTGCTTCCCTTTTTTTCTTCTTCGTTTCTGTTCTCTGAAATTCTTCAATCCTTCCTTCCTCTTCTATTTTATTTTCTGTTTTCTCTCTTCTCTGTCTCTCGATTTTTTTTCTTTGTTTTCTTCTTTGGTTACTGAAATTGGGAATGGAGATGAAGATGTGGCCGGATCTGGAGACTGGAGGCGCGGTGGCAGCGGCGGGCGACGCGGCGAAGTTGAGGAGGTGGAGGCGAGGGCTGAGGCGACACGAGGACGGAGGCAGAGCTGGGGCGGCGGACGCGCGTGCGGCGGCGGCGGCAGCGGGTTCCAGCGTCGCCCTTTTCTTTTCCTCTTCTTCTCTCGTTTTTGGTTTTGGGATTTTGATGGATTGGGGGAGAATGGGCATGGCAGTGGTGGTTTCGGCTGTGTTCGATTCTTGGTGGTGGTGGTTGGAAGTTGTTGGTGAAGATGGGGGCGGCGGAAATGGAAAGGGGTGTGGCCGGAGTGGACGGTTGTGGGCTGTCGGATGGAGGAGATGGAGGGATGGTGTTGGTCGGGAAAATTGCCGGAGGTGTGGTGGAGATGGTGGTGCGCCGGTGGTGTGGTTTCGGGTGGAGATGGAGCGGTGAGAGTGGCGCTGGAAGATGGAGAAGTTGGCCGGCGGCTCGCCGGAAGGATGACCGGCGGCAGTGGCGGCGCCGCCGGCGGGAAGAAGGGGGTTAGGGTTAGGGTTAGGGGTTTGAGTTGGTATTGGGCTTGGGCCACTTGGCTAAGGGGGATGGGCCAAAGGAGATGGGCTTGGAGTGGTCTAATGGACTGAAAATTCTTATTGGGCTTAGTGTAAGACATGGCCCATCAGTGTTGGTTGTTTGGATTGGATCAAATAATCTTGGACCAAATTACCTGTAATTAATTTAAATTAACAGTAATTAGTGGACTATTTAATTTATAATTATAAGAAGAGATAGAATTAATAATGATAAGAGAAAACTAAACATAAAAAATATAATTAATAATATATACATCAAAATGTAAAAATAAAAATAAGAACAAAATATAATATAAATATAATATTTATCCACTTGATTATTCGGTTTGTATTCTATTTAATGAATCTGAGTTTCACCGAATAGACAACACTGAACCAAAATTAATCAAGTGTATGGTTTTTAATATTTTTATCATGTTTTTGGGTTTTTTAATACAAATTTAATAAAAATAACAATATTTTTGTACTTTTCAATACCAGCTTATTATTTATACAAACTTGCATAAATCTGTTAAATTCAACTGCTTTCTTATTAAAATAAGACCGGAATACGATCAAATGTCCATGTTTAGACACGGAAATAGATTGAAAATAATGGTCAATTTTGGCCATTATCAACGTCCCCTAAGCATGTGGTTGTTGTGTTGCTCCTCATGAAACAGAGTTTCAAGAGCAGCGATGCGGCCCAAATCCTGCTGTCGAGCATTCCTCAAATTCTCCAACTCTTTCTCGATACCTTTTACACGGTTCTTATATGCACTAACCTCATCACGGCTATGCCTTAACTCATGCATGATACTAGTCATCGAACATAGCATATCGGTCATCATGTCAAAAAGCTTTGGGTCGGCCATCTAAAAATAAGTTTTAACATATCAATATCTTGCTCATTTCAAGCACATATGTTAATGCATATGCACCCCCCAATAATAATATTTTGAGACTTGTCGAATTTTTGAGATATATTTTTCCATGGGTTTAAAAATAAATTTCCTTTCCATGGAAATAGTATTTAAAAAGCTTAAAAATAATATTTAATATCTTGGGCCTCTATATTGGGCCGAAAAATAATAGCTTTTAAAAATAAATACTTCGGGCTCTGATACCACTTTGTAACACCCCGGATTTGGTCACCCAGGCCGGGACGCTACCACCACACCCTTCCAAATAAGACCCGATCAAATCGAGCTTATTTAAAAGGATGCTAAGGCTTAAGTTGCATCGTTAACTTAAAAATATTTAAACACCATTCAAATAAGCCCGAAGTTTATTCAGAGTATAACACACGTAATAATAATAAGCAGTGCGGAAGCAAAAATAAACAAGGCCAAAACATGCGGCCAAAACCAGAGTCCAAGTCCAGTGCATAAATTAAAAATAATTAAAATGCGACAAGTCTTCTTTTTAAAAATGGAAATCCCATCCCTCCATGCGATGCTTACTCTGCGAAATCTGAAAAGAAAATAAAACAACAATTTATCAGTACAAAGGTACTGCGTAAGTTAATATATAGCACAACGAATTTTAAAAGTTTTTAGGAGAGTATACAAAATAATATATTTATTTAAAAAGACGAGTAAATAAATTAATTTAAAATCTCTTACACATATTCCACGAATATTTTACCAATGTTAGTTATGATCGAGGACACCCAATATGACCTTGGGAACTTACACCCACAAGGCCTCCATTAATATGATTCTAGGTGTAACGCCCCAAAAATTTAAAACCAAATTTCTGTGACGTCACGGCCGTGTTACCTCTCTTAAACTGTTGGCCAATCAATTTAAGATCAATAACACGTAGCCAAGTAAACAGGAAGCCAATGAATCATAATACAAATCCAGAAAGGAAACCTCACATTATAATAGACGTCCGGCTTACAAGCCTTATTCATGCGACATAACAGTCGACATATCAGTCTCATCTCAACCTGTCAGAGATATTAAGTAACACACAAGACAGAACGTAATGTAACGATCGGTACCACAAGCAGTACGAGACAAGGTAATCGAGTCATAGCATATTATTCAAGACAAGCACATAAGTCCACAACATGCTAATGCATCCCTAGGTAGATCACTCATCCCCAAACCCCACATCGTGCTCAGGCTTTGCGTCCTCCCCGGGAATATCTATACATAAAAAAAACATAGCAAGGGTCAGTACAAGGTACTGAGCAAGAATAGAAGAATCGGCATAAGGGGAAACAAGAATAATTCTTGATTCCCTAGAAGTATATTTATACATATATATGGAGATATATTTCGTTTTTAAACATTTATTAGGCATAACATAAAAATTGAGCAGAGCAAATAAGTAAACATCACACCGTCCCATACCGGTGCTTCAACCACTGCAAATAAGATGAATGATGGATGATGAGATGAAATGTTATGACCTAGAATGTCTATCTACCTTAAATGCAGCACATAAGCATGTCTAGCGCGCACCTAGGTACCATGGTCGGTATTCCCTCCCATATAAGGGTCCACACCCCTTAATGGTCGAGAGACATACCCACAGTGCCCCCGCCGCGGACACTAACAGCTGAAATCGTGGCTTACGGCAAGCGGGTCAGGCAAAGGGTCATGAGCCCTTTCCAGCCAAAATCAGACTAGGATATAAATCCTTTCCAGTCTCAATGCTTCTGGGTAGCAATCCCACTATGCCCCTCATCGGATACCGATTCGTAAGCATAGCGTATCCTACCGTCGTGGCATTTTATATCATCACAGATATTCACATATCATCACAGATATTCACATATCATCACAGATATTCAGATTCAATTCAATCACATGTCCATACGTAAATCAACGCATCAGGACAAAATAAACAACTCATCTCGAGTTAAGTATAATCAGGGGTGTGCCAAGTCCCACGTATCGGCATCAACAACTCATCGCGAGTTAAGTATCAAAGGTGTGCCAAGCCCCACATATCGGCACCAACACATGTTCAGATTCAATTCCACACATGTCAATACGTAAATCACGCGTCATGACAAAATAAACAACTCATCACGAGTTAAGTGTAATCAGGGGTGTGCCAAGTCCCACGTATCGGCACTCAACTCATAACATCAAAATAGAAGCAACGCAAGATTCCATCCTAAACTAAGGCATGGTAGATCTTCTCTAATTGCAACTAGGTTCAAAGATTGTGAGCATAATGATAGTCATGGCATGCTAGAAGCATAAGAAGAACTAAGGAAACACGCAGGACGAAGAACCGGAAAACGAGCGAACGAATCGCGCGGACAGGATGCACGGCGCGCACCCCGCGCGGTTTTCTTGAGAAAACCGCGCCAACAGCGCGCCATCCCAGGTTCGACGTGGTTCGTGTTTCTCGCGCGCTGCCCGCGCGCGTTTTGGCTAAAGGGCGCCCCAACTGCGCGCCGACACAACAGAAACGATGGAAATGGCGGTTTCCGGCCATTCCACCGATTATGCCCCCATTTAGGCCTATCTCTACCCTTGCCTGGTATTGAGATGATCCAAACTCTTCCAATACAGCTCCCCAACGCCTCCAAACACCAATACCAAGCTACATAACAAGAAATCAAGCTCCAAACATCAAAATTCATCCAAGAACATGATTTCTTCATCATGAAACCATTTGAAGCTCTAAAACTGAAATCATCAACACCAAAATGGTCTCAAGTACTAACCTTAGCTTCCTTCAACACTTATTCAGCCTCCAAACAAGAATCCAAGCTTCGATTCAACACCAAAAGCAAGAATTTCTACAAACACCCAATTTTCGTCACCAACTTTCATCACCCCAAAACTCACTCAAACATCATCAAAATCAAGTGTAGAAGCTAGGAAAATACTTACCAAAGCTTATATAAGCAATCCCCCAACTTGATTTGAGGAAGAAAACACCAATTCCAAGCCAAAATGAAGAACCCTATCTCCTCCAAGAGAGGTGACGGGAATGGAAGGATGAGGATGAAGAAATGGGTTTCCAACACCCAATAATTCAGATTTTGAAGAGTCAAAATGGATCCGGGTCGGGTCACGGGTCTCGGTTCGGGTCGGAATGTGGGTTAAAAGAGTTACACCACTTGTCTTGACCACATTGCACCCATTTGAGCACTTGACTCTTATTATCTAGTGAGTTGAACTCACTTAATCCCCCACTTAAATCTTCATTCCCTACAAAATAATCCACATACTACGTCTTTTGTTAATTAACCATAACTAAATTAAATTAATTATGAGTTAATTAAATCGGGGTGTTACACTAGGCCTAAGCCCTTTCGAATCAACCCACCTCTGGGACTCGTACCCACGAGGGATGTGAAAGCAGTGACCCTATACAGACCACTCCGGAGCCCTAGATAACCCATACGGATACATCTAGGAGTATAGACTCTTACAATCACGAAACCACAATTTCACATATGCCGTTTTGGCTACAAAAGAGGGGGCGGCCCAACGTGCTCACGCCAAGTGCACTTACCCTCTAACACATGGCATCCCACTCGATCAAAACTCCCAAAGTTTAAAATTCACATTTTTATCATTCCATAATATTCACCACATATCCAGATTTCATATATATCCAAAAATGAGTAACAATCGACTCTTAGTTCATCGAATATTCAAAATAGCATTAACCGACCAAAAGTGACATTGTAGCAGTTTCTGAAATTGCCTTTAAAAATGCAGTAAAAAAACTTTAAAAATTCTGGACAAATTACAGTGGCTAGGAAACACCAAAATAAGCATTTTTTATAGAAATAGATGTCTCAAAATTCGGACTCTAAATTGCTCATTTTAATCGATTACAGAAAGCTATTGATTTACAATTTTTCATGCTTCAGTAAATTCGACCATAGTGTTTTCAAAAATTCATAAAAATTTCATACATGCTCCCAAAATCATGAAATTTTACAGGGATGATCTAGACACATATTAGAACAAATTTCATGAAGACATCAAGCACTAAAAACGATCATAGCATGGTATAAAATACACAATAAAACCGAACTACATCAAAATACTAATCTGTCACAATCTGCAGCAGTAAATACCAGATACTTTTTCGATGATCAAATCATGTCCAAAAATTATGAACATTTACAGAGAGTATATTTAGGATGTTAGGAACAATTTTCATTTTGGAGAGATTTTCTAAAAACGATCAGATCATGGTCGAATTCACAGAACAATAAAATTGGTCATAGGAAAACCCTATTTGGCAGATTTTGTAAGAAAGAGGGATGATCCTATATCTCGAGTTATACTGAACCAAAACTCCTAAAAATTAGTGTGCACAATACTAACTTACTTGAGATGAATTAGGAATCAAAAATGTCCTTGTTGGTATCCCTGAGATCGTCCGGATCGGCCTCAACAGTCAACACTTCTACCGAATGCACCTATTATGGAGTCGTCGGTGGAAATCTCAGTTCTAGGATAGAAAATTCGAATCTAGGACCAAGAGAAAGGAGTAGAATTATTACCTACACACGTGAGAATGGATTGGACCTCTTGAACACGTCCAAACTCTCTGCCAATATAAGCACAAGCCACAAACTCTCCAACACTCAACTGTGATTTCTAATTTTCGGATGAAATGCAAATGAGTGGAATGGAGGCTGAGTAGGAGGTATTTATAGAGGTGTAATTGCCCCAATTGCTGCCATGGGATAGTGGGGAGGTGAGGGGACAGTTTCCAACCTATAACCCCCGAATTAACACCCTCAAACCTCATCCATTTCCCCCATTCCTCTCATAGCTTCATAGGATCCTCCAAGGTGGGTTGTGTGAGCTTAAAGACTGAGTTTGTGGGGTGTTAATGCATCTCAATCCAATCATAACACCCCCACAACGTCCACAATGCCTGATGATTGAATTCAAACCGATTGGAAACGTGCCAAATCGAAAATCAATGCAAAAATCCAAGTGTAACGCCTGAACTGCAGGCCTGCTGCTGGTGGCGCGCCCCGCGCGGCCACCAGCCAGCGTTTTTTTTTTTTTTTTTATATATTATGATTTTTAATCCCTTAAAAATCATAATATGAATTATCCGAGATTGTTGGGATAATTCGATACATCTATCCCGAGTCGCGACTATCCGAAATGTTTAATTCCGCTCTCTCGGAATTATTTCGATTTCGATAAATAAATCCAAATTCGTAAATTTCGGATTTTAAAACTTGATGTTGATTTCTCGGGTATTACACATACTTTAGTTTAAAGTTTTATCATAGTTATATAAGTTAAAATATAGTCAAGTGGGATCATGTTAGATTCGTCTCGTCGTGTAGTTTTTAAATATGGAACTTTTAGAATTTTTACTTATACCGAAGTTGAGTTATTAGTGGTTTAAGATATGCATTGGACTGCGTAAAAATGGGTCCGTAACAAATAAAAAAATGGAGGGACCAAAATTAAGACCTAACCAACGCAAAATTACTGGCATTACAATATGATCTAAATAAATAAATGCGAAAATATAAAATTAGTAAATTTAAAAATACAAAATAATATATATAAAATAAAAATGCAAAATTTAAATTTTAAATCTTTCATATCTATATATATATTAAAGCATTAGTGAACAACCTATCCTACATTTAATGTGGTGTCTTCATTTCAAATTTCTAATTTTTATAAATTTTTGCATTTTTTAATTTATCAATTTTAGATTTTCACATTTATTTATTATAGATTTTCAGTTTTTGAAATATATGGAATTACTAAAATATTCACTTTTAAAAAGATTTGAAAGATTTGACATTTGAAATTTTGCATATCTTATTTTGTCTATATTATTTTGTGTTTTTTAATTTACTAATTTTAGATTTTCGCATTGTTTTATCTATATATATTAAAGCATTAGTGAACAACCCATCCTAAATTTAATGCTGTGTCTCCATTTTAATTTTCTAATTTTTATAGATTTTTGCATTTTAATTAATTACTTTTAGATTTTTGCATTTATTTATTTATTTATTCATTATAGATTTTTAGTTTTTAAAATATAGAAAATTTCAATTTATATGCAATCCCAAAATTCACTTTTAAATATATTTAAAAGATTTAAAAGATATATTTGAAAGATTTGAAAGATATATTCGAAAGATTTGAAATTCACCAAAAAATATATTTGAAAGATTTGAAGTTTTAAATTTTGCATTAATTATTTTATCTATATTATTTTGTATTTTTTAAATTTACTAATTTTAGATTTTCAAGTTTACTTATTTATTCATTAGAGATTTAATCACCTTTAAAAAAATTTGAAAGATAAAATTTAAAATTTTATATTTTTATTTTATTATTTTGCATTTTTTATTTTATCTATTTTAGATTTTATATATTTTGTATTTTGTATTTTATTTATTTTAGATTTTATTACTGCATTTATTATTTATTTATATATTTTGAGTTTTTACACCATCGGATTATTATGACATGAATAGGCATTTTCAATTTTTGCACTGTAGTACTATTAGGACGGGGTTCTGCATTGTCAACTAAGAATTATGTTGTGTTTATATTTCAATATGGTGATCATATTGTAATGTCGGTAATTTTGTGTTTACATTATGTTGTTTAGTTTTTTGTTATATTTTTTTGGTGTGGTAAATGATGTAATCAAAATGTACATTGCACATATTTATGTATTCATATTAAAGATATACTAATGTGTATATGAAATCCCAATTTTTAGTTTTAATGATATACTAATGTGTATATGAAATCTCAATTTTTAGTTTTTAAAAGATATCTAATTACCAATTTATATGGAGTTCCCACAATTTTCAGTTTTTAAAGATTTCAAATTTCAAATTTATATGAAATTCACAGTGTATAAATAGAATTTATATTATTAAAAGATACATTAATGAATGTATGGAAAAGATTTTATATATTAATTAATGTATATATAGACCATGTTTTTACAAAAATATGTCACTTCTCCTAAAAGTAATACTACATCTCTTTTATTATAATTGTTACGAACCCACCTGATACGTATACCGATACATATTTTTAACGGTTAATAACTTAAATTGTGTACGATAAAAAATTATAAAAATTTGATATTCTAAAACTACATTATTAGACGAATCTAACAAGATCTCAATTGACTATGTATTTTCTTACATAACTATGATAAAAATTCGAATCAAATTTAAATAGTGATTAGTGCCAAAAAATTAAACGTAACAATTAAACTGAGTCGGAGAAAGTATACAAATATATATTTACTAAAGTAATATACAATTATATAGTTACGTTGCTAACATTAAAAAATATATTTTATAATTATATCATTCTAATTGTATATAAATATGTACTAAATAGTATAAATATTATTTATATTCTACTATATTAAAATAATACAAAAATTATAATTATCAAGAGAATTGTGAAAATTCGTATTCTGTGGATAATTGATTTAGAGTAAATTAGTTATTTTCGTAAAGCATATTAGAAATAAAAGAATTGGGTGTATAAAGAGTTATTGGGGTGCGAATAGTCCATCAGTAAATAAAGAAGGAAAATTTTTATTTTTTGAATCCATTTTTTAAGAGATACTTCATTAATCTATATTTTATCAAATTTGCAATTGACGGAAGAACAAATATAAATATACTTTTATTAGAAATTGAAAGGCTAATTGCTGCAAATTCTATAAATTTGAAAATTTACTCTGGGATACCGGTACTGAATGAAGTTTAACGTCTGAAACATATAATCTATTTATACTAGAAGAGACATATTATAATAAGGAATAAATGAAGGCGTATCATGCTAAGCTATTACCGTTGTTGATTAATGTATGTAGTTGATAGTGATGATGGTTGATTCTTTTTTCTTTACATGGTGGAGCTGACAAGACATTTATCGATAATTTATCTAGAAAGCATTATGTTTAGCCATTCGTGGGAGAAGTGATATTGTGTTGCATGTAGTATCCAGTGGAATAGCACCATACTCCTTCCAATAGGTATGACTGCACATTTTCGATTTGGTTCTACCTGCAAAAAACTTATCCCATAAAATTATTTAACATCTGTTCTCATTAAAAGAAAGCCCATTATTTATGATGAAAATTCTTAATTGGTAGAATGATTATGAGCCCGTCTGAATTAATCAAATTCTTCATTCGATTTCAGATGAAAAAAAAATCACACTCGCATTTTGTTTTACTATGACTATTAAAAAAAAGTTAATGTCATTTTTTAAAGAATGTTGGACTCTATCTTCAAAAATTATTTTTACCTATGTTAGTGATATGCTGCAATATCTCGTGTACTGGAAAGAGGGGACTCGAATTATTAATATGTAATTAAGTTGAATTAACCCAAGATACTACAAGAAATGTTATTTACAATGAAAATTATATATGACTTAAATTTGCACAATGAATTCTTCATGTAGGTAATGTTAATTTGTAAATCTGGTATTGATCTTGAAGATGTACAACTAGATGTGAATTTTCAGGTTATAATTTTATGAATTCTACGGGATATCCTATAGCGGCAATTGTTGAGAGTACTTCTACACATATAAAATGCACCACTTCAAATCCAGATATTATTAAAGATATTGTTATACAAATTTCTACCAATGAGATTGTTGATACGATCAATTATTAAATCATGGAACGTACACTCTGCAAATGAAAATGTATATATATATATATATATATATATATCAATTCTAATAATATTTATCAAGAGAATGAAAGCATAGATATCTAAACACGATCAAATTGTTTTGGATTATTTTCACTATGAAAATGTACACTCTCCAATGAATTCTTTTCACTATAATATCTAAACACGATCAAATTATTTTGGATTACCGAATCATTTAATATAGTTGATTTAGGGTTGCATAGTCATGCATATTAGGAATATAGATCGATCAAATAAAGTATGCAATGTAACTATGTAAGTAGGTTGATAGTCACCAAGATGTAAAATCATATTATTGAGGTTAAACTAATTTTCGAGAAACTATGAAAGTTAAAAATTCTTTATTGGTAGAATGATAATGAGCTGCGCCTATCTGATTTAACCAAATTCCTGATTCGATTTAAGATGAGAAAATTTCAACTTATAGTTTGTTTTGTTGTGATTATAAACAAAAGTCAATGTTAATCTTTAAAGAATATTGGATTTTATCTTCCAAAATAAGTTTTTGCCATGAACAGTTATGTTGCAATATTTCGCGCCACTAGCAACATGTGGCTTAAAGTATTAATATGTAATTAAGAATGATTAACTCAAGATACCACAAGAAATGTTGTTTACTATAAAATCTATATATAACAGAAAATTTACAAAATGGATACTTAATGTAGGTGATGGTAAGGCCGGTATTGATTCTGATGATCTACAATTAGATATGACACTTCCGGATGATATTTTTATAAACTCTACGGGTATTCTATAGCGACAATTTTCAAGAGTACATATAAAAATATAAACTGCACCACTTCAAATTCAAATATTTTTAAAGATAGTACTATACTAGCCCCTATCAATGATATTTTTAGGAATGAAAATTTCAGCAAATTGTGAAGGAATTCTTCATATTATGCTTAATACTTATATTTAAATTTTATTCATTTTAATTTAAATTTCAAATTAAATAAAAATATTATATTAATAATTATTTTTATTGATCTGTTAAGCCACAGAAGCTAAATAGGACGGTATAATATGATTTCTTAGTTAGTTTTAAAAATAATTAAATTATATTATCATATATATCCTCTTTCAAATAGATATAAAATCATTACTCAAAATATAATTTATACTTAATACTCAAGAATTGTTGTTTATAATGAAATTTTCAGCAAATTGTAAAGGAAAATTTCATATTATACTTAATACTTATATTTAAATTTTATTTATTTTAAATTAAATTTCAAATTAAATAAAAATCTTAATATTTATTTTTATTGATCTGTTATGTTTATACCGGACAAGCCACTGAAGCTAAAGAATGCAATATAATACGATTTTTCTGTTATTTTTAAAAATAATTAAATTATATTATCATATACACTCACTTTTGAACATATAAAACGTTATTACACATTTTTCTATTACTCAAATTACATTTATTATTATATAAGGATATATATTGTATATAAATATATAATTATTCCCGTCGAGTCTCGACGGGTTATTTGCTAGTCTTTTTAAAAATGAACATTGTGGGAATTCCACAAAAATTGAAAATTCCATATATTTCAAAAACTGAAAATATATTAATGAAGAAATAAATAATTCAAATCTTTTTAAAAGTGATATTGTGAGGATTCCATATATTCAAAAACTTAAAATCTCTAATGAATAAATAAATAAATGCGAAAATATAAAATTAGTAAATTAAAAAATATAAAATAATATAGATAATATAAAAGATGCAAAATTTCAAATTTCAAATCTTTCAAATATATTTGAAAGTGAATATGATGGGAATTCTATATATTTCAAAAACTGAAAATGTATAATGAATAAATAAATAAATAAATTCAAAAACTTAAAATTAATAAATTAAAAAATGCAAAAATCTATAAAAATTAGAAATTTGAAATGGAGACATCATATTAAATGTAGGATATGTTGTTCACTAATGTTTTAATATATATAGATTATAAATCAATAATAATTTATGTTCGGTACAAGTAAAAATTTAAAAAATTCTATATTTAAAAACTACAAGACGAGGCGAATCTAAAAGATCTCACTTGGCTATATTTTAACTTGTATAACTATAATAAAACTTTAAGTTAAAATATAAGTGTGAATAGCAGCAAAGCACCCAATGGTGCAAGAATAAAAAAACAAAGGGAGTTTAAAGAAAAAAATTAAGACTGTATTCTATTTTAATTACAAAAGAGTACTCAAACATAATTAAAGTAAATTTTTAAAAGTGAAGTTAAATTTATAGTTTCATATGCTAGAGTTAATTATGATTTATTTTTAAGTTTCCTTTTTTAATTTAATTTTGTGGCTTTGACTGCAACCCCTTATTGCAGCGAACGCGGCTGGAACCTGGTTCCAGAGGCTTTGAAGTATCTTTCATTTTGCTATTTCTTCATTTCCTTTCCTTTTCCTAGTCTCGTGTAGGTTGTTGAAAAAAAAAAACTATGATTTCTCTTGCTTTGATCTAAGGGTAAATTAGGGCCCGAACCCTTTTTAAAATTCTTTCTATTTTTTTAGGCCCCATTCTCATTTTATTACACTTTGCAACCCATCACATGTTTGACTTTGTTTACCATGTTATTTGTATGTACCTTACCTAGATACTATATGGTATTTACCAGGTTAATGATATGGTTTACCACTGTATCAATGTGTGTTTTACCATAGCTACCATATATTAATACTTACCAAGTTACTGGTACGTGGTTTATCACAAATACCATATGGTATTTACCAAGTTTTTGGTATGTACTTTACCACAAATATCTTATGGTGTTTACCAAGTTAACATATGGTATTTACCAAGTCTTGGTATGTGCTTTACCACAAATATCTTATGATGTTTACCATGTATTGGTATGCGCTTTACCCCAAATATCTTATGATGTTTACCAAGTTATTCCACATATACCATATGTGATTTACCAAGTTTTTAGTATGTGCTTTACCACGATTATCTTATGGTGTTTACCAAGTTATTGGTATGTACTTTACCAAGTTCTCGGTATGTGATTTACCAAGTTATTACATAGGGCCTAAAACACAATATTTGAAATGAAAGGGCTTTGACTCTTATAATATTTTTTCCATTGGTACCGGACCCTAGTTTTCCCTTGATCTAAATAATGTAATGGGCTTACGAAATACAGTAATGGGCCTAGTCAATATATATTCAATCTTACGGTAAATTTGGGCCCAGACCCTTTTTAAAAATCTTTCCATTTTTTTAGGTTCCATTCCAATTTTATTACACTTTGCACCCCATCACATGTTTGACATGGTTTACCTGGTTATTGTATGTGCCTTACCTAGATACTATATGATATTTACCAGGTTAATGATATGTGGTTTACCAATGTATTAGTATCTGTCTTACCATAGCTACCATATATTAGTACTTACCAAGTTACTGATACGTGGTTTACCACAGATACCATATGGTATTTACCAAGTTTTTTGTATGTACTTTACCACAAATACTTTATGGTGTTTACCAAGTTATTCCACATATACCATATGGTATTTACCAAGTCTTGGTATGTGCTTTACCAAAAATATTTATGGTGTTTACCAGGTTATTGGTGTGCGCTTTACCACATATATCTTATGATGTTTACCAAGTTATTCCACAACCATATTGCTTTATCAAGTTTTTAGTATGTGATTTACCACGATTACCTTATGTGTTTACCAAGTTATTCGTATGTGCTTTACCAAGTTCTTGGTATGTGATTTACCAAGTTATTACATAGGGCCTAAAACACAATGTTTGAAATGGAGGGGCTTTGACTCTAATAATATTTTTTTCATGGGTACCGGGCCCTAGTTTTCCCTTACTTTTATAGGCTCGATTGTAAACATCAATTTGGATGCTACTTTGGACTTTGGTTGGGCATCATTTTATTTAATTATTATGGTTAGGAAAAAAAAAAGTACACATAAAACGATAGAGTTAAATTTTTTTTAGGCCATAACAAGGTATCATTTCCGTTTTTTGGCCATGACTAATTCCTATTATTATTTTAAGCCATAAGAAGGCATATGGGCTTAATTAGAGGCCAATTTGACCAAGTAGATGGTGATTTGGGCCGCGTGTGCCTAACGTCCCCAAAAAGGTCACGCGCCTGGCATTCAGCAGTCTCCATTCCGTTGGACGCCGTCGGCCATGCGTCCACTTCTATCATCAACTCCGTGAGCTCATCGTCTCTCCTCCCTTAGCTGTCGTCATCACCTTAGTGGACAGCTAACACCGTCTTCAAGGCTCCTCTAATTATCATCCTCCGGCAAGAGTTATGGAAACCCCAACTCTTTCTCATCTCCGGTTGCCGCATCGTCCCTCCATCGCCACCATCATCTCCAACATGTTTTTGCCTTCCGACAACCTACATCGCTCTGGTCACCTCCTCATTTCCAGAAGGCCCTCCCTTGCCATCATCGTTGGCGTCATCCTCAACCTCTCGTCTTCACCATCTTCTTCATCCAATCCACAGCTGGCCGCTGCCCGCGCCCATTGTTCTGCTCAACAGAAGCTCGTATCATAGTCGTCCTTGCTGAGTTCCGACGTTGCTTCCAGTCGGCTGCCCCTCACTTTGTATCATCTCCTCCGGCGCCAAGGTGCAGCCCTCGTCCTCTCTCTTCCATCCACGACTCCGACTGCCTCCTCGTCTTCCACTCTAAGGTGCAGCCCTGGGTGAAACACTTGCTGCTTTGCCAATAAACATAGCCCTATATATGCAATTGAACTTCCAGTTACTTCAAATTCTTCATCCACCTATGTTTTAAATGGGCGCTTCTCTATCGAAGTTTGCTCATATTTTTAGTGCCAAAGAGAACTGTAATCGATATGCAATTACATATTTTTGTAAGCTAGAGTAACTATAAATTGAATTATGCTATGAAGATATTTCGTCACCTTCGTGTCACTCTGGCCATCATCATTTTTGTCGATTCCGAAATTTTCATCGATTTTTTTTATGTTGATAGAAATTGTATTTGTAACTTATGGTTGTAATCAATATGCAATTTCGATTGAAATCAATATTAAGTTTGCAGAAATCGGTGAAGAAATGGCCTCCAACGAAGTGTAACTGTATTTCCGGCCAAAAATTGAAGAATTCCGGCCGAGAAACGATACAGCGCGCTCTTGTGAGAATTTTTGAAATCCAAATGCAGATCCATGATCCTTGTGACGAGGCGAATTGAATACATATAAGTTTCACAATTTTTGAAAGAGTTTGGACGTTGGCCGGATTTACTATTCACTTTCTTCTCCGGTGAGCCAATTCTTCTCCGGCGATGTTTTTGTGGTCGGAAAGCATTAACGAGATCCTTACAAGGTGTAGATTCATCTTCTACGTCAATCTTATTGATTGGATCACATCTTCCACGAGTTCAAACGAGTTGCAGTTTGAACATTTTGTTTGATATTATTAGGGTTTTATGCTATGAATTGTGCAGGGAAGAGTTGGATCCAATGAGAATCGAGATTGACATTTTTGAAATCCTTGCTGAACTCACATCTAGGAATGAAGTCTCTTCCAAATTTTGTTTACAGCAATTTCAGGCAGCACACGAGTTTTTTTTCAAATTGAATATGTTCCTATTTCCTACTATTAAGTGACGTCCAGTAGTGCAATTGTGCAAACATTTGCAATCTTTAGGAGATAGAAGTCAGTAGTGCAATTGTGCAAACATTTGCAATCTTTAGGAGATAGAAGTCGTATATAGATGGAGAAGCGTGTTTAATAAAATACTTTTAAAATCCGGAGACAATTTGTCAAGTATATATCACGCGGCCCGGTCAAATTTTGGATTGGTGAAATTGGCTTAAAGTGAGCCCAAATGCCTTGTCATGGTTAAAAAGCATAATATAAATGAGTTATGGCGGAAATAGTACCTTATGATGGCCCAAAAAAACATTTAACTCAAAAGGATAATAAGGATGCCACAAAATAAATGATGATGAGAAAGTTGAAATCATTACAAATATAGTACTTCATTGTTTTCATGAATCTGCAACATTTACTCTGTAAATGCAATGCAATGTATATTTTGAACAATGAATAACTTATGTTGTGTACAAGTAAAAATTATAAAAATTTGCTATTATAAAAACAAGAGAGACGATTCTAACAAGATCTCACCTGACTATATTTTTCAATTGTATAACTATTACAGAAATTGAATCAAAATTATAAACATTTCACTTTCACATAAACAGAGGTAGTATACAATATACGGAGTAGTATTATTCTAGAATGGTTGGGATCAAAATGTGAAATGGAATCACACACTAATAAACCCTAATTCTAAACCTAACATGGGGATAATTGTGGAGTCAAACCATGCCAGCCATTATCTAATTACTTACATCCCACAATGTTTTTTTATTTTTTTTTTATTTTTTTTATAAGCGCTTTTTAATTAGTGCAGTTAACCATCAAACACGAAAGCAGATCAACCTGCATCAAACACTAATATTCGGTTATTTAAATTTTCTAATCTAGCTCGCGTGCTAGTTCTAGAATCATACTTCCTCCGTTTTTTAAAGATAGCTACTGACCAATTCAACACGCAGTCCAATGCACATTTTAAATCGTTAATAACTCAAATTCGGTACAAGTAAAAATTCTAAAAGTTCGATATTTAAAAACTACAAAACAAGACGAATCTAACAAGATCTCAATTGACTATATTTTAACTTGTATATCTATGATAAAACTTCAAGTCAAAGTGATTGTGTGAATAGTGTCAAACTCACCAATGTAGCTATCATTTAAAAATGGAGGGAGTAGTATATTAGTTCTATTCCCGGCCCTTTATTTCAACAAGTGAAGCACGGACTTGGGGATCGAAAAGTAGTACTAAGTATTATTGTTTGAGACCAATTTGAGATTATTTTCAATCCCAAGGAAATTTATTTTGCCAACATAAATTTGCAATATATCAATATACATATATGAGTATCATTAATTGCAATATAAACTTTCTATTGCAATTTTAAACCTAACATGGGATTGAAATTCTTTTATACTATATATGAGTATATACTAGTAATAAATATATATATATATATATACTAGAACTCTTCCTCGCGCGCTACGCCGCGCGGATCTGAGCCGGAAACAATTGTTAAGATAGATTGTTACAGAAGAACAATATCTACAAAGCTCTTAATAGGTTGAACAATGTATTCACAGGAATTGAATGAAGTGCAGTGAAGTTGGGACAAATCAATGACTGAAATCCCGAATGGGAAATGAAAAGCAAAATCAAAACACTGATAGACGTGAAGTTGAAGAAGAAGAATCCTTACAAGGCTAAGGGGCAGAGGGGCTGTAGGCGGAAGGCACAACAAGACCCGGCTCAGGTGCGTCCGAAACGAACAAAAGTGCGTGGCGGAGGGTTTTGGTGGTCACGTAATGAGTATCTGGAATGAGTGTCTGTTAAACTATACTGAATGAATGATCTGACTACAAATAATAGAAAGCAATTTAGTATTCATTCGTCTCATTGAGGCAGAGGAAAAAAGAATGAAACTAATCAATGTAAATGGTTCTCCATGGATTTAAACCTCATTAGAGCTAGCATGAAGAGGCAATAGAGGGTCCAAAGAAATAAGCAAGTGAATTGAATACAGGAATACAGCCACGGGATTATACACAGTTAAATGCAGAATAAACTATCTTTCAACATTTAAAAACAATAGAAATACATTTAGGTAAGGAAACTGGTTGAAGAATTCAGGACAAAAAACAGCGGAGTAGAAGCACAACAAAGAATTAAATTATACAAGCAAAGAAGGCTTGGGTAACCAATATGCAATATCAATCCAATATCTACCAAGATATGAATCAACCAGAAAGGCTCCAAGTACTGGCGTGATGTAGCAAGTCCCTGATCAATTTGTCACATTGTTTGATGCAGTTGTATTGCTTTGGCCAGTTCAATAAGGTAATTCACCAAATTGATGCTCATTCCACAGCAAGACAGCCTCTCACATCCCTCGGTTAATGTTTGCAAGCTAAAAATGCAAATCTGCTATAAAATAGATACTAACAAAGGTCTTACCAAGGATGTAGCGACATGCCTTCCAAGTTCCAGTTTTCCTCTTATCCGCAGGCTTCTTCTTTATAATCAAAGTTCCATCAGATGTATGGAAATCTTCTTCTTGCATCCCGACATGGATATCTTCTTCTCCCATCTCTGTAAAATTGCAATCCTGATTTCACAAGCTTCTCTGTATATGGCACTCTGATCCTACATGAACACACATATATATGGTTTATATTTTCAGGACCAAGACATATTTGCAAGCTTTTGGCATTCAACTATTCTGTTCATTCGGTTATTCATCAAACATCAGTACATCGCAGTAGTAAAGGCCAGACCAAAAAAGACAAGAATAAAGAAAAAAACACACAAAACGAACCAAAAAAATACCTAACAAAAAGATGCTCTCGCGTAGCCAGCAAATCCAAATCTCCAGTCACCCAGAAAGCAACAGTCATCAATTCAAATACTCCGTACAACAGCGTCACCAGCGAAAGCACAACAAGCAGCCTGGATGCGTGATTGCGGCGCTTTGTTTAATTCCCGGAGTCGCCGTGAGCCGGAAGTGCGGTGGCTTGTCGGCGCGACCCGGCGAGCAGCAGCGGCGGGTGGTACATATTTTGTTAAAATTATAAAATCGAAACAGAAATTATCCAAAAGGTAATTGTTGGGAAGGGTTACACACAGGCGGGGAACAGCGAGAAGGGCAGCGCCGGACACGTCGCGCTCGGAGGTTGTGGCTGACGCTGGCGGCGGCCGGAGCACAGCAGCAGCACGGAGGTGATGGCAGCGGGCGGCGACGCAGCGTGAGAGACTGTGCTGAGCACAACAGCGGAGGACGAGGAGGGGGCTGTGGTGGCTGAAAGGCTGGAGGGGCGGTGTCGATTCAGCGTTGACCGGAGGCGCTGGAGCGAGCGGTAGCAGGATTGGGCAGCCGACGCGGCTGCGGGCGTCACGGCGATGAAAAGAGGCGGCAAGCAGCAGGTTGGGAAGGGAAGAACGGTTTTAGATCTGAAATTGGTTTTTCCTTTTCTTTGTGCCCTGATTTTGTGAGTGGCACCGTCGGGTGGAGCTTCGGGTACGCCGAGATCGCGGAGATGAGAGGAGGAGAATGGATTCGGAGATTTGTTGCAGGAGAACTTTTCCAAACAGATGAAAACAAATCAAAGGGGAGAAGAAGGGGCCAAACGTCGTCGTTTTACATTAAAAGCAAAATTACTGTAGACAAGGAGACAACTGTAGCAAAAAGCTGTCCGACACTTATATATATAAGATATATATATATTGCAATCGACGATACTGATATAATTGTAATAAATGAACTTTCTATTCAATATTTTGATTCTTTTATTTAGCAAATTCATGGTTTTTGACCTTTGGCCCCTGTAAAACTACACCCAAAATTAGGGAACTCTTTTGCAAATTACATATGATCCAATTTGATCACTTTCTTCGTTGCAAAAATGGTTCACAATATTAATTCACCTCTGATATAATGTAAGCAATTTTTTGAACGTTACTACAAATTAAATTATGCATTACATATTTATAATTAATAAATTATGTATTATAGTTTATAAATTTAATTTATGTTAGTAGGCAGAGTAGCTTCTCTCAGTCCTTAATACTCCCTGTTTTCATGTGACAAACATTAAGAAGTGTACGTGGAACTTGGAAGTATACACTTAATTATTTATTAAATGATGGTATATTTTTGACACGCAACAATAATTATTTTCATAGTTAGTTATTACCCTTTCTTCAATAATGGATACCTTATTAATCTATTTTGTCTCACTATCAACTTTCACTTCTCATCTGCACATATGTTAATGTACATTTTCAACGATTAATAACTCAAATTCGGTACAAGTAAAATTTTTAAAAAGTTGATATTTAAAAACTACAAGATGGGACGAATCCAACAAGATCTCATTTGGCTATATTTTGTCTTCTATAACTATAACAAAAATAGAAGTCAAAGTGCTACAATGAACAATAAAAAAAATCAAAACACAACATTAAAAAAAAACGGAGGGAGTACAAAATTTGAAACCAATCCAGTTATTCAAACAGGGAAAAAAAATATCTAATTTATTTGCCAAAACATTCCCTACGCAGTAGCTGGAGCCAAGTGTACAAAATATTTTCATTTTCCACACGGTTTATTATTGAAAGGGAAGAAAACAAGGTCACTAATGAGCGCGTGTGAATTCAAATAGTTAAACCCTCAAATCGTTCATGTGAAGCCACAGAAAAGAAACAGACACAGGAAAGAATAATATGTGTAGGAAAGAAAATTACAAAGACAAAAGAATTGAAGAAAGTAAGAGATGATATATGGGCAGTGAGACAGACATGTGCCAGAACATTAACATTTAACACCACCACAGTCACACTGGAATAAGAAAATGAACCATACTTTGATAGGCCACTATAAGTAAATGCCATTTAATAGTAGCAGTACTTCATCAATTGGATCCCCTCAGGCCTCAAGTGAGTACTGATGAGGGTCAGGAGAGGGTGCACACAAAACTCCAACTCCAAACCAAAACCACACAAAGGGACACATGCCAATAAATTACTATTATGGAGTAACAATCCTTTCTTTAATGTTAAAAGAAAGAAAATGTGTTGCTGAAAAATAAAAATGGGTTTGGATCCAAAGCTGCTATGATTGAGTGAGTCTTGACTGTCTTCCTTCCCCACCCCTCTACCACCCTCTTTGATTTTTATTACACTATATGCATCACTGTCGTTTGCCCTGGATATATAAAATGGTCCCCCTTTTCAGCCTGAACTCAGACTCTCTGGCCCTTTCTTCCAAAGAAATTGAAAGATAACCAATTTTTCCTCAACATTCCCTTCTTTATTACCCTCGGGAAGGGTTCTTTTGTTAATTTCCTCCTTGTATTTTCTGTTGTTTGTTTCCCAGTGGTGATGTGAAGTACAGTAATGTGTGGCGGGCGAGCTGTCTTTTTTCAGTTTGTTGTTGTCTTCCTGTTTACCGTCGTTACCTCTGCCCACTTCATACAAGGGAATGGGATGAAATTGGAGTTGATTCACCGGCACGATTTGGAGTTCAAACGGCACAATGGCGCGAATCCGAGTCCCCTGCATCGCCTGCGGCAGTTGCTCCACAGCGACACGATTCGCCTGGGCGCAATTTCGGGGAAATTGAGGTCCGTCGGAATCAGGAGAAGAATCCTCCAGGTGTATCATCCGGACTGCACAAATGGCAGCCGCAGGAATAGCCACAAGGTGTCTGGTGAAATGCTAATGCATTCGGGCGCTGACGCCGGGACAGGGCAGTACTTTGTGCATTTCAAGGTTGGATCCCCGGCGCAGAGATTGGTGCTGATTGCGGACACCGGCAGCGATTTAACCTGGATGAATTGCAGGTACAAGTGCACAGGTGGCCGATGTAGAAGAAGAAGCAGCAGCAGGAGAGATATGAACAACAGGAGGGTGTTCCTTGCGGACAATTCATCGTCTTTCAGAACCCTCCCCTGTTCTTCCACTATGTGCAAGCTTGATCTTGCCAATCTCTTCTCGCTTGCAAGCTGCCCATCTCCCATTGATCCATGTGCCTATGATTACAGGTAATAATAATAGTAGTATTTATTTTATATTTCCTCCAATTTTTTGGACAATAACTTTTGTTTTTCACTGCATTGGATTCCATGTGCAAGATTTTTTTTTTAGGTTAATAACGGTTTAGTGAGTTTAATGGTGCATTTGTATTCACAAAAAAGTATGTAGTGCCCCTCGAGTTTCTGTCTTGTTCAGGCAATGTTTGGTCCCTCCTCCAAGTTGGCATAAGTTAGGTCACTGCTCAATTATTACCAGAAAAAGAGCTATCGATCGCTTGGTAACAAATGAAGCACTTAAGTTAGTATACCAAGGAGGACTCGGCTAAAATATGAAGTCCCTTCTTTTTTCGGCATCGAATCCTTCTTTTCGTTCAAGGAATCTGTACTTACTACTTAGACGTTGCTTCTAGCTAGTTTATCAAATGATAGGGCAAAAGAATCTACCTTGGAGGCGTTTTCGTTTTCGATCAAGTTTGCCTCAACTTGTTAAAGAGAAGTGAAAAAAAAAGAGGGAAGCTTTGTATTTAATGCCCAACAGAAATAAATGCATGTTGGGCAAATTTGTGTGAGGAGGCCACCATTGTTGTTGGTGTAGTCATTACAACTCTTACCTAAATCCCACGCGGGAGTAATGGCAGTAATTGCTAGCTAGTGGATTGGCTCACACAACTCACATCTCCTCTGCGCCAGTACAAGAGTAGATAAGCTTGCCCTAGCTCGTTTGATTGAGTTGTGAGAGTACGGCTTCTCCATTAAGATAAGAGCATCGAATTTGTCCTGGCTATGACCGTGACAACTAGTCCAAACCAGTCCCACATTTCCTCAGGTTAATGAATGCCATTGCCCATCTCGAATAGGACATAAGGTGCCCAATCCCCAGGTTGCTCAATTTCAATTCATGCATACCCTTAATTATGATCAATAGCTTGTCTCTGTGTTTATACAGGCTTTTATGGCGGTTGGATCCCCGTTTCCTAGGATAACTCCTCATTAATTTTATCGAATTGGTCTTAAAATTAATGTTTTGGTTGTATGATATACTGTACATGATAGTATGATCTTAAGGGAGTTCATGTTTCTTAACAATCATGGGTGTTATTCTTTATTTCTTAGGTACTCAGATGGATCAGCTACGGTAGGCTTGTTTGCGAATGAGACGGTCACTTTTCATCTCACAAACAGGAAAAGGATTCGACTCCGGAATGTGTTGGTAGGCTGCAGCGAGTCTTCACGCGGCCAAAGTTTTCGCGCTGTTGATGGCGTAATGGGGCTAGCGTACAGCAACCACTCGTTTGCAGTGAAAGCAGCGGAGAGATTTGGGGGCAAGTTCTCGTATTGCCTGGTCGATCACTTGAGCCCAAAGAACGTATCGAGTTATCTCATGTTTGGTTCGCACGAAGGCTCGGGGATACCATTGGGGACAATGCGCTACACGGAGCTAATCCTTGGAGCCATCTCGCCATTTTACGCTGTAAACCTCAGCGGCCTCTCCATTGGTGGCTCGATGTTGGATATCCCAACTGATACATGGAATGTGAACGGCGTGGGTGGAGTGATCTTTGACTCGGGATCGAGCCTGACATCCTTGGCTCAGCCTGCATATCAGCCGGTAATGGCTGCACTGAGGCAATCCTTACAGAACTTCAGCAACTTGAACCTCGATCTTGGACCTCTCGAATACTGCTTCAACTCAACAGGATTCAATGAATCGACGGTGCCAAGATTGGCGATGCATTTCGCGGATGGAGAAAGATTCGAACCGCAGGTTAAAAGCTACGTGATCGATGCTGCTCCCGGTGTGAAATGCCTCGGATTTGTGGCAGCTACGTGGCCGGGGTCATCCGTCATTGGAAACATTATGCAGCAAAACCATCTCTGGGAATTCGACCTGGCGAATCGTAGACTGGGGTTTGCTGCATCCTCCTGCAGTGCCTGATTCAACTTCTAGGTCGTTCGTTCGTCCCCTGGCTCGTCTTCTCTGCAATTTACGAGCTCTGCTTCCCCGATTCTTCAATTTTTATACAGAACAAAAGTTGAAGAAGATTGTCTTCTGCTTTGTGTTTACCATTTTCACAGTGTAGTGATGATATGTCAGTGTTCATAAGTCATAACTGCAAACTCTTTTGGTAAAAGAACTTTATTTTCGCCTTTTAAAAAAAGTAACAAAGAAAAAGGATTGTTATGATGCAAGCAACAGAATAGGAAGGGTGAATGCCGACATACAGTAGAACTGTAGAACAATGAATGGTATTAATATGGGACAGGCAATGGGGGTGTTGGCAACAACAAGACAATTTATTGTTTGGTGACCTTGTTGGGCATTGATTAGGATATGGTTGGTTTGAATTTGTTTAGATGAATTGGCAATTGACATTACATGACACAGACTGTTTTTCACTCAGCCACAATTTAAAGAAAGAGATTTCTCATGGACAATTCTTTGCTGTACATTCAGCTGTATCTGTATGAATGTATGTGTAAGTGAGGTGTAATTTGATCATAAGGCCTGAACCAGCAGCCCTTTTATTTGTCCACAAGAATCGAGTGTCCAAAGAATCAACATTTGTTGGAAGATGGTCGATGTTGCAAGATTGGAGACATTAATTACCGTACAGAAGCATAGATGGATGGAGCCGAGAATGTCCCCAGCGAGAAAAACGGGTGAGTTCAAGGATCAGACATCACCTATGTGTTTGGGTCATACGTGGCTCTGGATGATGCTCATCTTTATATTTATATTCTTTGGGTACACCTATAGGCTATATACCCCTTCCCTGTGCTGTGCCACAAATTATAAAGTGAAAATGAAGAGGGTGATAAAAATAGGTGGATTCGAACCAACAATGTTAGGTTCCCTTTTGAATTTTGATTGATCTTCAAAGGTTCTTCATCACCCTCTTATTTTATCAGTGAAATTTAAACCCCTAGTTGTTAACTTATTTGATTAATATTTTGTTAATGCCCGTATTTATATCTAGTTAAGAGTGATGAATTGATGACAATGCACCTTGAGTTGACCTATAGTGTGATTTATCAAATACTCCTACTACACAATATTTTTAGTCGTCCGGTTGAGAATTAATCACTAGTACTTTGTCTATTAGGTTGATTAATTGGTTTTGGGAATGAGTTTTGACATCAAAGTAGTTTATGGGACTGTTTGGATGTCAGCATATTGACCAGCATATAACATATTAAAATTGCATATTGTCTCACAGTTTTCTCTCCGAATCTGCTATCTTATAGCAGATCCGCTGACTTCCAAACATCCCCTATCTCCCTCCCAATTGTTATTGCGGGGGATTGAACTATAATCTACGATACTATGTGATTCGCCAAGTTAGTGGATTTCTTGTCTTATATGGGCTTTTCTTGTTGATGACGACGACTTTGGCATTGAAACCGCATCTTTAAAGCGACGAACAAAACTGCAGCATTAGTGTTGAAGAACGGGGTTGGATCATGTGCAGTTAATGGCATATGCATGTTGTATATTTTTGTGATGGGATGTATATTTTGTGTTATGGGAGAATATTAATAATGTGTGTGACGGGAGAGAATTTTTGTAATGAGAAAGATAGTTTTTGTAATGTCTACATGTACAGACTCTTCCATGAATTGTACCGTAATCGGATTGTTGAAGAACACCACATACATGATGCATTCCGTTGCTTTTTTAAGGTTACATCAACCATTTTTTTAGATGGACATGAACGAGTACTAGTGCTCAAATGCTTTCATATTACTTTCTCTGTTTCATTGAAATTACTACGTTTAGCCACGACACGTATGTCGATACATATTTTTAATGGTTAATAACTTTAATTGTGAACAAGTAAAAATTATAAAAAGTTGATATTATAAAACTACAAGATTAGACGAATCTAACAAAATCTCATTTGATTATGTTTTTTCTTACATAATTATATTTTTGATAAAAATTTGATTCAAAGTTAAACTGTGAATAGTATAAAATAATGCTATGGGGATGTTTGGGAGTTAGCGAATCCGCTAGCGGATAACAGATTCAGAAATAGAACTGTGAGATAATATGATTTTCTAATTTGCTATATGCTAGCAAATCCGCTCACTTCAAAACATGCGCTACGTAGTATTTACAATGAGACGAGGTAGTAGCTACACATCATATCCAGTAGAGATAGCGTACAGACCCATTATGGGTCTGTACGTGCAGGTGTAATCAATAAATATATTTGAGTGATAAAGCAATTCATGTTGAGTAATTTTGTGTGATGGATCAAAATTATTAGATCTCAATCTCCCCAAATCTCAACTGTGATCGTTCCAAACATGGTGTAAACTCGATTCAATCAACAAAATCAGTCTTGAAGATGAATCTACACCTCTCAAGGATCTCATAACCGTTTTCATAATCCAAAACCGTCGCCGGAAACGAATGGGCTCGCCGGAGAAGAAAGGTGAATAGTAAATCCGGCGATCCTCCAAACTCTTTTAAAAATGGTGAATCTGATGTGAATCCTCCAAACTCCTTTCGACGTGAGGATCACAAATATGTGCTCGGATTTTAGAAACACTAACCGTAGCTCAAGATGACGAAAGTTGGCCGGAATTTAACAAAACTAAGCCGGAAAAATGGTTACTCTTAGCCGGAAGTCGTTTCTTCACCGATTTCAGCGAGCATTATATCGATTTCAATCGAAATCATCTATTCATTACAACCGTAAACTCAAATAACACTTCCGATCAACATACAACAACATCGATAGAAATTTCGGGATCAAATTTTACAAACTACATTGTCATTCACATAACTACTTCCAAAATGTTACAAAATTCATGATGAATATGTTAGTGTACTGAGGAGCTCTGATATCACAAGAATGAACGATGGATTCTATTACCAAACCATCTCGAACAGACATTACAATCTATAATATACTTGTATCATATAAACAAATATTTCTCATGACACCATTCTACGTATACATCACATAAAACACTCTGAGACATCACATGAAATCACGTTTCCCATGCACCATATACCGCATCACAGTTATACATCCCATCACATTACATTACGTATGCATCACATGAAACCACTTTAGACATCACATGAATCTACTGCATCCATCATAAAAGCATTCCACCCATCACATAAAATGGTGCCTGTGGCACCTGCACTGTACCATATCCCATCATATCCACCTTCAACAACTTTAATTTAGCCCATCCAAAGTACTTTTGTAATACTCCATACGTACACGTGTAATAATTATACTACTACATTTGTACTCTACCTGAAGGATTTCCCCCAGATGTCACTCAAATTATTACTATCACAACAAAGACCTCCTAGTTAACACCTTATTCGTAACATATAATCATGGGGGCATGTCATGTCGTCAACTAGTGCTCCTCACGTCTTCATATCAAAAACCACCCAAATATAAGCAAGTATAAATCCATCATTTGCATTATATATTCAATTCCAAGTGCAAATTAAACTGAACTACTGAAGATGGCATTGGCGAGGTCGTTTTTCCTAGTCGCCATTTTGGTGAATGTTGTTCTCGTAGCCGCTGGTGCCCTGACCCCCCGGAATCTGCCGCCAGCTGCTGCGTATCTGTCGACAGGCTATTACCTCAAGACATGCCCCAAACTTGAATCCATCATCCACCAGAAAATGGGTTACTGGTTCAAGAGAGATCCCACCTTGGCCCCCGGCATCATCCGCCTCCACTTCCACGACTGTGCCGTCAGGGTTTGTTTTTACTCTATAGCTTTTGTAACAAAATTATTTCAACAAAAGGTTTAGTAATTTCAACAATGGTTGAATTTAGATTACTAATGATGAGATTACTATTTTGTTCCCTGCAGGGCTGCGACGCTTCAGTGCTGCTAAACCATCCAGGCAGCGAGAGGGCAGCCGCCGCCAGCACGACTCTCCGCGGCTTCGATGTCATCAACGACATCAAGCAAGCCGTCGAGCGATTCTGCCCGAGAACCGTGTCCTGCGCCGACATACTAACCGCCGCCGCCCGCGACGCCACCCTCCTCGTCGGGGGCCCTTTCTGGGAAGTCCCCTTCGGCCGGAAGGACGGCCGCGTTTCCCTATCAAGAGAAACCGAATCCGTGCCTCAAGGATACGAAAACGTCACCGCATTGCTCAATTTCTTCGACAAATTACAGCTCACATTCGTGGACATGGTCGTCCTGTCCGGCGCCCACACCATCGGCCGATCCGCCTGCCGCAGCATCAACCGCAGGCTGTTCAATTTCACCGGGAACGGGAAACCCGATTCCTCGATGAACCCCAATTACATGAATTCACTGAGGAAGCAATGCGGGGGGCGCGACGCGAATTACGTGTTCTTGGATGGGACGACTCCTAGGACATTCGACGTGGAGTATTACAGGAACCTAGGGAAGAAGAAAGGATTGCTGTCGACGGATCAGCAGCTGTATTCGGACGCGGGGACGGCCGGGCTGGTGAGTGCTTTGGCAATGCAGCCGGAGTTCTTCGCGAGCCAGTTCGCGGTGTCGATGGTGAAGCTGGGGAATGCGAATGTTCTGACGGGGAAGAACCGGCTGGGGGAAGTGCGATTGCATTGCGAACGTGTTAATTAATTACTCGGAAAATTAATGCTAAATATTGATTTTCGTATGCATTCTTCTTTGGACTCCGGAGACATCATATATCGGAATAATTTGGACGTCCGATCATACAATTTGCAGTATGTTTGTTTTCTTCTTGCATCATCTGCTCATTCAAAACTGGTTTATGGAAACCCAAGTATGTCTTTTTTATTATTCAATGTTTCCAAATATTTAAAATTAAACTTCTTTTGCGCTCGCACTGCACTCTGTAAATTATTTGAACTACTACTATCTTTTTTTTAAAATTTTTTTGTTTTAGTTGAAGATTTTGCTTCAAGAGATGACGGGATTAGAGGTGATAACGAGTCGAGCTCGAGTAATAGGGTACTGGAGCTTGACTTGATGGCTTTGAGCTACTGGAGCTCGAGTCGAGTAGTTGAGCTCAAGCTCGAGTTCGAGTTCGAGCTCGAGTAGCTCGAGTCTTTTTTTTTTTAAATTAATCGAGTCGAGCTACTCGAACTCGAGTCGAGTACTCGAGCTTATCGAGTATTTTTTAATTTTTTTTTCTCATTTTCCTTTTAAAATAAAAAAAAGAAAACAGGTCGAGTACTCGATACTCGATTCGACTCGAATTCGAGTATTATATACACGGACTCGAGCTCGAGCTCGATACTTGAGTGCCCTACTCGACTACTCGACTCGACTTGACTCGAATTTTTCGAGTACGAGTCGAGTTTCTTCCGAGCTGAGTCCCGAGTCGAGTTCGAGTAGCAGTACTAGTTAATCACTCGTAGACGGGATTATATATAAATTACTTTCGGTCCTATAAAATTTTGTCTACTCATTTTTAGTCCCATGTTTTCAAACTTTTTACTTTTTGGTCTTATTAGGTAATTACTTTTTTGAGATAATAACTTGAATGAGTCATTTCCACTTTTGGGCCACCATATTTTGATTTAGGGAAATGAGCCATTAGAAGGATTTCGGGCCTGAATTTAGGCCATTGAGCTGGAATTCGGGTTGCGATGACCTAAAAATGGGAATAACTCATTCTGGTGGCCTATTTTGGTTTTTTAATTATTTTTTATTTTATGTAATTAAAATAAATAATACTCATTCTGTGCAATTATTTATATATATGTCCTACTTCATTTTTTCTTATTCCAACATTTTCATTTCATTTTTATTTTAGAAAAATAATTAAATATTAATCGTCAAACTTACCTATCACATTACATTAATAAATAAATATAAAACTTTCAAATCCACTACCATTAATAATTCCAACCCATTCTACAATCAAATATCAGTAAATCACATATAAATAAATAAATCAAAATTGTAAACTCATTACAATCACATTATATAAATTCTTAAATTATATTTTATTACAATCACATTATATAAAAGATAACTTAAAAATTTATATAATGTGATTGTAATGAATTTTTAATTTTAATTTATTTATTTATGTGTGATTAACTGGTATATTGTTGTAGGTTGGAATTGCAATATTAATGGTAATGAGTTTGAAAGTTTAATATATTTATTTATTAAAGCTTTGATGGGTAGTTTGATAATTAAGTATTTAATTATTTTTAAAATAGAAATAAAATAAAATGTTAGAACAAGAAAAAAAAGAAAGTAGGACATAAATAATGGCACATAATGGATATTATTTATTGTAATTATATAAAATAAAAAATAATTCAGAAAAATTAAAATAGGCCATTAGAAGGAGTCATTTCCACTTTTAAGCTATCACGGCCCGAATTCCAGCCCAATGACCTAAATTCAGGCCCGAAATCATTCTAATGACCTATTTCCCTAAATCAAAATATTGTGGCCCAAAAGTGGAAATGACTCCTTCTAGTGGCCTATTTTAGTTATTACCTCTACTTTTTTCACTTTTAGTCCATCGACCTATTTTTAACAACAAATATTCATATGGGGTCAATATGCAATTTTTAGAATTTGTTTATTTGTAAAATATCCACAATCCAATTAATAATCCAAGACTTAGCTAACTAGTTCCAAGTTTATTTACTTGTAATAAATAACACTATTTATAAATTTAATAGAAAATAATATTTATAAAATAGTAATTACCAATTTTATTTTTAGTATATACTTCCTCCGTAGTCAAATAATTCTAACATTTCATGTTTTCACGCAATCCAATACATATTTTTAAAGAGTAATGTCTCAAATTTTATAAAATAAAAAATTATAAAAATTTAATTTTATAAAACTATGTGATTAGATGAATCTAACAAGATCTCATTTGACTATATTTTATCTTATGTAACTGTGTTAAAAAGTCGAATCAAACTTACTCAATTAATAGTATTTACTATGCCAATTTTAACATCTTTCAAATACGGAGGGAGTACTTTATTGAATATAAATATATGTAATTCCACCTAAAACATATAAAATATTTTAATTCAAATTTATAAACATAGAATATTTTACCAAAAAAATTTGCTAAAAGGGTATTTAGTTAAAATGTAGGTTCGACTTTAACAATATTTCTATGTTTTCTTTTATGCCACCTTTTTTTATTTTCATTTATTGATTTAGTTTGTATATTAAGGGAAAAATCCACTTTTGGTCCCGTAGGAATTTCTCTTACCCATTTTTGGTTCCACGTTTTGGAATTTTTCACTTTTGGTTCCGTTAGATTCATTTTTTTTCCCACTTTCGGTTCCACCGTTAATTTTTGACAAAAAATCAATAGTTTGACCGTTAGTGGGGTAAAAATATAGTAGTTTATAAAATTAAATTTTTTAATAATTGCTAAATCACCCCCTTAATCCATTTTTAAATATAACCACCCATACCCATTACACAACTTAATTAAAAACCCTATCTCATCGGCGAATTTGACAAAAATGCATAAATAAAAGAATAATAATTAAGTTACTGAAACACAAATGAATAAACAACTAAAGAATATTTCTCAGTTTTCTTGTGGGATCAAAATGGTTGTGTAAAAATTCTTGCACAGGGAATAAAAAATCTTTGTCTCTGAGAAACTTTCTTAATTTGCAGAATATCTCAAAATTTTGAATAAAGATTCAATCAAAACACAAGAGAATATGCTCCGACTTCCAGTGGCAACATGGTGTTTGAAAGACCTTCAGTAGAATCTATTCCTGCTCAACAGCCTGCATCATCTCTCTTACTCAAGAGAATATTTAGCAGATGATTGTTTCGACCCTTCCACTCTTGGAATTACTGATTAAGATCTGGTTTGTTGCATGGGTCGATCTGATTACAATATTGCCCAAGATTCAGGAAGAGACCAACAAGCAATACACGGATAATATATTTACATATATAGTAGTATATGGTTTGATTTGTTTGGTGTGTTTGGCATTTTCTACGAAGGGGTGGATTGATTTATCAAAGCATTGCTGAATATGGAAGAAAACTGAGAAAGATTCTTTATTTGTTTATTCCTTTGTGTTTCTGTTCAAGTAACTTTTATTCTTTCTGCATTTGTCAAATGCGCCCGATGAGATAGGGTTTCTAAGTGGGTTGTGTAATGGATATGGGTGGGTTAAATTTAAAAATGGATTAAAGGGTGATTTAGCAATTATTAAAAAGATTTAATTTTTACATAAATTACATTTTTACTCCACTAACGGTCAAACTATTGATTTTTAGTCAAAAACTAACGGTGGGATTGAAAGTGGAAAAAAAATGAATCTAATGGGACTAACAATGGAAAATTCCAAAATGTGGGACCAAAAGTGGGTGAGAGAAATTCCTACAAGACTAAAAGTGGATTTTTCCCGAATATTAATTTTTTTGGTTATCATCATTTTTTTAATAACCCTTTTTAGGTACAGAATGTTGTAGCCCCATTTCCCAATGATATTCTTCTCAAAGTTCTAATTATAAGATCGCACGATCCTATGATCACAATACTATAAAATGATCCGGATCACCATATGATTGAAAATGTAGTAGGATAGGGGTGTAGGATTATAGGATCGTTAAGCGATCCGATCCTACTCCATATCTTTTTGTTTTCGGAGGAAAAAAAAAAAAACTACTTATTGTCAATGGCTCTTTGTTGTTTTGGTTATAATCTGATGCTTGGGATTTCTGTTATGTAAGGAATGATGTTTTTGTCAATTTTGTTTAATGTAGCTATGCAGATATTGAACTCAGAATTTTTGAGTTCTATGTCAGTGTTTTCCAGTAGATCATGAATAAGCATACAATTAACTATCAAATTCTTGTTCAACAGTTCGAATAGATATTTCCAATTTTACTTGTCAACAGTTTAGTGAGATAATTAACTAACATCATTTAAAAAAAAAGAACAATTTCATAGGATTTTGGAATCCTTTCGATCTTACGATTGCGATATTGTAAGGACAAAAATGGTCCTATATATAGGATTGAAAATCTCATATTTCCAGTTCTAATTAATTTACTATATTTGTCCTTAAATTTCAATTGAACAAATGTTATAAATATGCCATGTTGCTATACAATAGAAAATATTTCAATCGCTTTATATTTTTAAATATAAAAAAATTCTTTATATATAATTTATTATATGATAATTAGTCATTTAATGTCTCTAAATCCTTATTATTTTTATTTTGTATATAGAAGATAAATAAATTTTAAGAATATATATTAAAATAATATGTTTAAATAATTTAAAATTTTTCAGTTCATTTTTAAAAATCAAAATTTTATATATTATAATTTTTTAGAATACAAATATTTAATTTTAGAAAATAAAACAAATATAAAAAGTGAACATAAAAAAGTCAAATTAGTATAAAAGTAAGAAAAACAGAGGTGGTAATCTAAGATTACCTGCCCTCCAGGTGGGAATCACATTCTCACCAAAAACCTATAACATTCCTATCGATTCCCAAATAAAAGATGCCACAAACCAAACGCGTGCATGTTACATCCCTAGTCAAGATTTCCAGTAGGAATCTTGGATCTCCCGAACCAAACGCAAGGTAGCATATGGGAAATAAATAAATAAATAATTAAAAATAAAAATAAAAACAAGAATAAATTAAAACAGTATTTTATGTGTGATTTATAAATTATTTCATTTCCTTAAATAATTATAATTTCAAACTTTCAGTCATACTAAAAAAACTATAAAATTATTAAATATACCACTTTATTTTATTTATATAGCTTACGGGTGGGTATAACAATAATAAATGAATATAAAACTAGAAAAATATTCAAGTTTTTTTTTTTTTTTTTTAATTAAAGAAAAAATTCCGGAAAAAATGATAAATATGTCCTTTTTCTTTTCAAAAAATTCAAATCAGTCCTTTTTCTATTTTATTACCAAAACAGTCCTCTACAAATGCTAATTATGTCCAAATCAGTCCTTTTTTCACTAATTATATTCTAATTGCTGACGTGGCAATGGTTTTAATTTAAACCTGACATGTGTGCATAATATTAGTCATTTTTCTTTTATCTTTTGCCAATTCAGTCCTAAACTTTTATTTTGTTCTATTTAGTCCTCTACCCCAATCACTCATTTTTATATTAATTGGCCTCAAACCTTTCAAATTATTTCATTTTAGGCCCAGAACCTTAAATTTTTTATTATTACTAATACATTTATCAAATAAATGTCCAACATACTTCCGTAAACAAAATTAAATACCAAACCTCATACATTGGGTTTGACCGCCTTGTTACCGGGTCTTCGAAGTTCCGAATTTTACGAACTCTCTCTAACCACCCGGCCGTAACGATGGTTCATTGGTTCTGGTTTCCTTCAGCAACAATCAGCACAATCATACTTTGTGGACAATAAAATTCAGGCTATTTTTTTAATATTTTTAATAATATTAATATTTTTCAATAAAACTAAGGCTTCCTGTATCCATAACCTTCCAAAAATTCAAGTTAAATCATTTACTCAAATATTGCTACATCCTAAGGTAGGACGCAAAGTAAGATTCTGTTGATTATTACTGAAGGAAACCAAAACCAATGAAAAATCGGTTGCGGTCGAGTGGTTATTAGAGAGAGTCCGTAAAATTCCGGTACTTGAAAGACCCGATAACAAAGCAGTCGAACCCAATATATGAGGTTTGGTGTTTAATTTTATTTATGGAAGTATGTTGTGCATTTATTTGATAAATGGATTAGTAATAATAAAAAATTTAAGGTTCTGGGCCTAAAATGAAATAATTTGAAAGGTTTGAGGCCAATTAATATAAAAATGAGTGATTGGGGTAGAGGACTAAATAGAACAAAATAAAAATTTAGGACTGAATTGACAAAAGATAAAAGAAAAATGACTAATATTATGCACACGTGTCAGGTTTAAATTAAAACCCTTGCCACGTCAGCAATTAGAATATAATTAGTGGAAAAAGGACTGATTTGAACATAATTAGCATTTGTAGAGGACTGTTTTGGTAATAAAATAGAAAAAGGACTGATTTGAATTTTTTGAAAAGAAAAAGGACCTATTTATCATTTTTTCCAAAAAATTCCTGATGAAATTGCCCACGCACGCAGCCCTCAGTCAAACCACCAAGCCTACATGAACCATCACAAAGAAAGCCCAAGCCAATAATTTTTTTAAAAAAATTATAACAATAGTCTACAGAATGCTTTTGTATAAGGGATTGGGTGCAGTGCAATCAACAAAATCCGTAGCACATCAAGGCATCAATCTCAATAGTTCATTTAAAATCCAACAGTTAAAATGTAAAATAAAATTGTCCCAAAAATATATAACGGTCAAGTCGTTGGAAATACACGTAGGTTGTTACGCTGAAAATATCGTGGCGTGTCGCTGAAATACACACAGTCCATCGCTGAAATACGCACATCACATCGCTGAAATACATACAGCTCGTCGCTGAAATATGTTAAACCAAAGAATTGGAGTTTCAACATTTATGAAGTCGCTGAAATGAATATTATCAAGTCGCTGAAAAATACTATAACATGTCGCTGAAATATACTATAATTCGTCGCTGAAATATATAAGAAGCCGTACTGAAAATATTATTCTATCGCTGAAATATAAACAAATCGCTGAAATGTATAAAATTGTCGCTGAAATGTACTAAGTATATTTTCGAGTAATATGATAAATTTACCTTTCTAACTTTTAAGTTAATCTCAACCGTCAATTTACGAAGTGAATGAACGGTTATGGAAGGCCATAGTAAATTAAGACAAATATCTCAATTGCATCATAACTTCTCCCTTTTCTAAAACCAAACGAGAATTAAAATAGTGTGTACAAAGTTGCCGTTGATACATTAGCACGTAGCAGACACGTAAGCAGATGCTACGTTCCATCAATTGCCCAATCGATCGTGCAAAAGGAGAAAGACGACCAATTGTAATAAAAGCCCTCATTTTGTAATATGCGTTGCTGGCTCCACAATCCCATGCCGACATTTTGTAATAATTCATTCCCCAGATCACTCCTCCTTCCGTCTCCCTTTGCCCTTTCACTACTTAAAATAAAGTTTGATTTTTGGAAACTATTGCTAAAACCTTTCATTAATCGTCATATCGCGATCGGATTTGGTGAGACTTTTTTAAGCCATATATATATAATTATTATACCCCACTTCTTCCCCATATACGCCCATTCTCGATTAACCAGATCAATCGTTGAGTTTTCGTGCCCCCACCACAGATTATCCAATTATCCCTCAGTTGTTGACGCCCAAGTTAATCGGAGGAAGATATGGCCAAGAAGGCTGTGCTAATCGGGATCAATTACCCAGGGACCAAGGCGGAACTCAAGGGATGCATCAATGATGTTCGACGGATGCACGCTAGCCTCGTGGAGCGTTTCGGGTTCGCCGAGGAGGATATTACGGTGCTTATTGATACGGACGATCGGTATACCCAGCCCACGGGCCGGAACATCCGCAAGGCGCTCGCCGATCTGGTGGATTCCGCCAGCCCTGGAGACGTCCTGTTCGTTCACTACAGTGGGCACGGGACCCGGCTGCCGGCGGAGAGTGGGGAGGATGATGACACTGGCTACGATGAGTGCATTGTCCCTTCTGATATGAATCTCATTACTGGTCAGTCATCCTTTTTTTAGAAATCTTATTTCGATTCCGATTTCTTTTTGTGTAGGGTTTGAGATTTGCGGGTTTATTGATTTTGTTGAATTTGCTGTGACGATCAGGGATTTGGGGATAGGGAATTAAGTAATTAGGTTTAAGATCAGAGGCATAACAACTTCAATTTAAGATCTTTGAGATTGTTCTCATTGTATGTTTTTTGCTGGTAGTTTGACTTTGAGTGGTTTCCTCGAATTGTTGTTGTGAGGGCAGATGATGATTTCAGAGAATTGGTTGACAAAGTACCAGAGGGATGCCAGTTCACCATGGTCTCCGATTCTTGCCACAGTGGTGGATTGATTGATGAAGCTAAGGAGCAAATTGGGGAGAGTACCAAACAAGGTGAGGAAGAAGAGGAAAGTTCCGGATTTGGATTCAGGAATTTCCTTCGAAAAAATGTAGAGGATGCGATTGAGTCACGGGGCTTTCACATACCGTCCGAATTCAAACACGGACACCGCCACAGGCAGGACGAGGCAGAGGAAGAAACCGAAGGCGGGTATGTGGAGGGGCATGGCTATGTTAAAAACAAGTCACTCCCCCTGGACACTCTCATTGAGTTGCTAAAACAGAAGACCGGCAAGGATGATATCGATGTGGGGAAGATTAGGCCATCCCTTTTCGATGCGTTTGGCGATGATGCCAGCCCCAAGGTCAAGAAATTCATGAATGTCATCTTCAGCAAACTACAGGGCGGTGGGGGCGAGGGTGGTGGGTTTTTGGGGATGGTGGGGGGATTGGCTCAGCAGTTTCTGCAGCAAAAGCTCAATGACGACGATGAATATGCGAAACCTGCATTGGACACCCATGTAGGAAGCAAGAACGAAGCATACGCTGGATCGGGGAAAAGAGGACTCCCTGACACCGGCATTCTTGTCAGTGGCTGCCAGACGGACCAAACATCAGCTGATGCCAACCCTGGAGGGGGCGATGGCAGCCAAGCTTATGGGGCTCTGAGCAATGCTATTCAGACTATAATCGCCGAATCAGATGGGCAGCTCACAAACCGGGAGGTGGTTGTCAAGGCCAGAGAGCTGTTGAAGAAACAGGGATTCACTCAGCGACCAGGACTCTACTGCTGTGATGATCACGCCAACGCTCCTTTCATCTGTTGATGAATTTGGTACCATGCGTTGTTTTTCAGTCGCGTTATGAGTGGATTGGATTCAATAAGAAGTTTGTTTTTTGTGTGGTGTGGTTGTGTTGGCTACTTGGCTTTATACTTCCTTTCTCTGTTTGTGTGATCATTTTAATGTACAATAAATACCTCAATGCTTTGCCTCCTCTGCTCATCAGCTCTGTAAGTTGTGGTAACATAATTACATAACTACAGCGTTGATGTTATTATGTATGCGTTTTCTGATAAAGGGGTTTACTGAAAATTTGTGCCGACCTTATAGCTGAACTGATTAGTGAAAACTGAAAAGCCCCTTTGCCATTTTATGTAATCCAAAAGCTACATCTTGTACGCCTTTTAGACAAATTGACATTCTCTTGGTTTTTGTCAAATGCAGAAATGCCGTCTGCAAAGAATCATTTCCATTGGTTTTTGAAACTAAAATGTAGTATATCAATTGAAACATCAACTAATTTTACACCTTAAGTGTAAGGTAATAACAATAAGTCAATAATGTAATAGATGGTTACATGTCTTCATATCTATTCAATCATTTACTCCATGACTTAATTATTCCATCCCACAATGCCACAAATCAATCAATTTCTTTAATCTTGGTTACAACTTCCAAGTAAAGTGTTGATCAATTGACTTTCCAATTAGTCCGGGCCTCACCACGATGGTTCCTCACTGGCTTTTAACGATTCTCCTATTATAGTGTAACACCAGTCATGACCAATGGAGTAACCCTAAATACAACAAAACAACCAAGTGGAAGAAATTTAAATAAAAGCACGATTCAGTATCTCAAAAGACACCAAATTAAACATTCATTTTGTTCTTTGATTGTCTCAATTAAATTTTTGAGCTGAGCTACTTTTAGATTTTTATAAAATAAGAACGTAAAAATTGAACTTTCTGAGGAAACAAGTTTGAAGCTTCTGAAGGAACAAAGTGTAAGTAAGTAGGATTGTTGGTTAGCAATGTAGTACCCTAGATTTGCCATTGATGAATGGTCATCTATCTGTTCTATTTGTGCGTAATCATCAAGGAAGTACAGGATATACTTTGTTCACGAAAAAGAATATCCTCAAGGGTGGATATATATACTCTAATTTTTTTTTTAAGATGAGTGCGAGTAGGAAAACATCCTACACGGCAAGCTGGAAATTGGAATTGAGACATTTGAAAGTGGTCAAGTGGACTCTGAATCTGACTTGGGTCTAATAATATAGTCCAAGTCTTTGGCAGTGGGTATGTATGTAGCAGTATTTCACAATGTTACTACAACTATTTGTAATGAAACCCCATGTCCAAAGTACGTCTGGACTGCAGTAGTGAAGTCCAGGTATACCAAGATCATATTTGGATATCAGCATATTCACAAGCATACAGCGGATTAAAAAATTCTCTCTCAAAATTTGCGCGGACTCCCAAACATCCCATTATCTTCTTAACATTGATAAGCTGCGTTAGTGCTTTACTACTACTCGCCATTGAAATCGAAGGTGCCTGACAGATTCTAGACACTATAGGGTATACACCACTCGCCCTCTGCAAGCAAGGAATCATATAATACCTCCGTCTCATTATAATCGCTAAGGACCCACCTGACACGTATGCCTATATATATTTTTAACGTTAACAAAATCTCACTTGACTATGTTTTTTTTACATAACTATGATAAAAGTACGAATTAAACTTAAACCGTGAATAGTGCCAAAAGTCCAACATCTAAATGAGACAGTAAGTACTAGTATTTCATAGTGATTTCCTTAATTTCATCCCACACTCAAAAGCCAAAGCAACTCCGTCTCCACCATTTCCAGTCCTTCATTTCAATTCTTTTAGCTTAAAGCGGCTTCCTTCCATAGTCCCACGTCCCATCCCAGATTCGCAGGAAATTTCCTCGCTGTTACACGACCCCTTTATTGAGTACGTACTAGTACTTGTTCCTTTATTTAGTTTTATTCCGCTATTAAAATACACAACTGGGCTTCCCAGCAAGCAACATGATGGGAAATTTGTTGTTTCGAAACCGCAGCCGCAGCACTGCTGATGGAAGTTGGGGCGTAACATCACTCCTGCATTCAATTAACCCCAGAAACCAGAGTAATTGCTTTCCTTTCCTGCAATCCTGCTGCTTCTTTTTCTCTGGATGGTTTCTGATAATACTGATGATAGTGGGCATTTCTTGGTACGACAGGTGGCATGGCTTCCAGCAGGGATGCCCTTGACAAGAAGAAGAAGAAGAAATACGCTTACATCCCTGATAATTTCACCTCTGTCGACCAGGTTCTTCACTTCTTTCCCCAAGTTTGTTGTTTTTGTTTTAATATTCGTAATCATGTGCCTGCATCCTACACATGTAGTTCCATATCACTATCTGAATTTTGAAAAGACAAAAAATAATTAAGGTTTGTCCGCTGGAGGAATGGTTTGCCAGAGGCTGCCCAATTCGTTTTGAGCTTTCATTTGGTATTCCTCCGTCCAATTACTGCCGTATGTATGCCCAATGTTCATGACCTTGCCGGCAGCTTTGCAAAGGTTGACCTTTCAATTCAGTGATGAGTATCTTTGAAGTGATCCTTAATGTCAACTATGGTTTTTTTGCTAACCTGGAGTGTGGTTTGGTTAGAGTTACATGTCAAGGCTGTCAGGTTATCAAAATTACTTCTACCAGACCTCACTTATTAGTATTTTACGCGCTTTCAAGAGCACTTGGACAAGTGGTATTATTGGTCTCATCAAGCATCATTGTCAGTGGTTCCACTTTGCCAGTCTACTGAGGTGGTAGCATCCATGACAAACCATTACAATAATAAAAAGGACTGAATTGACTTTGATGGTCTAGGTTGTATCCGTTCCCCCTGCTCTTGCTTGTGGAGAAGGAAGATAGTGGAGCATCCTGGCTGACCTGCTTTTGTAAATCTTCTTCGTCAAAAGTTAGGAAAGTAATTGAAGGTTAACCTTGCCCAATAATGATTTTGGCTGGTGTTATCTGTATGATGATGTTATGGTGTTGGATTAAAAAAGAAAAGGGTCGGGGTCCCCTTATTGTCCTAGATGAGATGGTCTGTCTTTTTAACATGAAAATTTATTTTTGATGAATTATTAACATAATATGCTATTTAGAGTATTATTATCATTTCACCTAAAAATATCATCTTATATGGTATCTTTTATGTGTGATGGTCACTCAATAAAAAAAAGTGTTATTTGAGAAGTGCTTTGTAAAATAAAAGAATCCATGTACACTATGGGGGGGAGGTGTGTGTTTGGGAAATAATAATAAATTTCTGAGTAACATATTATGCTTTTGGGTACTATTAAATAATCAACCTTCTTTGGAAAATTATCAAATATTACTATAAATGCATTGGGATTTCTTAAATATGTTTCTGCACCTTTTGCTTCTTGGATATTTAAGGAGGGTATCTTTCTTCACAGATGTAAAGTTTAATATACATATGTGGGGAAAAAAATTGTCAGAAATGTGTGGAAATGGGAGAGAACTAATGAATCTTATATATCTAGCATTGTATCTGACTGATTGTATTACACTTCAATCAAATCGTCCTACACTTAGCTAGAAATTGGATTGCTGAGGCTTTCATTTGAAGGTTATTGCAATAAAGGTCTCGAAAGAAAGACATGCTATGGAAATTTACAGAGATCACATAACCTGCATGGCTCTCTTCTGCTTGGTTGTAATATGTTAGCATTGCTATGGAAATTGGATTGCTGAGGCTTTCATTTTCGACACATAAAACAGGGTGTATCTGATACAGTATATTTTATCAGTTCCAGATTGTGGTATAGTTTTGGGTTTTGCCTTTGCATCGTTGATTTTACTGTGTTTATTGCCTCATTATTGTTTTGTCTGTATATTGTACCAAGAGTTCATACTTTAAACTGGATTTTGCAGGTCACAAAAGCCTTGAGAGAAGCCGGTCTAGAGTCATCAAATCTGATTATTGGTATTGATTTTACAAAAAGCAACGAATGGACAGGTTTGTACCTTTGTACAGAAGAAAAACTCTAGCTTTACTGATTCAAAAATTGACCTCTGCTGCCATTTGGTATACAGTCAATCCTTTTTAAAACAAAAGTCGAAGGGTTTATACGTTGGGCATTTCATAGAACTTTATTGTATTGTCAAGTATGCAAGTTAATGGTATGCATGTCCACTGCAGTGATCCTATGCCAGTCTCTGGGTTGATGTTCAGTTTCTATAGTTGAATCCAAATTCTTGTTTGTACCCCTGCATTTGTTTAAACATGCCTCTGTGTGTGTATTTTCCTTACAACAATTTTCATGATGTGGTTGAATTGACTGTGTGTTGTTCTATAACATTTTGATATTTTCTATCTTTCCTTTGAAGGCAAAGTTTCATTCAACAAACGAAGCCTGCATGCTATTGGGGATACACCAAATCCTTATGAAAAGGCTATAAGCGTCATTGGAAAGACTCTGGCCCCATTCGATGAAGACAATTTAATTCCTTGTTTTGGGTTTGGTGATGGTTAGTTTGTGAAAATTTTGACCATTGAATGAATGTTCTTCTGTTATATGGTGGCTAGTTCCTTAACAGAATCAAGGTTGTTGTTACTTATTACCCCTGTTAGAGATCAATGCAAAATTAAAAGAAGTGTATTAGTGAGACTAAAAGAATATTCTAGAATATTAGAGAAATTGGGGTGTGTAGAATTATTTATAGAAATGTTTAGAATAATCTAGATTAGTATTATTTAAGAATATTTTTAGAATACTCTAGAACTCTTGCCCACTCTATAAATAGGGGTGAGGCTCTTCATTTGCAATGTGAGTAGAAGATGTGTGTGATGAGTTGAGGTGTAGTGGTGAGTTGAGTGAAGAGAGTGAGTTGAGTAGTATTGTGAAGTGTTGAGTAGTGAGTGTTGAGTGGTGAGTGTTAAAGGAGTGAAGAGTGTTATAATTGTGTTGTGTATTTATAAAAGTGTTCTTTTTATTTAAGTCTCTCGGTTAAGCCTTGGTTTGTTAAATTCTTGGTGCACTTGTTTTAGTTATATGGTCGGCCCTGCCGCCTAACTAATATATGGTCGGTTATACCGCCTAATGATATATGGTCGGCCCTGCCGCCTAAGTATCCTTGTGCACTAAGAATTTTAGTCAAAGGCTAACCAACATTAAAGCGTTGGTGTTGTGTGAGTGAATTGTCATAGGTCCTCTATAGTGTGTGTGTTTGTGTTGGTATCAGAGCACCAGGTTCCGAACCGCTAGTGGAGGAAAGCTTCTGTAAGTGTTGGACACTTACATCGACTCGTCAACAGCAAGGGGAGACTCTGCCGGAGCACAGTTTGGAACTGTGAAAGTTGAGTGGTCTGGGACCAAGCCTACGTCACGTTGGACGTCGTTTAAGATGGCAGATCTTGCAAGCACGAGCAGTGGAATCAAGAAGCTCAATAGCCATAACTATGGTTATTGGCAGACTTGCATAGAATCTTACCTTCATGGTCAAGATTTGTGGGAGATCGTCGCTGGTAGCGATACTACTCCTCCACCACAAGAAAATGCTGAAGCCTTGAGAAAATGGAAAATCAAGGCGGGGAAAGCTCTGTTCATATTGAAGACTACAATTGAGGAGGACCTGTTGGAGCACATCCGGGATGTGAAGACACCTAAGGCAGCCTGGGAGACTTTGGAAAAGTTATTCTCAAAGAAGAATGAAGCACGCCTCCAGCTCTTGGAAAATGAGCTCGCGGGAATCTCACAAGGTAACCTCACAATCTCTCAATATTTCACAAAGGTGAAATCTATTTGCCGAGAGATATCTCAACTCGCCCCTGAGGAGAACATAAGTGAGGCAAGGATGAAAAGAATTATCATCCACGGTCTAAGGCCCGAGTATAACGGATTTATAGCCGCCGTGCGAGGATGGCCCACTCAACCATCACTCATAGAGTTGGAGAATTTGTTGGCTAACCAAGAGGCATTAGCTAAGCAAATGAATGGAGTCACCATAAAAGGAGAAGACGAGGCCCTCTTCACTCACAGGAAGAAAGCCATGAATCGGACACAAAATGTGACGAAAGAAAGGTGGACTCATAGAGGCAATGGTCATCCAAATGCAAGAAGTAACACCACAGGGGGAGTTCGGCAAGGAAAAGGATACCACCATCAACAACATGATGAGAACAATACAAAGAAAAATGGTGAATGCTTCAATTGTGGCAAGAAGGGTCACTTTGCTCGAGACTGTAGATTTCCAAGGAAGCGAACCTTCCAAGGAAACATGGCCACCACAAGAGACGAAACAAAAGAAGTTACTTTGGATGCATCCATCAGTGAGGAAGAATGGGATGCCGAAGCTGGATTTTCAATTGGAATCGATGAGGACGAGATAGAGAAAGACATGGAGGATCAAGCTTTTGCTGCCACTATGAAGAAAAAGTTAAACTACAAAGATAATTGGATCGTCGATTCTGGGTGCTCAAATCATATGACCAACGACGAGAAGAAGCTACACGACATGGATGAATATAAAGGAAAGAGAGTCGTGTTGACAGCCAACAATTCAAGGTTGCCTATTTCACATATTGGAAAGACAACAATTCCAAAAGATGGCTCTCACCAGCTCCAGCTCGAGAAGGTGTATCTTGTCCCTGGCCTGAAGAAGAATTTACTATCAGTATCGCAGTTGACAGCAGAAGGGAAATATGTGCTCTTTGGGCCCGAAGATGTGACTGTGTTCCAGAAAATGAAGGCGGTTGGCAATCCAATTATGCAAGGAAGAAAAATAGAGTCAGTCTATGTGCTATCTGCAGAGACAGCATACGTGGACAAGACTCGTAAGAATGAGACGGTTGATCTCTGGCATGAACGTCTTGGGCATGTGAGCTACAACAAGTTGAAGGAGATGATGAAGAAACAAATCGTAAAGGGGCTCCCTCAACTTGATATCATCACAAATACCGTATGTGCCGGATGTCAATTTGGCAAAGCTCATCAATTGCCATTCAAAGAGTCAGAGCATCGTTCCAAGACACCATTGGAGCTCATACACTCAGATGTTTTTGGCCCGGTAAAACAAGCATCAATTGGAGGCATGAAGTATATGGTGACATTCATTGATGACTACTCAAGGTATGTGTGGGTGTACTTTATGAAGGAGAAGTCGGAGACCTTTATGAAGTTCAAAGAGTTTAAGGAGAAGATAGAAAGTGAACTCAGTAAGAAAATTCAGTGCCTACGCACGGATAATGGAAGAGAATATTTGTCGACTGAGTTCAATGTCTACCTTGAGAAGCACAAGATCAGACGTCAACTCAGCTGCCCTAATACTCCACAACAAAATGGAGTAGCGGAGCGCAAGAATCGTCACCTTGCAGAAACATGTCGAAGCATGCTCCATGCTAAAAACGTTCCAGGAAGATTTTGGGCTGAATGTATGAGGACGGCATCATACGTGATCAACAGGCTTCCACAAGCAAATCAGGGATTTGTTTCTCCGTACGAGAAGCTATGGAGGATTAAACCAACGGTCGGTCATTTCAAGGTGTTTGGATGTGTATGCTACGTCTTCGTGCCAGATCACCTACGGAGCAAATTTGATAAGAAGGCCATTCGATGCATTTTTGTCGGCTATGATGACTCAAGAAAAGGATGGAGATGCTGTGATCCAACTACAGGGAAGTGTCATACTTCCAGAAATGTGGTGTTTGATGAAGCTTCCTCGTGGTGGACACCTGAAAAGGTCGAGCTCCCAGAATCCCATGACTTAAAGGAGGATTCAGAAGAAAAAGAAGGAGGTGAAGAGCATACATCGGATTCGAGTAAAGAACGAGAAAGACAACCTACCAAAGATAAGAGTCCATGGAAGACCGGTATACATCAACCTACATCCGATGAGTTCTCTCCAAGCCAAAATGAAGAAGGCGAGCATGTACAACAATTGCGAAGGTCGACAAGGCTAAGGCAACCTAATCCAAGGTATGCCAATGCTGCCCTTGTGGATGAATTTACACCTATTGAGCCTTGTAGTTATGAAGAAGCGGCGCAGAGCCAAGAGTGGCAGAAAGCCATGGAAGAGGAAATGAAAGCATTGGAAGAAAATCAAACATGGGACTTAGTTCCCAAACCAAAAGATGTGAAACCAATATCTTGTAAATGGGTGTACAAGGTGAAGACTCGACCAGATGGCTCCATTGAAAGGTATAAGGCTCGACTTGTTGCTCGAGGTTTCTCACAACAATATGGGCTAGATTATGAAGAAACATTTAGCCCGGTGGCAAAGATCACAACAATTCGAGTCCTACTAGCTTTGGCGGCTAACAAGTCCTGGAAGTTATGGCAGATGGATGTCAAGAATGCCTTCCTACATGGAGAACTTGACAAGAGCATTTATATGGAGCAACCAAGAGGCTTTGAGAGCAAGACCCGCCCTGAGTATGTCTACAAGTTGAAGAAGGCACTCTATGGCTTGAAGCAGGCTCCGAGAGCTTGGTACGGGAAGATCGGTGAGTTCTTGATACAAAGTGGTTTTACAGTTGCTCCTTCAGATTCGAGTTTATTTGTGAAAGAAGATCGGGGAAAGCTAGCTATAATATTAGTATATGTCGATGACTTAATCATCACGGGGGATCATGGCGAGGAGATCCAGAGGACAAGGGAAAATCTCTCCATCAGATTTCATATGAAGGAGCTTGGAGAACTCAAACATTTTCTTGGACTCGAAGTAGAGCAGACAAGTGAAGGCTTATTTCTGGGACAACAGAAATATGCACGGGATCTTTTGCAGAAGTATGGAATGCTTAACTGCAAGCCCATCGCAACTCCTATGGACCATAATGAAAAAATGCGAGCAGATGATGGGAAAAGTTTAGAAGATGTTACCATGTATCGACAGTTAGTCGGGAGCCTTATATATCTCACGCTAAGCCGACCAGACATAGCGTATGCAGTTGGAGTGGCCAGTCGATACATGAGCAAACCAAAGAAGCCTCATCTCGATGCAGTGCGACGTATCTTGAGGTATGTTAAAGGCACCATTGATTTTGGCATTTTATATAAGAAAACAAAGGAATGCCATGTGACAGGATATTGCGATGCCGATTATGCTGGAGACTATGATACGCGACGGTCGACAACTGGGTATCTATTTAATCTTGGATCGGGAGCAGTATCATGGTGTAGTAAGAGACAACCCACAGTGTCGTTGTCAAGCACCGAAGCGGAATATCGATCGGCAACATCGGCAACACAGGAAAGCACTTGGTTGAAGCGACTAATGGAAGATCTTCATCAACCAACAAATTATCAAGTAAAGCTTTTCTGTGATAATTTATCAGCCATACGTTTAGCAGAGAATCCAGTCTTCCATGCAAGGACAAAACATATAGAAGTGCACTATCACTATGTTCGCGAAAAAGTGCTAGAAGGAGAGATCGAGATGGTGCCAACAAAAACAGATGAACAAATTGCAGACATCTTCACGAAGAGTTTAAGTAAATCCAAATTCGTAAAATTCAGAGAAGCACTCGGAATGATCTGCAAATCAACCATGGAAGGAATTTTGCATTGAGGGGGAGTGTTAGAGATCAATGCAAAATTAAAAGAAGTGTATTAGTGAGACTAAAAGAATATTCTAGAATATTAGAGAAATTGGGGTGTGTAGAATTATTTATAGAAATGTTTAGAATAATCTAGATTAGTATTATTTAAGAATATTTTTAGAATACTCTAGAACTCTTGCCCACTCTATAAATAGGGGTGAGGCTCTTCATTTGCAATGTGAGTAGAAGATGTGTGTGATGAGTTGAGGTGTAGTGGTGAGTTGAGTGAAGAGAGTGAGTTGAGTAGTATTGTGAAGTGTTGAGTAGTGAGTGTTGAGTGGTGAGTGTTAAAGGAGTGAAGAGTGTTATAATTGTGTTGTGTATTTATAAAAGTGTTCTTTTTATTTAAGTCTCTCGGTTAAGCCTTGGTTTGTTAAATTCTTGGTGCACTTGTTTTAGTTATATGGTCGGCCCTGCCGCCTAACTAATATATGGTCGGTTATACCGCCTAATGATATATGGTCGGCCCTGCCGCCTAAGTATCCTTGTGCACTAAGAATTTTAGTCAAAGGCTAACCAACATTAAAGCGTTGGTGTTGTGTGAGTAAATTGTCATAGGTCCTCTATAGTGTGTGTGTTTGTGTTGGTATCAGAGCTTATTTTTTCCCAACAACCCCTTTTTCACCTTTATATCTGTCTCGCAGCAACTACTCATGATCATGAAGTCTTTAGCTTTCACAGTGATCACTCTCCCTGCCACGGTTTTGAAGAAGTTTTGGCCTGCTACAAAAACATAGTTCCAAATTTAAGATTATCTGGTAAGTTCTATGCTCCATGTTTTTATATCGTTACATTTTTGCAAGGGAATTGCTTGCTATTTATTTATACACTTGAGCTGCTGAAGTTATCATTCCCATGGAACATGTAATGACATGTTCTTATAAACTTTGCCGGTTTCAAGGTCCCACATCCTATGGGCCAGTGGTGGATGCTGCGATTGATATCGTGGAGAGAAGTGGTGGACAATACCACGTTTTGGTGATCATAGCTGATGGCCAGGTAACCTGTGTGTCTCTTAGCTTTCTCAACCAAAGCACGCTGGCAGAGCCTTCTTTAATTACTTCTAACTTATGAAGGTGACAAGAAGTGTGAATACAAATGACGTTGAACTCAGCCCACAGGAAGAGAAAACAATAAACTCTATAGTTAATGCTAGGTACGGAAAGAGCTCCTTGAGTTTTCTTGTTTATTTTTGTTTTGGATTGATTCATTTTTCTTCAGTATCTTTGTTTGATGTGATTAAATTGCCTGAGTTGATAATCTTTGCAAAATTGTTGCGTTTAAATACTTCAATTATATCATTTTGCAGTTCCAACACCTATATTTAGTTCAGAGCATAGGAACCCGCTGTTCCTTCATATTGGTGACATCTTAAACCCACAGAACAGAAAAATTGATAAAATATATCTAGTGCATAAGATCAGAGAAAATTACCGTTTTAGTCCGGAGACGGCAAAAATTACTGTACTTTTAGCATTTGCTCATGAAATTGGGATATGAAAGGAATATGGTGTGTGACACTTTAACTGGGTGTTAGGCATCAAAGTTTATGATTAGAGATTTTTAAGGAATTGGGGCAGCCCAAGATTAATGTAACTGGAATTTTCTTTATTATGCTGTTTTTCCATTCTTTTATCAGCCATCATCCCCTCTCAATAATTCTTGTTGGTGTCGGTGATGGACCCTGGGAAGACATGCAAAAATTTGATGACAAGATCCCTGCCCGTGAATTTGACAACTTTCAGGTACTGCACTTGCATTATACTTTCGAAATGGAAAAACAAGTATGATTGATACGAGCAATGGCTTCTCTTGCACTGTTATCAGTGATGATCTACTCTACGATGTTTGCAGTTTGTTAATTTTACTGCTATCATGTCAAAAAACATGTCGTCTTCTGAAAAAGAGACGGCATTTGCTCTCGCTGCTCTCATGGAAATTCCCATCCAATATAAAGTAGCTGTAGAGTTTGGTCTATTGGGGCGGGTTGCTGGTAAAGCCAAGAAAGTGGTACCTAGACCCCCACCAGTACCGTACACTCGCGTGGCAGGATTTCCATCCCGAGAGCCTAGCAATGTTTCATCAGCAGCACAAGATGACCGGAATCAGGTAAGGATTACTTGCAGCTTTTTCTAGTGATACATATCCATCACATCTGCTAACAACCCAACCGACTATGTTTCTGTTGTTATACTATATTCTTCGAGTGGAATCAGACATACTCATGTCACTACTTGGCTTCTAGTCTGTAACAACCCAACTAATTCGACTTGCAGGATTGTCCGATTTGCTTAACCAACAGGAAAGACTTGGCCTTCAACTGCGGGCACATGGTGAGATACATACACTTGCACAGGCTATTTTCATTCATTGGTTTGACTAGTATGCACAAAAATCTCAAGGCCGAATACACTATTGATTGCAGACTTGCAGAGATTGCAGCTCGAGATTGTCCGAGTGTCCTATCTGTCGCCAACGTATCACTAGTCGACTCAGGCTGTACACTTGATGGTTGCCAATACAGCACAAGATTCGACTGGAATTGGTTCCGTAATAATGGTGATGATGTATGTAAGTTAACTGATAAATGTACAGGGAAGGATTGGCTAAGGCTTGAGGAACTTCCTGTGTTGAGTTTGTTTCGTTTCATGAATCGTCATGATTGTTGTGAACTTAAGCTTTGTACATAAATCACTGTATAATGAATAATGTAAATAAGGTTTGGTTGCTGCTGCTGCTGCTGCTACTTCCATGGTTATGGACTTATGGTTATCCTTTCTTCCATGATATGATTATTTCGTTGCATTGGAAAGTGCACTACTATCCATATCTAAAATCATCCCAATAAGCTAGGAATAAATACTTAAATAATCCTGAAAGTTTTACTATTATTCAATTTGGTCTATAAAATATTTTATTATCTCAAATGGTCCTATAGCTTTCATACTTTAGCCGAAATAGTCCTAAATGCATTTAATTGTAGGTTCCTAAACTATTATATTATTCACTTTTACCTCAAAAAAGTTTCTAAATTTTATAATTTAGTCCTCATTTTTAAAAATATAAATATGTAATAAGGACTAAATTGTTAAAAAAAAACTTTTTGGGGTAAAAATGAATAATTTAAAAATTTAGAGTCTAAAATTGAATATGAAATGCATTTGGGACTATTCGGCTAAAATATGAAAGTTATATGACCATTTAAAATAATCAATTATGGGTGATTAACGAGTAGAGCTACTCGAACTCGATTCGACACTTGACTCCGAAAAAGCTCGACTCGTACTCGAAAAATTCGAGTCGAGTCCAGTATCGAGTATCGAGCTCAAGCTCGAGTAGGAGCATATAATACTCGTCAAGTATCGAGTATTTGAGTCGAGTACTCATTTATTAATTAATTTTATTATATTTTATATTTTTGGCCACAATTCTTTTTAATAAGTGAAATGGCCCAAAGCCCAACTCTCCCAGATTAGTAGGGCTAGGGCACGCACGCACAACACTCCTCTGATCGACTTTGGGAGTTCAAAAGTTCTGAATTAAATCTTGAGTCACAACTCACAAGTCACAACAGTTGTCGTCGGAGGGATTATCACCGGATTGAGTGGAAGTTGAAGCTCCGTTCACAGCAAATTGCAATCTTCTTCTGTGTCAATTGCAAGTTCCGTTCGCTGCAAATTGCAAGTTCCATCGATTGCCAGAGAAACCGAATGCTCACGCCCTACTGTGTCAATTGGTTGTCCGTCGAATCGCCGGCGCCTAGCTCCAACCACCGCTCCACCCCGACATTGTTGCTGTCTGCTCCATCGCCACTGTAGATCCTGAGGTTTGCTGTAGCAAAAGTAATAATAATGAAATTGATACTTTATAGCCCTTGCTAAATCTCTTCCTTTTTTAAAGGGGTTGTCGTGACTCGTGAAATCTGCTCTGTTGCGTATGCTCTCTTTTTTTCCACACCCCGATCCAGCAGCAGAACAAAAAAAATAATAAAAAATAAAAAAATGCAGGCTACTCGAGCTCGAGAATCACTGCTGGACTCCAGCTAGCTGGAGCTCAAGTAATCATATTTCCTTATAAGTGAAGCTCATCACCCCTAACAACCGTACCAAATACTGTAAGAATTAACAATCCATCATTCAGGCATTGGAGTTGTGCTCGGTGGTTGGTCCCTTTCTCCACTCTCCACTTTCCACTTTCCACTTCTTATCCCCATTCCAAAACGCTCTTATTGGCTTGTGCACCTCTTCTTCTCATGAAGTACCATCATCTAATTAGGTCTGCCTTTGCCTCTGCCTCTGCATCCCCTCCTCGTGTATCTACCCTACTACTCAAAGGCAACGCTTTGTTCTGCCTCATCCCTTACACCACCACCGCCGCCGCCACCCACCCCTCATCTTTCTCAGGTTTCTCCCCCTCCCATTTTTGTTCCAAGTGCACTCACTTTCATCCTTCGAATTCAGATGCTTACTAGTTACATGGTCCGACTTGTTGTTTAGGATTGATGTTTATTTCATATTCCCTCTTTCAGGCACATTGGAAAATTTTCAAGTAATGTCTGGTGGCGACAGTGGGAAGCTCATCACCCGTGTTCTTTTTTGTGGGTCGGATTTTCCTACTTCTCATAATTACACAATGGAGTATCTACGAAGTCATCCGTCCGTCAAGGTTTCTCTTGTTCATTCATATTATAACTAGATAAGCTTGAAATTTAATTGGATTTCAATGTGTTCTTATTATAACTGTGATCATATTCTATACGACCAAGTAAATTAGAGGCTTGCCTCTGTTTTCGGGTCTTCATTTTTTCTTCCAACTGAGATTTTTTCTTATATCAATAATGAGAAAAAATCTAATTGCTAGGTTGAAGTTGTCCCCTTGGATGACGTCCCACAAGTTATTGGAAACTATGATATTTGTGTTGTCAAAAATATGCGTCTGAACTCAGATATCATTGCTGGCGCAAATAAAATGAAGCTTATTATGCAATTTGGAGTTGGGCTGGAAGGTATATTATCTTCTTCAGCACTATATCCTGTTGTCAACATTTTTTAGCCATTCATGTTATCTCCGTGCATAATATATTTTTTTTCATGAAGGCGTTGATATAAATGCTGCCACAAGGCATGGGATTAAGGTTGCCAGGATCCCAAGTAAGGCCACCGGAAATGCAGCATCATGCGCTGAAATGGCAATTTATCTGATGTTGGGTCTCCTTCGTAAGCAAGTTCGTCCAGTTCAATCTTTAGTTTCTTTAATTGCCGTTACACCTATTGCTTTGTTTAGTTGGTGAATGTGACCACAGCTTAGAACAATTGTTGTGGCTGTTTTTTGTCTGTTTATCAATGACGTTATATATGAAACAAGTTAGAAATCCAATTTATGCTATCATTGATTTGGATGACCCGTAGTGACATAGCAACAGCATATAAACATGTGGTTTGCTGAGTTATTGTGTTTTTTGCCCAATGCTGCAGAATGAAATGCAAGTTGCTGTGAGGCAAAAAAAACTTGGAGATCCAATTGGGGACACGCTGTTGGGAAAAACGGTGAATTTCTTATTGATACTCTTGAAACTCTTGTAGAAATTCATCTCTCAAAAATAATGCCAATGAAAAGCTAGCATTGAAAATTCTCCTACTTAGATGCGAGATCGATCTTTGATTGCATGTTCTTTTCTCGGTTTGCAGATTTGGTTATATATTTGTATCCGAGTAATTTTAATTCATTCTATGTTGCTGCAGATCTTCATATTGGGATTTGGTAATATTGGAATCCACTTAGCAAAGCGACTGCGGCCTTTTGGTGTGAAAATACTTGCTACCAAAAGGAGTTGGCCTTCGTGTTTCCAGAGCTCACACAACTCTGATGGTACTTGCTATGTTCAAACATAAACCATTAAACAAATGCCAGTTGAGGTTAAATAAACTGTAATGACTAATGAGATGTCTTCAGCATCATACACAGGGCATGATGTCCACGACAATCTTGTGGATGAGAAGGGATGTCATCAAGATATTCTAAAGTTTGCAAGCCATGCGGATATAGTTGTTTGTTGTTTAGCAATGAACAATGAGACGGTAACCATTGTTCATTGATCATATACTTGATGCATATTTTCCCAATGTTAGTGTGTAGGTGTTGCCTTTCAGAACATGCACTTATTTTTTATGTGTTGGTTCTCAGGCTGGCATTGTGAACAAGGATTTTTTATCTTCCATGAGGAAGGTCTGTATACTTATTTTGTTAGGGATGGAATGAAGGTTTTCCACTTGGTTCTGTTACTTATAATCAAACATTCATTTTCATAGCACAAGCCTTTTGGAGTCCCATAACAAAGCATTTTGTTGTATTTTAGGGCGGTCTCCTCATAAATATAGCTCGAGGTGGGCTGTTGGATTATGAAGCTGTGCTTGATCACCTTGAGTCGGGTCACTTGGGAGGGCTGGGGATTGATGTTGCTTGGACTGAACCATTTGATCCTGATGATGCAGTTTTAAAATTCCCAAATGTGATAATCACCCCACATGTTGCTGGAGTAACCGAGCCATCCTACAGATTCATGGCCAAGGTATTGTTGTTAACTTGTATTTATGTTGTGTTGTCTTGTCTTGGCCAGTAAGGCCCAGGCCTATTGAGTGCATGCATCTTGTGTTTGTGTGTATTTCTTCTGTATTATGCCATTGCATTTTCTTATGATACCTGAAATAGCTTGTTGAATGTTGGTGATGGGACTTGGCAGGTTGTTGGAGATGCTGCCCTACAAGTACATGCGGGAAGTCCCTTGACTGGGCTTGAACTCGTGAATTGATGAGATGGGATGCGATGCTTAAGTTTATGATTTATTCTGGCAGAATTTAAGCTTACTGTGACACAATATTGATATGCCAGGGGATGATGTGATTACGTAATTTTAGAATATATATATATATATATATATATATATAGATATTTTATATAATTTTTGTTTGAACATGAATTAAAGGACTTATCAGTTTCAATTTACTTTATCAAACTTTTATATTTCTTGTATATTTTACATCTCCCATAAATTATTTTCTCTTCTAGCATGAGTAGATAGTTATCGTAGTTCCTAGATCGCTCGTTTCCTCAAGATTGTTCATGCATCAGTCCTTGCGTTCTTGGAGGATTCGCCTTGCAGGATTGTCCGATTTGCCTAACCAACAAGAAAGACTTGGCCTTCAACTGCGGGCACATGGTGAGATACATACACTACAAGTTATTTTTCATTCATTGGTTTGAGTATGTACAAAAATCCTCAAGGCTGAATACACTATTGATTGCAGACTTGCAGAGATTGCAGCTCGAGATTGTCGGAGTGTCCCATCTGTCGCCAACGTATCACTAGTCGACTCAGGCTGTACACTTGATGGTTGTCAATACAGCACAAGATTCGACTGGAATTGGTTCTGTAATAATGGTGGTGATGTATTGTAAGTTACCAGATAAATGTACAGGGAAGGATTGGCTAAGGCTTGAGGAACTTCCTGTGTTGAGTTTGTTTCGTTTCATGAATCATGATTGTTTTGAACTTAAGCTTTGTACATAAATCACTGTATGATTATTTCGTTGCATTGGAAAGTGCACTACTTTAGCCCAATTGGATTATGTAAACTTTTAGTTTTTAAAACTACGTTCTACCACCATCTAAAATCATTCCAAAAGTTATACTCCTTCCGTTTTTTTTTTTAAAATCCTACGTTTTGACTTCTTTTACTGTTCATTATAGCACTTTGACTTCTATTTTTATTATAGTTATAAAAGACAAAATATAGTCAAGTGAGATATTGTTGAATTCGTCTCAACTTGTAGTTTTTAAATATCAATTTTTTAGAATTTTTACTTATACTCAGTTTGAGCTATTAATCGTTAAAAATATGAATGTACATATGTGCAAATGAGAAGTGTAAGATTAAAAAAAACACGGAGGTAGTATATATGGGCTGTGATATCATATACTTTTGGATAAATTACATTAAATCATTAATATTTAGCAAGCCCGTCTCACACTTGAAGAATAGAGAAATATAACCCTAAATATAAGAATCAACCTAACTCCATTAGTACAAGCTTTTTGAGAGGTATTCAAAGACAAAATCATGTGGGCTGGACTCAAAGTGAACAATATCATACTAATATTGGTTAGGGTGGTCTTCCCCATTGAAATGATTTTAGGTTATCATTTGAAGAAAACATGGTAAACTTATTTATTTGAGTCATTTAAATTCATTGTATGATTATTTTTATTTTTATTTTTTCTGTATAGGAGGAGGCGCCACAATTAGGGGTTGGGAATAGGTCAGACCGCCCGACAGGGATCTACGGCCTGACCTATTTAAGGCCTAGCCTGGCATGGCCTTTTTACAAAATAGGTCATGCCGAATAATTACTAAGCATATTTATTTACATAGCTCTAGGCGGACCTCATACAAAAGCCTGTTTGGCATATCAGACCGGCCTATTAGAGTAATAGTGAATTTTATGTAATTTTTTATAATTTATTAATATATTTATTAATATTTTTATTTATTATTTATTTAATAATGAAATGGGCTTAAATAGATAGATCTCTAAAATACCTAAAACATGAAATGGGCACAAAATGGGCTGCATAAATTAATGTAACCTAGGCCGTCTGCCCTATTTCTACCCTAGCCACAGTGTCATGCTAAAAAACAAGGAAAAACTGAAAAGCTACAGCAAAATTGGGGGACATGACACCCGCGACATTTTGTGACTAAGAATTTTGAAGTATTTTCGTTTTGCGAAAACTGCTTACTTGACCCTAGAATTTAATTACTACCTAAGTTAACGGTTGAATTTGCAAATTTTTTTAAGTAGCCATTAAAGGTTTGGAAATGGGTGGTGGAAGTTCATGTCACACAAATTACAAAGGGAACAAAGGGGAGAGATAGGAGACTGTGTGGGATTCGAACCCCAACCTATAGGTTGAATTTGCAATTGAAATTCATTACTCCCTCCGTCCCACTAATAGTATCCCATTTCTTTTGGGCACGTTTTTTTATGTGGGAATAGTTAGTATTTAATGTAGAGATAGATTAGTGATTAAAGTAGGGGCAAATTAGAAATTTATTTGATGTGATTGGAATATATTTGAATTTTTATTTGATTTATTTATGTGTGATGTGATAGTTGTGTGTATGAAATTTTAATATATTTATTTATTTATTGATGTGATATAATGGGAGTGAGTTTGTATTTAATTATTTCCTAAAAAAGAAATGAGACAATTAAAGTGGGGAGGACAAAAAGGGAAAGTGGAACGAAATTAGTGGGACGGAGGGAATATTTAACAAGGATTTAGCGACTATTTTCGATTGTTCAAAAAAAAATAAATCTTATAGTATAAGTATAAACTTAGAGCATTGGCCAAATTCACCAAAATGTAATTCGGGTATTTTAAATAATGATAAGTAAAAGAAAATTACATTTTTTTTAGGAGCCAGGGAACAAAGGGGATGGATAGGGGCCCGAGTGGGGATTCAAACTCCAGATTGAAAGTTAGGGAACTTGACCACTAGGATAAGTTTCCAACCTTGAAAAATTACATTTTGTAATGAATACTACTCCCTCCGTCCCACTACACTTGTCCTGTTTGACTTTTTTACACTGTTCATTGTTCAGCTTTGACTCAATTTAATTGCAAGTATATATTTAGCAAAAAATAGTCGAGATGGGTCTTGTTAGAATCGTATGATCACGTAGTTTTATAATATATATTTTGTATAATTTTTCATTGTGTATATTTTGAGATATTAACAGATAAAAAAGTGCATTGGATTGTGTGCAAAAGTGAAACAGGACAAGTTAAATGGGACGGAGGGAGTAATTAATAAGTGCGTGAAATTGTGAAAGATGAATTTCTTATGGTCCCTCAAATGGCTTTTGTTTTTCTTTTACTTACACTTAAAAGTAGCCATTGTGTAATAATGAAATGCGTGGGACCTAATCACCCCATCACAAGTAAGCAATCCTTTTGTCTTGCCACGTCAGAGAGTGTGAAACCATTTAGTGATCAATTCTTGACCTCCCTTTCCCATTTTTGAACGAAAAAAGATACCAACCAGCGTTTCCCAAATTAAATAGAATGTTTCTATTTAAAACAAATAACGTACCAATCTTTTTATTTTATTTTTGTAAAACAATAAGTAATAATATACTAACATATATAATAATTCCACTAGCTATCAAGAAACAAACTTTTGAATGTTGGAATGGAATGCTAATCTCAAGCAAGGTTGAAGTTGCCCAAAATACAACTATATGATGTGTGTATGTGTGACTAATGCAATTACAATTTTTGGTTAGAAAAATGGGGTCTTTCGGCAAAGAAAACGACCATCACTTAACTAATTAACTACATTCATGGTTGAAAAGTTTTTTCACACTTACATTAATGTCAACAGCCCCTTCCATACAAAATTCTTATCTCCAACATCACATTGAACTTTTTAATTTTTCCTATTTTCCCAATTTGTGGTACACATACATGATGTCGTAATGTGGGGTTGTAAATTTTTTTACTACAACATACTCCAAAAAGAAAAGTGGAGATGAGAAATAAGACAGGGACAACAAGGATAGAGACAGATATGAGATATGTGTACCAGTCAAAGATAGGGAAATGTAATGATTGCAGAATTTGTGAGTAGTATCTTTATGGACTTATAAAGAATGATATTTTGAGGAAAGGGAGTAACCCTAAAAGAAGAAAATGAAATTCATAAAACCATTATTTAAAAAAAAAAAGAAAAATAAAGCAAGCTAAGTGAGAGAATGTAAAAAATTGGTGGGCAGGAATAGCTAGGCACATGAAAATCAAAAGGGATAAAGCAATTTTGTGCAAAAAAGAATGACAGGTCATTGCCAAGCAGTTTTTATTCTCTCATTATGTTTTTGGCAATGAAAATGATGATCAAAGTGTGAGTTTTTTTGTTTTTTTGTTTTTTTTTGTTTTTTTTTTTTTTTTACTGCCCACATCCTTTGGGATAATTGCAAAGTTTGATGGACCCAATTGAATTCATTGGTTTTTTTTTTAATCACCAGCATTCATGGATAAGAAATGAAATGCTACTATTGAATATTAGTAGTCCTAGATTAATTAGGTTCATTCATTAAATTTTCTTACAGTAATTCTCTTTCATTAGATTCGTGCTGTAATTGCATGCAAATAACAATCATGTTTTCGTTTCAATAGAATATTATTCACATGATTTCGCATTTTCTATTTTTTTAATAGCCATTCAAAGCCTGGAAAGAGTGGTGGGAGACCATGCCTCACAAATTATATTATATTCACTTATTCACATGTAGGTTTCATTAGGTTTTGTGAATTGAAGTTTAGTTTGTTTACATTGAACATACAATATTGCTTGTAATGAAAATGAACAGAGCCAATTAAAATTTGAGACCTTTAATAGTATAATGCTTAGGTAGTGAGGGTCAACCCTGAGTAGTGTTGTTGTTATTATTATTGTTATTGTTATTGTTATTGCATACAAGTAGTGAATACTGAATAGTAGTGTGGTTTAATTGTGGTGGAGATGAGACAAATTGACTTTAGGTGTAGATATTTTGCTGGTGTAAAGAATCACAAGGAGGGCCTCCTTTTATTTGTTGTGTGTTAGTACACTCCCTCTCTGTTTCTTTTTTTTTTTTTTCTTTTTAAAGATTAAAAAGTGTTCCACAATAGTTTTTATTTTTAGGTAGTTATATGTATATTATGTTATATTTTTATTGTATTGCCATTACTTTATATAAATGCAATTTGTTGATATTTAATTTATTAAGAATGAATTTAGTTGAACGGTCAAAATGTAAATTTATGAGTTAATTAATGTAAATATTAGATATTGAAATTGAGCTGAAAGTGACAACTATATAGTAACGGAGAGAGTAGTTATCTAGTTTCCTCATTAGTAATTTTTGTAGCACTCAAGGACAAAATTAATTATTACAATTTACAAGTTACACACACACACACATATTTTTTTGGTTTTGCGGTCACTCCCGTAAAACTACTACTAATAAACATATAGTATGATATATCTTCCAATACCTTTTTGGCCTTTCATATACTGTATTTGGGTCAATGGTTTTTTTGTCCTTTCATTAAAGCTTTAATAAATTTATTGTCTTAAATTGTAAATTGTCTATTATATTCCCTTTTTTTTATAACTATTTTTGCATGCATGTTTTGCGGTTAAAATGAAGTGTGCTAGATAAAATTCTATTCCGAATTCAAAGTGCATTTCCCTGTTTACTCATTTTCTTATTACTTTCTTCTTTTTCTTCGAACTAATAAAGATGGGAATGGACTTGACCCAAGTGGTCATGTTCCCTATCTCTCAACCATAGGTTGGGGATCCGATTTCCACCCAGCACATAGGTGTCAATATTTATAAAAAAAAAAAGAAAACAAATAAAGATCGAACACACAGCTTCCTTCTCATCCGATCCAATACTTAGATCAGTTAAAGGGTATGTTTAGGAAATAATTAGAGTTTAGCGTATGGAGTTTGGAGTTTAGAGTCCGGAGATTGAAATTAATGGTGAAAAACAGTTTTGAATTTGAATAATTACGTTTGGTAATGTAATTTTAAATTAGATTTTAGAGTCTGAAGTTTGGAACGTTAAAGTTGGGAGATATGAGTGTTCAGAATTTAGAGATTATAGATTAAAATTTGGCGGTTACTGTAATTAGTATTTACTATATAGAATTTTAGACTATTTTTAATATGTATTTTAAAAACTAAATGCTAATCGCTAGCGTTTGTTCCCAAAAGCAACGAAAGGCAACAAATACAATTGCGACGCTAACACCATTTTCCATTTTTGTTACCAAATTCATTCATTAAACTCTAGCTAGGTACCTAACAAGTTCGGGTCGTCGTTAATTTGGTCATTAACCTCTGTAGTGATTGAATATAAAAATTAGCTACTAAATTTTTCAAACACTAAAGTGAAAACCCTCTGCTATATAGTATATACAGTATATTTTATATATATTAGTTTTACATATAATTTAGCTTACTTTTAAATAGAATTTTAGGGGTCGAAGCGCAACATAACTAGAGTTTTAATTGAATGAAACATATTGAAGTTCAATTCAATTAGCTAGTATAAGAAAATATCGATGGATCCCCAGCACTTAATTATTTCTATAAGACAATTAGACAAGTGCAATACACACGACCCGTGCATGTGCTTGGTCGATCTGAGAAGCAATTATAGTATAATTTATTCTCGTCTGCAATATAATGAACATATATAATTATGTGCAGCAAATTATAAAGAAAACTATCGTACAAATATATACTGCATGCATGTCTACAAGTATAGTATCTAATACCCCAACATTATATAACACCACCTACATCATTAATTAACTAAATTAATTAATTAATCTGCTAAGCCATAGCCCGTGCCGCGTAGTCACCCTACCCTGCTTAGCCCACCCTCTGTACGTAGAATCATTTATTTATTAACATAATATACATAGGAGAATTAATGTGCAATGATTGTACACATATTCAATTCGATGGAGTAATTATATTACTCCTACTCCATTGTTGTAGTGGCGGCATTAAATAAAGGCAAAGGAATTAAGGTATAGCGTGTTGTGGGGATGCTGGCCCAGCAGCCTTTTCGTGGGTCCCCTTCTCTTTTCTTTGGTTTTCTTCTCTTTTTTGGAGTATTTATTTATTTCCTCACAAAGAAAGCAACACTATATATTAGTACTACATTAATTCCTCTCCCACAGGGCTCATCACCTCAGTCCTCCTCATATACCCATCTTCCACAATTGTTGCATAAGATTCTTGTCTACATGAATTAGGATTTAATTAAAACTCAACCCTCCCATTCTTCCTAGTATAAATTTTTATAGAAGTAGCTATAGCTAGACAGTAGTAACCTTTTATTTTATTACTACCTCCGTTTTCATATGTTCTTGAAGTTTATTAATGTGTTACTATTCACCACAGACTTTTACTTAAAGTTTTATCATAGTTATATAAGTTAAAATATAGTCAAGTGAGATCTTGTTAGATTCGTCTCGTCGAGTAGTTTTTAAATATTGAACTTTTAGAATTTTTACTTGTACCGAACTTGAGTTATTAATGGTTTAAAATGTGCATTGGACTGCGTGAAAAGTGTGTATGTAAAAAAGATTTGAAAACGGGAGGAAGTATTATTCAATGCATATATTATGGAAATAAAATACAACTGAATAAACCAATACAACTAGATTAAGAATATAGTAAATGTAAATGTTCATAAAAGAATGTAAATTGATGATTCATCTATAATTGAAATTTTATAACCGTATTAAAAGTCATGTTAAGTGCATTAACAGTTTTATATTTTGTCCTGCTGTAGTCAAATTGGCTAATGATCCTTTTTTCCCACTATCTTACCAGAAACCTTGCAAAATGGCAAAAATCAGCAACTGGGACACTGAATTTGATCATCAGCATCATCATCAGTTACATTTCATGCGTATGCCAAAATCAGACTAGAAATTACATCCCAAGAATTTGTATAAACAAAATGTATGGAAATTGTCTTGATTCATCATAGATTGTGGTGTGAACTTAACTGTTAAAGTGTGAAGCCGATGTAAACATAAAGGAATAAATAAAATATAACTGCTGATTCAGAAAAGACACGAGATGATGAGGACCACTTTAATGGCTTTTCTTCCAATGCTGTGCTCTGTCGTCTAAATATATACATTATGTATATATATACTGTATATGCATAAACACCACAACCCTCTTGTGGGCGACACTATTATTTCCTTTTATCTCCTAAAAACACTTTCAAATTCACTGAAAATTTTCGACATGGGCCCGATGACACTCCCCCCTGGTTTCAGGTTCCATCCCACCGACGAGGAGCTCGTCGCCTACTACCTTGATCGGAAAATCAACGGCGGGACTATTGAGCTCGAAGTCATCCCTGAAGTTGATCTCTACAAATGCGAGCCCTGGGATTTGCCTGGTAATTAATTATTACTTAATTCATTGATTTTGATTATTGATGATGTCTCAAATTTTGTGTAACTGTTAACCCTAATCAATGTCGTCGGAATCAATGCTCAACAGATAAATCCTTTCTGCCGAGCAAAGACATGGAGTGGTACTTCTACAGCCCCCGGGACCGGAAATACCCCAACGGTTCGAGGACGAACCGAGCGACCCGGTCGGGGTACTGGAAGGCGACGGGGAAGGACCGGCCGGTGACTTCCCAGAAACGCCCCGTCGGGATGAAGAAGACGCTGGTGTATTACCGAGGGCGGGCGCCGCACGGCGTCAGGTCCGATTGGGTGATGCACGAGTACCGCCTGGTGGAATCCAATTCCTCCGGCGCCGGCGGAGGATCGAATCTCAGGGTAGGTTCCCGTATTAATTTTGATGGGATGAACAAAAATTAGGGTTTCGAGAAAGGGGTAAAAATTTGGACGAATTGGGATTCGGATCGATTGATTTCTCGTCCCCCAATAAGCTCGATCTTTCTTTTTCGAGATTCCACGCCCTTTTCCGTGGTGGGGCTGACGCAAAATCAACCATTTTCACGTTGCAGGATTCGTATGCGCTGTGCAGAGTTTTCAAGAAGAACATCGTGATCCCAAACAAGACCACTGCTTCCGCCAAACCCTCGTCGGTTGATCAAGTTTTCAGGAACAACAGTAACGACGACGACGATAATGACGACTACGACAACAACAACAACCTCGGCGCCACGCCGGAGACGTCCCGAGAACACAAACTCTCGAAATATGACGCGTCGTCATCGGATCTCACGCAAGGAACAACCCCGCAGCCAAAGGAGGCTTCATCAACGGCCGTGATTGCATTATCCGATCACGAAGTGAACAGTACTTCAGTTGATCCACACCATCATCAACAACAACAACAGCAGCAGCAGTCCAATTGCTACGCCAGTACTGAGAATCTATCCAATATGTTTCTCCAGGTAATTAAATTATAATATATTACTCCTATTACACAAACATTAAGGAAATAATTGGTGTCAGAAGTGATGATCTGGTCCCAGGAATGATCCTAGTGGGGACTCCGGTTGTCTTGTTGTCTTTACTCTTTACGATTCAAAAGTGATAAAACTAAAGCAAACAAAACAAAACTCAAATGAACTGAAAACGTCTTTCTCTAAAGCAGTCCCTGACAGGGAACTGGAAAATGTCTCTCTCCAGACAGGCTGATGATTCAGCGGCTTTTTCTGGTTTTCTTCACCATTTCCCATAAATTCTTTTGACTGACGATGGGACAAAATGTTTTTTCCCAATTACTACTATTGCAGGATTACACAGGGCTGCTGTTGTATGAGCCGGCCTGGTGCCCACCGCTGGGCATGGAGGATTTCCCGCAAGTGGATTTGATGGCGGAGACGAAACAACATGGAAATGATGATGAAGATCAATACAATATCGCGTGGGACAGATTCAGAGAGTGTATGAATGGGACAGCCACGCTGGAGGAGATTTATTCCATGTGTTCGGCTTCTTCTTCTTCTTCTTCCCACGACAACATCATCATGGGCAACCAAACTTTTGCAGGAATGAACTGATCAAATTAACCTTTATATTTTAATTTGACAGGGGGAATTGATTCATTAATTTCACAGTTACAGATACTTTGTTTCTTTCTTTGAAATGTTTTTTTTGTTTTTTTTTGTTTTTGTTTTTTTTTTTTTTTTTCCTTCAAAGTTATACTTGTAATGAGATGAAGAGGTGAGATTAGTTTTAGTAAACGCTGAGTAATTTAATTCAGTGGACCTTTTTTTCCTTTTACTTAGAAGAAATACGTTTCATTTGGCGGGGAATTAAAATGTCAAATGAGTATACCTGTTGATGAATTTGTCATTGTGGATCGTTTCCGGTGCAAACTGGAATGTCCTGATTTTTATCCAACAGTGATTATAATGTTGTATTCTTTAATTTTGGTGTGAATTATCTTGACTCTTGAGTTATAAACTCTCCTTGCATTATTTCATAGTACTCCTTTCAAAGTTCAGTGAGAAATAGTGTAGTGTGAGATCCTCTCACATTACATTAAACCTCACAATTCGGTCACTAACAAAGTTAGCTAGTGATTGAATTGCAAATTCATTAGTTATGAAGAAAGTGTTTAATCTATAATAAATCCTGAATATTTTTTGGCATGTTCAGACTGTATTGCCCTTATTAAATATACTTCATCATTTTTTAATTTTAAGGGCTAAACAGTAATTATGCCCTAAGTTTCCACATAGGCGCTGATTAATCATCCAGAAAAGTACAGTCATTTGCACGTCACCGCTGAATCATCATCCTTGCCACATCATCAACCTTTTTTTTAGATAACTGTGACGTGAAAATGTCGGCAAAGAAGGAAAACAACAAAAAAAATCTACAGCAATGAGATAGAGGAATGCGAAAAAACAACAAAAAAGGAATCAAAAGCGCGGGAACCAAACTCCCATGGCATCAGCTGAAATCCACTCCCGAGCATCATCTGGAGGGAAAGCCCACGTGGTGAAAAACTCTAGGTCCTTGGCACCGCGTTTAGTTAGTACGTCAGCAACCATATTCCCCTCGCGGAGAATATGCTCCCACTTGTATCCAGGATGCAATATCGTTAGGTCCCTAATGTTCCGCAACAAAGGAAGCAGTACGTGATCTTCGGAAACCTCATGAGTAATCAGGCGAATGGCCTCTTTGGAGTCAGAGAAACAAGTTGCTTCCATCACCCCCCTTCTGATGAAGAATTTGCATGCCTTTCCACATTCCCACAAGTTCGGCCATCAGGTTCGATTTAACGCCAATGGATCCAGAGAAACATTCCACCCATTGGCCATCCCATACGAAGAACCCCGCCGAACCCTGCAGGCCCCGGGTTCCCTAGCGAGCTGCCATCGACGTGAAGGAGAATCCCTCCCTGTCGTCGTGGATTCCAGGATACAAGTCGTGTTCCGCGCCCTGACATGTCGTCCAAAGGCCCTATCCAGCACCTGGCCAAGCAATCGAGCTTTTAAATCTTTTATTTAGATAATAAATCTATTTATTAGTATATGAAAATCTTGAGAAATCTTTTCATATATTTTAAAAAATATATATATTGGAAACAAATTATAATATATTTGATGTTTATGACAAATTTAGTAAAACCAATATATTATAAATCCTTTAATTGAATATTTATATTTTCAAATATTTATATTGATTATATATAAATATGAGCCTAAAATATTATCCTCGATCAACAGAATAAATAAAAAATTTAATCTATATAATAAATCCTGAAACCTTTTTGGCATATGTAGATTGTATTGTCCCTTTACGAAATAACTCAATCTTTTTAACAAATAACAATGCATTTATCTAATACTCCCTCCGTCCCGTCTAAGATGTCTTGTTTGATTTCTACACACAATCCAACACACTTTTTTAACTGTTAATATCTTAAAATATATAAAACTAAAAATTATGTAAACTATATATTCTAAAATTATACAATCTGACGAATCTAACAAGACCGAATTCGACCATTTTTTTAAAATGTATATTAACAATAATATTGAGTCAACGTTGAACAATGAACAGTGTCAAAAAGTCAAACAAGACGTCTTAGCCGGGACGGAGGGAGTAATTAATAACAAGTACTCCATATGTCCCATTTGAAATGTCCAAAAAAATTCAGGACACACAGTCCAACGCATTTATGTAATAATAAATATCTTAAAATGTAGAAAAATGAAAATTATAAAAATAAATATTCTAAAACTATGTTAAAGGACAAATCCAACAAGATTTTAATTGATTACATTTTTCCAATATAACTGCAACAAAAATTTAGGTCAAACATATATAATGAATAATGTAAAAAATTCAAATGAGACATCTGAAATGGAACAAATGGAGTATAATTTAAGAATCACAATGAGTTATTCATATATGAGATAATTACATCATGTTAACAAATAAATAATTCAAATGCAGCAACATGTTATTACTGGATGACAAGGTGATTGTATACGCCTTTGCATGATGACTTTATATGTATGTATTTGAGATCTCTTTTTAATAATGACAAATGTACGTAATTAGAAATTTTTCCACAAACTTTACGTCGAGGAAGTAATGAGATACACAAAATGTAACAACCAAATATTGTTAAAAAGTTATACAAAAGATGTGCCAATTGAAGATGAGTAAACTATGGTAAAGATAATGCCCAAGATAAGGATATTGATAGTACAATTATTGTCATTGTATCCCGTTGCAGACCTACTTAGTATAAATGTACTAATATTTGTAGAAAATAATTCATATGAATCATGATATAATAATATATAGCTCTTGAACTCATATTGTCACAAAAAATTGTTCTCGATTGTTTATTAGATGCTTTGTATTCTTTTTCAAAAAATTTAATAGGAGTCACGTATTTAAAATGACGGAGTGATCCGTTTCTACATAAATTACGATAGCTATAGTATGGATGAAATGAGACGAAGATATTGACTTTCTTTATATTTATATATACAATATGAATTATGAAAATTTTCACTATAGCAACTGGTTAGTCAATACCTATTTGTTTTGTTAATTAAATTAATAAATTGATGATTATATATCTATTTTATAAATGAAAAAAATCGTCCGTGCGCAGCGGGTGGGTTAAAAATCTAGTTCAATAATAAAAATTTTTTTCGGTAAGCAGTTCAATAATAAAAATGGATAATTCTTAAAAATAATTTATTTCAAAATAATAAAAAGATAACTTTTTTTTTTTGGGGGGGCGGATTGATGTTTGATCGCCATATATAAAAACGATCACCCGCACCATAGCCACTTATCGGGAAAAATTCAAACAGCCAATTTCGTTCCTAAAAATCATATATTCAATTTTCAACTTGAGTGCAGCAATTAATTAAATTGAACAATCATATTTAACAAATACTCAATTTAATTTCAACAACTAAATTCGTAAAACAGTAGACAGCTCTCAAAATTCATTACCAAAAAAAAAGAAAAATGATTAGCGACGCTAAAGATGTTACTAAACAAAGCCCGTAGAAAGGGAAAATTTTTTTTCTAACATATTAAAATAAAATTGTTGCGATGCTGCAAAATTGATAAAAATTTGTAGCGCAAGATTGGATTTTTTTTTTATATATATAGTGATAAAAATAAAATAAGATAAAAAATACTACGTGAGTAATGAATGGGATCGGAGAGGCCGTCGTCGTTCAAAGGACAAATTGTAATAAGTGAAATTTTTTACTCTTTATACGCGAGAAAAAAACAAATGTAAATAAGTGATGTAGACAAAGTAGAATATGCTTAATCACCCTTAGGATTGATATATAGATGAAAATTGAGCTGTCATGACTTAACTATCAACTCGACTCGTACTTGACCCATGTTTCACCATTCCTTTTTTCTTTTTCTTTTTTTTCCTCACTCAGTAAATAGTTGTTATCTGATCTGGCTAATTTCACTTTAATTATGCACTGTTTGACAATTAACTTATATGGTAATTTTTTAATTTTTTTAAACATTCACACTCATTTGTTGATAAAAAATATGTTGAAATTCAAGCCACACAAAATATAAAGTGGGATCAAGGAGAGGGATAAAGGGTTGGGTGTGAATCGAAACTTCAACTATCACTACAAGAAAAAAACATTATAGCGACCGTCACTTGCGGTCGCTAAACAGAGAGACGGGTCGCTAAAATTGATCAGCGACCGTCTTAGCGACCGCATAGTGACGGTCGCTAAAGTGCCCGTAAGTAACTAGGCGGCGACGAACATCCGAGGCGGTCGTCGAACTAACGACCGCCCTAACGACCGGCCGCTGCGGTCGTTGAAATCTACGACCGTGGTAACGACCGCCTATAACGGTCGTGAAGCCCCAACCCGGATCGCCTACCGGTTCGCTCTAGCGACCGGTCTAACGACCGCGTTTGACGGTCGCGGAACGAAGACCGATTTAGCGACCGGCTTTGACGGTCGCTAAATCTGATACTGTCACCACACCAATTTAAATGGCAGCAATCCTGTCCAAACCATCAAACTCATTCTAACCTGCACAAACTCATTCCAACCTGCACCAATACATTCTCAAACCATTCCAAACAAACTCATTCAAACAATACCATCCAAAACACCATACACCATCCAATACACCATAGAACCTCATCAAAACCTTCAAATTTAGACTTCTCGATTGAAGTTAACATAGCAACTACATTATGTACATTCAAACCAACAAAATCATAAGTGCAATCAACTACATTATGTACAGTCAAATCAACATTCAAACCAACAGTATTCAAATGCCAAAAACTACACAAAATGTCACCAAGTAATTAAGACACCATCCAAAAGTGTTAACTAATATCTGACAATCAACATAAATCCAAAACGTACTAACAAACGACATCCACTCAACTCACTGTGATATCACCACCGAATCCATGACCTCCTCCGTGGTCATCATCTCCCGAGCCCGGAGATGGAGGTCTACGACCTCCCCGCATCCTGTCTAACTCCTCCACCACAGTCTCCCACTTCTGTCCATAGCGTTCCAGAGTTGCCTTGAGCTCTTCAAACTCCTCCCGAGTGATCTCATTCCTGCTTGACTGTGGGGTACTGCTTCCACCCTTCCCCGTAGGCTGAATGAATTTTGCCAGTGATCCTAAAACATATTTATGATGTACAAATAAAGCGTTAAATTAATGTTGACGTATTCGGGATGAAATGAAGTAGAAAAACTATTTTACCTATTCCATAAATGGCCTTCCGCCTATCGTGCCCACCAGCAACCTCATAAAAGGACCGGTTTGGATCGAAAGGGGCTTGAGTCTGTGTAAGAATCTGTTTGATAGCATGGTACTCCTCCTGTTTGAAGTGACAACAATTAAGCAAAAGTGAATGTACTAATTAATTATCATGTCAGCAGTTAATATTTGTAAAAGAAGTAAAATTTTGATCCTTTACATGGACCGTCTTTGATTTGTCATCAACCCAGGCATCCTTCTTATGTTTCCTTGTGTGCGTATGCTCGTGCAACTCATCCAAGTCGATTTCCCTACCCTGTTCTTCTATCTACATTCAAATAAAAGGTTTACTAAATTATGAAGTAATAGGTAAATGTGAATGAATTTCGAATATATATAACAATGCAACGCATACCAAGTGATCTAGTGTCGCATCATGTGATCTAGACCCTGCTGTGTGCGTCGGGAGAGCTGGAGCGTCTGCCTGACCTCGCCGCCTGTTGACCTTGTTCCTCTGTTGCTTTTCCTTGAACGCAGCGGAGTTCCAATAATTACGCCAAGCCTTAGCAATTTCTCTCTCGAGTGGATAAGGTTTCTTACCACTCCTGATGTCCAGCGAGTAGTCTTTGTACCTAAAACATCATTAGTGTCAAGTATACCGTTAAATAATAATTCATTTTAATTAACTATCTACTTAGTATATTTATAAAAAGTGCCGTTACTATTTTACCTTTGCACGTTCTTCCTCTCCCACTCTTTCTTTACTTGCACTTCGAGAGAAGGATCCCATCGAGCAACTTTCTGATTAACATATTTCAAAGTCATGCCAGACCGTTAGTAATAAGTAAAAGGACCGAATATTTATATATGTAATTGACTTCAATTCATTACGTACTTGAAATTCACCCCAGTAAAAGTCCTTTGTCCTTTTCGTGACTTTCTTCCACGAGATTCCTTCCTTATCTGCCCGCATGGGATAACAATCCCACATCTTTTTCACCAGTGCACCCGGGATTGTGATACTTAACATTTAAATTAATTAGTCACTAAATGGGAAGCTGTTATGAAAATTGTGACAACTATGAAACAGTCATACGAGACAACTTACACGCCATTTTTTGGCTTAAGCTCTGTCCTGTTCTCTATGGGCTGTGGGGGTTGTGGGGCTTGTTCAGAAAGTGTAGCACGTGCCTCAGCGGCTGATCCTAAATTTGATCATATATGGAATTAAATTTAATATTTAACGGTGCGTAAGTTAGATCCTAGAATTATATATACACGTTCGACTATATAGATGGAATTAAATTTAATTTTAACATATATGGAATTTTAACTTTCCTGGAGTCTGTGATGGGGGAGTCTCTGGTATCCCAGAGTCGGATCCTGGTGTATGGACGGGTGGATCTTCAGGGCTTGAGGATTGTGCTGCTCCATAACATAGATTCAAAGACAAGTACATATATAGAATAAATAAAGACGTTGAATTACACTAACCTGCCACGTCTAGAGCCCATCGCTCGCGTGCCTCTCGTACCATCCTTGCAGTCTCGGCGGGCGTAGGCAGTCATGGCGTAGATCCTGAACCCGATCCCTCTCGGCTTGGAGTGCCTGAGGCCGAGCCACCCCCCTGTTCAGACATCTGTTAACAAAACAAGATGGAATATAAGTGACAAAATCATATATGTTAAAAAATTTATGGACTTTATGCAACAAGTAAAAGGCATGTGTGTGTTACATGTTCATATTCAAATTTCGAAATCCTCATCAGAGGTCTCTTCTGATGATTCATCCATGTCAGTGTCATCTGATGTAGACAAATGATCCGGGGATGTTTCAGAATCACTATCCTCATCTTGATTTAGATCTACAAGTTGGACTATATCGTCTGTTAACCGCTCCCGACGAGACGTTATGGTTGCAGTTTCAATACCAAGTTGTTCTGCAACATCTACTTGGAATGCCTCAGCTTCTTCGCCCATCTTTACAGTAATCATACCCCTAGGCTTAATTTTACATACAGCCAACCTATCACGAGTCCTAGCATTTGGTCTGTTCGTTGGAAATTGAACATAACACACTTGTTCAGCTTGGGTGGCAAATATGAATGGGTCATAGTAGGGCAAATTTTTGGTCTGATTCACCTCTACTATCTTGTAATTCTCATGAGTACGCGTTCCAATTCCCTCGCGAGTGTCAAACCATTTACATTTGAAGAATGCAATTTGCTTCAAAGGCAATGCAGGGTACTCGAGCACTAAAATCTTTTCGATGATACCGTAGAAATCACGAGATTCCCCCGTAATGCACACTCCACTATTGTAAGTGGTTCGACAAAAACCATGGTTTTCGGTATGAAATTTCATCCCATTTACAAAATACATGGGAAATGATTGAGCTGTGGGAAGTGGTCCTTGTGCAAGTTCGAACAAACACGGTATATCGGGCGGGTGTTCCACTAAGTACTCCTCAAACCATTTCGGAAAGTGGTTAGACATGGCAGGTGAGAGCTCAGGAATTGTAATCCGAGGATTAATAGAACGCATATATTGGTGGAACAACCTATAATTCATAAAGATGTTTAAATTAGAATATAACATAAATGAATGACATACGCTGGAAATACAAAGTACTTACTCGATATACGGTTCTGTTTCTGTGCAATTTAGGAGCACGTAATTGTGGGCGGTCTTTAACTCTTGCTCGGTCATCCGCCTTCTTTTCGACCTACCCTGTGCACGTCCTCCTAATTTGAAAACACTAATAAGTCTATCATCATCGAACGGGCAACCGCCATCGTCATTCCTTGGCACATTTCTCTCACGTGTGAACACATGCTTCTCAAAATAATGAGAACAAAAAAATGATGCCTCTCGCACCAGATAAGCGTTGCAGATAGACCCTTCAACGTGTGCCTTATTGCGCACTGTACGCTTTAATCGGTTTAGGTACCTTGAATAAATAATCAGTACAAAATAATATATTAGTCATATTGAAAATGCCATTGCAACTTCATATGTCATTATTTTTTTTAATTCGTACCTTTCATAGGGATACATCCATCTGAACTGAACTGGACCAGCGACACTAGCTTCATAAGGCAGATGGACAGGAAGATGCTCCATACAATCGAAGAATGATGGTGGGAAAATGGTTTCTAGTTTGCAAAGAACTACTGGAATGTCTAACCCCAATCTCTCCATTTCATGTACCTTAATGGTTTTTGCAGTCAACGCACGAAACACATTACTCAATTCTGTTATTGCCTCCCACACGGTCACTGGTAGTAATTCTCTCCATCCGATGGGAAGGAGACGTTGCAAGAAGACATGACAATCGTGGCTCTTCATACCAAACATCCTGTGTTTATTCGTATCCACACATCTACCCAAGTTCGAAACACATCCATCGGGAAACTTCAGTCCTGCCACCCACTTCAGAAATACGTCTCTCTTATCCTTGTCCATTGTGTACACAGCCTTTGGATATCTTCCAGTTCGGGCATCCCTATGCAATTCGGGCCTATTACACAGAGTAACGATGTCCTCACGTGCTTTAGCATTGTCCTTTGTTTTCCCTTGTACATCCATCACAGTGTTGAAGACATTCTCAAACACATTTTTCTCGATATGCATCACATCCAGGTTGTGACGGACCAAATTTGACTTCCAATATGGTAGATCCCAGAATATACTCCTCTTTTTCCAACCACACGTCTTGCTGATGGTTGTGTTTGCTTCCTCACTACCTACTTCAAAGACACGCTTAAGACCATGTGTCTCTATATCCACCAACACATCTTCCCCACTTCTAATGGTTGGCGGAAGCCCTTGCTCTACCCGATCCTTTATAAATCTGGCCTTATCTGATCTAAATGGATGGTCTATAGGCAGGAACTTCCGGTGCGAATCAAACCACGACTGTTTCCCACCCTCCTTCAGTCGTATAGACTCAGTTCTTTCCATACAGACTGGGCATGCAGTTTTCCCGTAGGTACTCCAACCAGACAACATCGCATACGCTGGAAAATCTCCAATTGTCCACATTAGTGCCGCCTTCATCTGAAAGTTTTGCTTACTATAAGCATCGTATGTGGTGATCCCCACGTCCCACAACTCCAGTAGCTCTTCAATCAACGGTTGTAGGTACACGTCTATCCTTTGTTTTGGACTCGATTTGCCAGGTATTATGGCTGTCAAGAACATATACTCATCTTTCATACACATACCTGGGGGGAGGTTGTACGGTGTCAATAGAACGGGCCAACAAGAGTATTGGGCCCCTGATTGACCGAACGGTTGGAATCCATCGGTGCACAACCCTAACCTCACATTTCGTCCCTCCGAACCGAAATCGGGATGAATGTTGTCAAAGTGTTTCCATGCTTTGGAGTCGCATGGATGACACATCTCACCAGTACCCCCATGGTCATGCCCTACATGCCATGTCATGTATTTCGCAGTCGCCTCCGATGAATACAAACGTTTCAATCTGTTCTTTAAGGGGAAATAGAACATGTAACTCACTGCAACTTGTGATCCATTGTTAGAAACTTTATATCTCGGCCTATGGCAAAACTTGCAGTTCTGTAAGGCCGCATCGTCCCTCCAATACAGCATACAACCTTTATCACAACAATCAATTTTCTTAACGGGTAATCCAAGGCCCTCGAGAAGTTTCTTTGCCTCGTAGAAACTCTTAACCATTGAGTGCTCCTTTGGCAGTGTATCAATCATGAGCTGACATAAGGAATCGAAGCATCTTTCAGATAGATTGTGCTCCGATTTAATGTTTAACAACCTTGCAACTGTTGACAATAATGTCATTTTCTTACATCCAGGCCACAAATCCTTGTCCGCCGCATCCAACATGTCATAAAATAATTTCTCTTGTGGGTTGGGTTCCTCATGGGGCATAGGCTCATCATCTACGTTATTTGGGAAGTCATTGGGAAATCCATACCCCATACCATCAATTACCATCTGTCTGTAGTCGTTTGAATTATCTGTTGCACCTCCCGACGGTGCTTCATCATCATAAAGAGGGCGAAAGTTGTGTGGCTCTCCATGACAAGTCCATCGCTCATAATTTTCTACAAATCCTTTCCTGTAAAGGTGTCCTAGGATTTCCTTATCTGATAAATAACATCTATTCTTGCATCTTGCACAAGGACACCGTATCATCCCTTCTACTATATCACATTGGGGGTTTGCATGACAAACCCGAAGAAAGGATTTCACGCCTTGCTTGAACTCATGTGTTAGCTCCCCGCCGCGCGGGCGGTACATCCAACTACGCTCCATTATCTAACTGAATTTTAAGATAGGGGTAAAATGTTTAAACGAAAACATGGATTTTTGATAAAGTAACATATTAATTGGGAATTCTATTACTTGTTATGTGTAGTTTATAAAAAGAATGACACTATTTAATTTAATTAAAACAAAGCTTATATTCTCGGCTAGATGGTTCTTGATGGGGGTTTTCAAACAAATCACTATCCATAAAACACACCTATCATTTCGGCGATCTAGGTTAACATCACAGTTTATGGGAAATAATTAATTCTTAATTTCATGCACTTGAATTCTAGTATGCAAATAACTATCATTAAACATACCAAATCTTACTAATAACTGTTAGTATTGGTAGACGAAATTTAAAAGAATCATAAAGACATGCGCCCGCAAATAGATTGATTTTTTTGTACCTGTATCACCACCTTCAATTACTTTAATTTGCCGCTGTGTACTCACGATCCCTTCGTCTCTTCACTTATGAGATCCGGAAAATCGCCTCTAATAAATCAACAATTATGTTTCAATAAAGCTTGCTAACATTATTTTGAAACAATTATGTTTCCAGACCATAAAAGTAAAACTTGATCCAATTCATGAAATCAAATCAACAAGTAAAATTGGTCTTTGAGTCTTTCTAAAAAAGCAATCTAGTTCTAGCATCACCAAAACCCCAAATAAACAATTCAATCCTTCTAAGACCAAAATCAACCATCAGCACCAAAAACCGATCCAATACCAACAACCTAATTCTACATTCAACAGCCAGCAGATGCAAAAAATAAACAAATAAAACATGGTCAGATTGCATTTCCAAAACAAGTCCTAATTCTAGTGCAAAAATAAATAAACTAGCATAATTTTGGCAAATAGGCCTATTCTCATTCTTTTAACCAAAGTAACCAGGTTCACAACAGGATTCAACGAATTCCCCGGCATTATTTTTTCGCTAACAACTAAGATTAATTCATATATGTTAGCCCCCACAAAGAAATCTGTATACAACATTTCACAACCAAAAACCGATCCAATACCAAAACCAAGTCCTAATTCTAGTGCAAAATTTCAATACCAAAATTTCAATACCAAAATTTCCAAAACCAAATGGACAATAGACACAACACTTCAACAGAACATGGACAGAAAAATCCCACCATTTACGAACAACAAACAGCCCCATTTTTTCAATACATCCGTCCCCTGCCATGAATTTTTCTTGTAGCTATTTCAGTACAACAACAAAATTGTAGCTAGTTCATTCTCATACTAAATGAGATGAATACATCCGTCCCCTGACATTAATTTTTTGTGTTACTTTGCAAAGAAATCATTACAGCAAAGAAATCATTTATACTGCATTATACACTCCAATATGTCCAAATTCAACAGCCAGCAGAAAAAAAATAAAAAAAAAATAAAAAATAAACTGAAATTGAAACTAACGGCAAAATTTCCATAACCAACACCTGTTTTCTAGTCCAAAATTTCAATTCCATATGAAATGAGGATGTGAGAGTTGAAAAATTGTTACCTATTTCAAGGCACCTGCCGACGGTGGAACCCGGCCATAAATGAACAACGACACGGCGGGGCTGGGCGGCGGAGAGGCGGATGGTGAGTTGCCGGGTCTCCGACGCGGAGAGGCGGAGGCGCTAGGCGGCGGCGGTACGCCAAAACTGAAGCAGCCGCGCACAGTGATGGAGGTTGCTTCGGAGGGTGGCTCGGAACTCGTCGTCCGTGCGTCACGACGGGTTAGAGGTGGTCGGAGTGAACAGTGACGGAGGGGATTTCGTGTAATTTCGCAAGCAACGGATGGATTTCGCCTCTAATTGTGATTTACAGCGGGGAAGGGGGAAAGAATATAACCCTACATTAGCGACCGTCAATTGCGGTCGCTGAGACGGTCGTTATATAGCGACCGTCAACTTATCGGTCGTTGAGACGGTCGTTGATGGTAAGCCAACCAAGGCCATCGAGTGTCGGTCGTTGTGACGGTCGTTAATTTAACCACCGTCAGTATCCGGTCGCAAAGACGGTCGTTAATAACGACGGCTCCATGACGGTCGTAAACTCCGGTCGCTATATCAGTTTTTTCTTGTAGTGTATAAGATTAATTGGAAGTCAGGGGACATAATCACTATGCCAAGTTTTCATCCCGTTGCAATTTTAAGTTGATTTTGAGGCAGTAAGATGTTTGACCGCGGCAAACAGCTAATAAAAATGTTTGTTGAATAGAGTTTTAAAATAGATGATTGGTTGAAAAATAGAAACGGTTGACTTAATCATTTTAAACTTAACTTTGGTTTCATTTTTTTTTTGGGGGGGTTAGCCATAGAGGCCAGCAAACGGAACTTTGGTTTCATTTCAAACCATATACTACCTTCGTTATTTATTTTATATGTGCTCCATTTCTATCATCGATCATAAGTAAAGATAAAAAAATTTAGATACAAATTCATTTGTTGGAAAATATGGGTTTTTAATTATAACTTTATAGTAGTATAAAATTTGTAGGGGTGGTATGGGAAATTATGATTGGTAGTTAAGTTGCGCCTTAATTAACCTTTCAATTTTGGTATTTTTATAGTGTAGTGTAGGCAAATACTTTCATCATAGTCTAAAAACAAAATTTTATAGGTGATGATTTGAATCTCAATAATATACTTATGTACATATGTATATTCAGTTAAAATTTTAATTGTATCAAGATCAATTATTTCTTTAACAAATGAAAAATACTGGAAACATTCACTCATAGTCATATACTCATATATATATATATATATCAGGGTACATGATAAAATTATCGTTTCTACCAACTATAGGCACAAAATATAACATGTTTTTGTGAATGTTAAGTTGGATTGAATTAAAGGTGTAGGTGTAGGAGATGAGTACAAAGCTTAGGCCTTTGGGCCAAGTTTAGCATATACTAGTATCAACAAGATATGGATACAAGTTACCCACCGCTTAACAAATACTAGTAGTAGTATAATATTATCCCGACAAAACATGCATGTATGTGAATGTCAATCCAAGAATCTCGGTCCTTCCCGTCCCAGAGCGTGGATATCCATCTGGTTCGGTGGTCCCAGGAGTCCGTCCGAAACGTAACTCAAATTCCAGCTCACCCGGTCACCATTCTAGTGGAAAAAATGTTTTTTTAGTCCTTTTTCTTTCCAAAATATCCAAATCGGTCCGTTAGTAATTTTTAGCCCCATATAGTCCTCTACGTTTGCTAATTTTTTCCAATTCGGTCCTAATTATGTAATTAGCATGAGGTTGCTGATATGACCGAAGTATATCACATTTTACATATACCGTGACAAATCTAGAGTCCCCACACATAACACACTATTTTAATAAATGTTTGAAGACTGTCATTACACATATCACTACTCTAAAAAATGACTCTAGCGGGTCAATTGAATCATTTTTTACTGGGATGATGTACATAGTTTCTACTTGGTTCACATTGAGCCCTTCCTCATTGAGGTTACCCAACCCATAAAATTTTACCAACCATTCACCATTCATTTGCACGCATTATATATCACAATTGGTCTTCATTATCTTGAGAAATACCAAAAACCACTGAGACCGAAAAGAAAATGCACTGCGATAGCTGTTGACCAGAACTCCTATGTTATTGTTGTGAATGGTTGTTGTTTCTTTATGGTTGGATAACTCCAATGAGGGCTCAATGCGAACCATGTAGAAATTATGTCCATCATCCCAGTAAAGAAGGGTTCAATTGACCCACTAGAGCCTAAAGGTATTTATTAGAGTAGTGATATGTTATGGCTGCCTTCAAATATTTATTTCAAATAGTTATTAATTTGGTGTGTTATTTGTGGAGACTCCAGATTGGTCACGGTGGATGTAAAATGGGATTTACTTCGGCCACGTCAGCAACCTTAGGCTAATTACGTAATTAGGACCAAATTGGAAAAAATTAGCAAACGTAGAGGACTATATGGGGCTAAAAATTACTAACGGACCGATTTGGATATTTTGGAAAGAAAAAGGACTAAACAATCTTTTTTTTCCCATTCTAGTTTCTACGTTGCTGTTTTCCAATTTCCAATTTCAGGATATTTTTTTTGGTTTTCATCTTATAAACACTCTCCGTGCAAATGCTGTGTTTAAAAAATAAATAAAAATAAAATAAAATAAAAAAGATTGAAATGCAATGCAAATAGGGAATTGCACGTCGCCAATTTAATTGATCTTTTCACTCTAGCTCTTTCTTCTTTTATACAAATAATATTAAAATAAAGCAGAAGGAGTAATATATTTCACTCTATATTTTTTTTTAGTTATTAGTTATGTATTTAATTATATAATAATGTATATGTAAAAGGATATATTTATACATCTTAAATAATTAATTAATTAATCAGCAAAAATTAGAAGATTAACAACAAACAAAAAAGAAAATGTATTTAACATCATCTCCGGATATTGACCGCCGGCGATATCAAGAACAATAGATTCCGGCGAGAATGCATGCATCTCGCCGTTCCTCCTCCTCCATGGTGTCACACGACGATCTCCCCATGGTTTCCGGCAGCCAGACGGCGCACATCCCGCACGCGGCGATCGTCACCCCGAAAACACCGAACGACAGGACGCCGTTGGTCCTTCCAGCCGCCACCAGGACGGGGCTGAAAACCCCGCCCAGCACCAGTGCCTGCCGCACCATCGACACCGCCGAGTTCCGCACGCACGTCGGGAACAGCTCCAGCGTGTATATCATCACCACGTCGAACACCGTACACGCACTGAAAAACGACATCAGTTCCAGCACAATCTGCGTCCCCTTCCAGTTCACCAGCACGCATCCCACGCTGCAGATCCCGCTCAGCAAACAGAGCCCCACCACCGACTTCTTCCTGTTCAATTTCCCGATCAAGTAAAACGTCAGCAGCGAGGCTGGAAATTCCGATAGGGCATTCAGTGCCGTACTCAGGTACAAATTGATCGACAAATTCCCCAACCCTAGCGGCATCCCGTAGTAAATCATTCCAATTCCGAATCCGACCACCGTCACCAACCCTAGACGTTTACGCGACCATCCTCGGGCCAACAATTTCTTCAGGGCAGAGAACGCGTCGGGTTCCGGCGAGGTTTCTTCCCAGGGAGTGCACCTGCCGAAGAAACTCTGGGTTAAACTGCTCTTGCTCTCCGGAGAGGCAATGCTTCGAAGCGTATCGGCGAATTCCTCCTTCCTGCCCTTGATGAAAAGCCACCGGGGAGACTCCCGGACTAGAAAAAGCAGTGATAGTGAATAGATCACCGAAGGGATGCAAGTCCAGAGGTAAATTAGCCTCCACGACGAGCCCTGGAGGTAAAATGCGATGATCGGGAGAGACAGGAATCCTAGAGTGAAGCAAATGAATCCAGCAATTCCAATATTTTCCCGCCATCTTTTCCCAACGAGCTCAGTGGATAAAACAAGGGCGCATGTCCCGACAGTGGCCCGGCCGAATCCGCCGACTAGTCGTAAAGCGGCGTACATCCATATATTCGTCGAAAAGGCCGTCATAACGCCGGTGAACGACATTATCAGGCTGGACAGAACCAGCATATTCTTCCTTCCCAACGAGGAATCCGCCAGCGTGGCGAGAGCGAATCCTCCGATGAGGCACCCGAGGAAGAATGCCGATGCCGGCAGCCCCGTGACGAATGATCCGGCACATTGGAGCGACCATTCCGAAATAATCGACGTCCTCGCCGGAGCGTCCCAGGACCAGGAGTCCCGGGGGATTCCACAGATGCTGCTGCCGGTATTACATACGGAAGAGTTGGTGTTCCCGTTGCAGCTCCATTTAGGGTCGGCGTCGGTGAAGACACTGATGAAGGTCTGCTGGGCGTCGAAGAACCAGGCGAAGGAAACGAGCGTGGCTTGCAGGATTTGTGTCCATCCAAAATTTCCGATGCAGTGCTCAATAGTGTCGTCTAGGGTGGTCGGTTGGTGCAGCACCTTCGCCGCCGCCAATGACTCCATCAACGGCGGGAGGTCCGCCGTGCTGTCATCGGAAAGAAGTGGCTTTGGATCGGCCATCTTTAAGGCTTTTCCGGCTTTGAATAGCCGCTGGTTTAATTGCGTTTATTGCTTTATCTTTTTCTGTCAGAATGAAATTAATGTCATGGAAGTCGGTTTATATAGGCCTTCAATATTAAAGCAAAAGCCTTTGCCATTACTTATGGGTATATTGAATCAATGACATTATACGATTTTTTTTTTTTTTTGAATTTTTAAAATTTGGGTATATTTAATATAAATTTTAAAAATTCTTAAAAATTTAGAGATATTCATTATAATTTTTGGAAAATATTTATAAATCTATAGGTATTCAATATAGGTTTAAAAGATATTTAAAAATTTTGAGGTATTCAAATCTCTATAAATTTTAGTTATTTATAGATTATAATAGATTCTGTTAGAAAATAACAATATGAAATCTCTCCAAATAATCAGATATTTCTACGATTCTATACACATCATACAAATTAAACTCTACATAAAGTCTACATAAAATTACCCAATTCTACGTGGAGTCCATGAACTTCCTAAAACCATAGTTTTTTTCTAAAATTCATAAACTTTTGAATTAAATAAATACACCCCTTAATTCGAAAATTAGGGTTAAATTAATTGGGATAAAGACGATTAAGATAAAATGCTGTAATATTAGAATTGAGATGTATAGTATAGATCATATTGATGAAATTGCGGCTGAACCGTGTGTATCCATTGGGAAGGTGTTTTCGGTTTTCCTGGGGGAGTGCCTTGTACTTAGACTCCTGAATGATCTGAACCGTTGGTCTATGGGACCCAAAACCAATAGATACTTTTGATGCAACAATCCTGGAACCTTTTAAGAGTTTCATTCAAAGGCCGGGGTCTAAATACTTCTACTACTAGCTAGTTGACAGAATTCAATTTAATTAGTTGGAAGATGATATTGATGAATCAGTGGAGATAGGGTTATACTTCCTCCGTTCCTTTTTAATTGCCACGGACCCACATTTCACGCAATTCAATACACATTTTTAATTCGTAATAACTCAAATTCCATGCAAGTAAAAATTATGAAAATTTTATATTTTAAAAATATACCGTTAGACGAATCCAACAAGATCTCACTTGACTATATTTATCTTATATAATTTTATTAAAAGGTCGAGTCAAAGTTACTCAATGAACAGTGACAAAAGTCAATATGTGCCAATTAATAAGAAACGGAGGAAGTATGAATTTAAAAATGGGTAGTAAGTAGTACTTCTAGTACTATTGCACAAGTAGCTGTTTTTGGTAGCTGGAATTTGATGGATACAACTCATCATGGGCATGACCACAATTAAAATTGCACAAACAAACAGCGTTGGAACCAGTCAAACTGTTTTCCATGAAGAATCAAATAGGACAACTAGAGCTGGACTACTTTTACCACGCAAGTGTCTTATTAGAAACAACTTGAAATAGAAAAATTAAGAAACAAACAAGAGGAAGAAGAAGATACATAACATATGTAGTATTATAGTACTTCTATATACTATGTACAGAGCCAAATGTTTATGAGTTTATCAAAAGGCTACTAATTATTATATGTCAATTGTCACCTTTATATATTATGTTTTCTAAACATTTGGAAGCATATACTTTCTTTTTTTTTATTTTTTTTTGCTACGAACCCCACTCATCACACAGTTAAATGCACATTTTAAATCATTAATAACTCAAATTCGATATAGTAAAAATTCTAAAAGTTCGATATTTAAAAACTACAAGATTGACGCATCTAACAAGATTTCACTTGGCTATATTTAACTTGTATAACTATGATAAAACTTCGAGTTAAAGTATTTTGTGAATAGTGTCATTTTCACAAGTATAGCTATCTTTAAAAATGGAGGAAGTATAAGTTTCGTTCAGTTATAAATTAGTAAAATACTACTCCTAAACGATGTACTTTCGACTTCAAATAATCAATTAGAAATAAATCAATAATTATATAAATAAAAATACTCCCAAAATATTTCAATCTTCTTATTATTAAAAATATAATATGGGATAGACTAAGGGGTGTATTGGATAGAGACTCTATGAGATTTTTTTGGAGTTTGAAAGTAGTGTATTCAATATAGATTTTAAAAAGTCTTTAAAAATCTAGGTGTATTCAATACAAATTTTAAAAAGTCTTTAAAAATTTTGAGGTATTCAACAGTCGATGGATTTTAATTCTTCATAGACTTTAATGGATTCTTTTAAATATTATAACTATACAAAATCTCTCCAAATTTCTACAGATTTTGTCAAGTCAGTAAAACTTTACATAGAGTCTGCACAGAATCTACCAACTCTATGTGGAGTCCATAAACTTTCTATATCAACCGACTTTTTAAAATCCATAAAAATCTTAAACGAATACACCCCTAAGTTAAGACATTAATTTTAAACTTAAGCTGGTGGTTAAAATCCTATAATTATAAATTAAGAAATAATTTATAGAATAGTTAAATTTGTAATTATTTAATGCTTGGATATATAAATTTGTTAAATTACCTGTCCGGTCTCTTGTTGGGCTCATAATTCCTCAACTTACTGCTTGAGTTTTTTTTTTTTTTTTCAAGAGCCTATATATACGGAATTATGGCTTGACCGCTTGAGTAATTTTTTTTTTTTTGCAAAGCCGAAGCCGGATCCGCTTGAGTAATTGAATGAGCTTTTGAATGAATGTTTTTCTTATTTATTATAAATTTATTAAAAAAAAATATTTATTTAATAAGGGTATAAATTATTAGGCTGTAATTCAAATAATATTTTTAAGAATATTTTTGTTATATACTACCTCCGTTCTTTTTTATTTGCACGTTTTGACTTTTGCTACTGTTCATTGAGTAGCTTTGACTCGACTTTTTACTACAATTATATAAGATAAAATATAGTCAAGTGAGATCTTGTTAGATTCGTCTAATCGCATAGATTTAGAATATCAATTTTTCATAATTTTTTACGTGTATGGAATTTGAGTTATTACGGATTAAAAATATGCATTGGATTGCGTGAAATGTGGGTATGTTGTATTTATTCAGGAACGGAGGAAGTATCATTCAAATCGACTTCTCCTTCTTACCAAAATAATCATATTATTTATTTTTTCTTAAGTCAAATTTTAACTTATAAAACTCCTTGGCGTTGGGAACTTACCTACCCAACTTACCTAGTGGTTAAGTTTCCCGACTCTCAACCTATAGGTTGAGGGTTCAAATCCCCAACCAGCTCCCTATCTCTTCTCTTTATTCCCTTTGTATGGTATGGACTCCACCACCCTTTCAAGGCCTTTAATAGTTCCTCCAAAAAATAAAACTCATTCTTTTTTTTTTTTTATAAAAAGCCCTACCAATTACAGACCAAAATAAGAAAAAAAAAATGAGTGGACTGTGAGAAAAATAAGAAAAATAAACTTTTATTAGAATGAGAAATAAAAGCAAAAAATGAATTCAAACAAATAGGTTGTTAGATTTCCTTGTTAGAATTCAAACAAATACTATCTGTTTATATTTGGAATCATTTGAGGTGGAAAGTACTGTAGTATATAAGTATATAATGGTACATTACTAGTTTACTACTCCCTCCGTTTCTAAATAAGTGTTACGTTTTGACTTTTTTATTGTTCATTGTAGCACTTTCACTTCTATTTTTCTTATAGTTATACAAGAAAAAATGTAGTCAAGTGAGATCTTGTTAGATCCGTCTCATCTTCTAGTTTTAAATATCAAATTTTTAGAATTTATACTTGTACCGAATTTGAGTTATTAATAGTTTAAAATGTGCATTGGCAAACGTGCAGAAGAGAAACGTAACAATTAAAATGTGCATTGGCTGTGGGAACTGGGAATCCACTTACGGTGCGTTTGGTTGGAGGGATCTCAGATTACCAGTGAGAATGTGATTGCTGGGAATGTAAGATTACTGAGAATATGAGATTGCTGGGAATCTTATTTTTTGATGTTTTAAGATTATTGCGTTTGGTTAGATTGGGAATCTTAGATTTCTAGTTCTAATTAATTTACCATAATGTCCCTAAATTTCAATTGAAAGAATGTTATAAATATGTCATTTGGCTACACAATAAAAATATTTAAGCCGATTTATTTTTTAAAATATTGAAAATTCTTTATATGTAATTTATTGTGTGATAATTACTTATTTAATATGAGAATATATTAAATATGAGAATATATATAAAAATATATATTAAAATATGAGAATATATATTTTAAAAAATATGTTTAAATAATTTAAAATTTTTCAATTTATTTTTTTGAATTACATTTCATATATTTATCATTTTTTAGAATACAAATATCTATATTTATAAAATAAAATAAGTATAAAAAGTGAGGGTATAAAAGTCAAATTAATATAAAAGTAGGTAAAGTGGAGGTGGTAATCTAAGATTACCTGCCCTACAGGTGGGAATGTGATTCCCACCTAAAAAACCCAACATTCCCACCTCGATGAGAATGTGAGATTCCCACATGAAACATGCATCGAACCAAACATGGGCATGTATCATTCCCTATCTAAGATTCCCAGTGGGAATCTCAAATCCCTGAACCAAACGTCCCGTTAGTATTAAATTGTGATGGCACTGTTCCACATCAGTACCACATCCTCCTCCACCAATCATTAATTAAATTTCTTTTATTATTATTATTATTATTATTATTATTATTATTATTATTATTATTATTGATACATTGGCTGTGGGAACTGGGAATCCACTTAGTATTAAATTGTGATGGCACTGTTCCACATCAATACCACATCCTCCTCCACCAATCATTAATTAAATTTCTTTTATTATTATTATTGTAAAATCGAGTATCTCGATACTATATTTGACCTAATATTATTTCTCAATATTTGCATGTGCAATAAAAAAAGGTGTCTATCTTCCAAAGTAATTTTCTTACATATATAACTCTGAGATATCAAAAAATCAATCCACTTTAGTCAACTAGTGCTGGTATTAATTAATTAATTCAATATACCCAATTTTTTATTTTTTTCTAAAGTAAAATTTCAAATTGGAGGGTATTGACTCACACTTATTACACACTTATTACAATTTGTGTTCCATTGCCATTATTTATTATCCTTAGTTGTAAGAAATTAAACATGTTCAAGTTAAGGAAATAATTTTTTTTCACTGAACAGCCTATACAGGCTAGGACATTAGCTCGCATGCCACACAAATTATAAAGAATAAAGGTGATTGATAGAGGGCCGGGTGGACAGTCGAACCCCCAACCTATAGGTTGGGAGTCGGAGGAATTGACTACTACGATAAATCCCCATCCCCAAATAAGGAAATGAAATTGGAATGGGATATGCATAATTTGAGAGGGTTTAATGAATTAATGGTGTTAATCGGGGATTAGTTGTTAATTTAAGATTGAGTATCCTGTATTTGAATCTGGAAAATGGAGGGGCAGATGGGGGTGGCTTTGTGCCGTGTTGGCAGTGACGCCGCTCCATGATCCTCACAGTCCATTTAATTAATAAATTAATAAGTTAAATTATTGAATTGGAATATATAGTGGTGGTAATAATATTGTGTGCGTGGGATACATATGTATCTGTGGATTATTATATGTATAAGTATAGATAGGATATTAATTAATTGTATTGTTACAGGTTTGAGGCCACTTAGGTTATGACTTATGAATGATTCGGTAACCATCTGACGAGGAATGCCGTGGACGCCTGTTTTCATGTCCACCCTCTTGTGTTCCACACCTGAGCGGAAATGATTATGAAGTAATTATTAATTAACATGTGACCTAGCTAGCCATATGATTATAAGACACACGTTTCCAGTTTCCTACTTAAATGTAGTAAATTCTTTCAAAGTTGTTGTGCTTTTGTTTTTTCTATGTGTACAAAAATTATTGCAATTCATCATTGGACCTTGATTACCAATAAAGGCATGCACTTGGGTAGGGATGTAAACGGGTAGGGTAGGGTACGGGTAGGCCACCTCCACTCACTACCCGAAATATAATTATCCTACCCTTACCCTACCCTATTACCCTAAAATTAAATATCGGGTAGGATTCGGGTAATACCCGTCGGGTATGCGGATTATCCGCGGGTAAACGGGTACCCGAAATCTTAAATATTACATAGTTAACCGACTCTACCCGACCCAACTTTAATATAAAAAAAAACTTATTTTTCACCATAAAAAAATAAATAAAACATTTATTATTGCACGAGAACAAAATTTAAAAGAATATTTAAAAGAAACCGCTAAAGCAACATAAACAAATATTGTAATATTTAAAAATATTTAGTTAAAAATTCATAAATCTTTTACTGCTAAATCTCAAACGTTAATAAATTTGAAATATAAAAATAAATAAATAAACATATAAATATATCTCAATATATAATATAAATTATATATATATATAAGAATATATAGATAATAAAAATACATATATTTAATCGGGTAATCGGGTAGGGTAATATATGAAACCCGTACCCTACCCGCACCCGAAATGATTTATTTCGGTTTCGGGTAATACCCTACCCGATTACCCGATTATCCCTACCCTACCCTACCCGATATCCGATTACCCGACGGGTTACCCGACCCTACGGGTAAAGTTGACATCCCCACACTTGGGGAAGGAAAACCATCTCAAAACATATCCCACCAGGGGTCAGAAAAAGAAAGAACCAAACCGTTGTTGGATTCGATTTTTATTTTACAATATATGCATTAATTCTAAGGAAAAGTTTCATAACTATTCGAATAAAAGGCTATTAAGCAAAAAGATATTGAATAAAAAACAATAATAATTGGTTTAAATGATTATATGGGGTTCTAACCGGCCACTTGCCTTAAGTAAACTCCTTTTTTTTTTGTGTGTGTGCGAATTGCCGTGTATACTCAGACTAAGTAAACTCCTTTTTTTTGTGTGTGTGCGAATTGCCGTGTATACTCAGACTACATTAGACCTAAGATTAATCCCTCAATGATCTACATGGGCGATTAAGGTGCATTTTCCAAAGTAATTCTTTGCATATACAATTTCTTTTGGTAAAGTAAATTCTCTTTGACTGAAAAAAAAATTTAGAAATAAAATAAAATAAAAGAATGTTCCTCAAACAAGTATGAGGTTGTCTCAGTGATTAATGTGTACAGTAATTAAATGGCCAAATAGCCCAATGCCGCCCTGAATATGTTATACTATTAATTACTCCCTCCGTTCCTTTTTAGTTGTTTTTTAGAAACAAAAAACGTTTCAAAATAGTTACTATTACTTTACATATTTATCTCATACTTTTTCAATATTACTCATATATCTATATAATAAATCCTGAATACTTTTTGGCATGTGCAGACAGTATTGCCCTTATTAAATATACTTGATTCTTTTTTTAATTTTAAGGGTTATACAGTAATTATGCCTTAGGTTTCCACATAAATGCTGATTAATCATCCAGAAACGTACAGTCATCCAAAATAATTATATGTCAGCGCTGAATGATCCTACATGCCACGTTATCAATCTTTTAAATATTCTATATTTAGATAATAAATCTATTTGTTAGATAAGAAAATCTTGAGAAAATCTTTCCATATATTTTAAAAATACATATATATTAAAAATAAATTATAATATATTCGTTTGCCCGAGGTTCCACGGCCCAGAATGTGTTACTTTCACACCGGTCGAACCACAATCATAGCCGTCTCGTTCTAGATTATATTATTTATATTATTCAAGTCTAAAATATTAACCTAATCAATATAATAACAGAGGTAATAACTAAAATAGGCCATTAGAATTAGTCCTTTCCACTTTTGGGCCACCATATTTTGATTTAGGGAAATATGCCATTAGAAGGATTTTGGGCCTGAATTTAGGTCATTGGGCTGGAATTCGGGCCGCGATGGTCTAAAAGTGGAAATAACTCTTTCTGCTGGCCTATTTTAGTTTTTTTTAATTATTTTTTTATTTTATGTAATTGAAATAAATAATACTCATTTTGCGCCATTATTTATATCCTACTTTCATTTTTTTTTCTTATTCCAATATATTTTTTTATTTCATGTTTATTTTAAAAATAATCAAATATTAATTGCCAAACATACCCATGTCCGAAAAATTCCTTGCATTTAATACTAATTATTCCTACATAAAATACCATGTCCGGAAATTTGGGATACTTATAATAAAACATGTTTATTTTTACTTTATAATTTATGAATATGTATTCGTTTTACTTATTTTATAATATATTTGAATTAATATTTATTTTATTTCTTATATTACTCTCTCCGTCCTATTAATAGTGTTAAAAAAAAAGGTAACTTATAATATGATTGTAATGAGTTACAATTTTTTTTATTTTTTTTTATTGAGGAGCCATTGGAGGCCTGGAACGGGTGGTGAGAGCCCAAACCACACAATTACAAAGGGAACAAAATGGAGGGATAGGGGACCGGGTGGCGATTCGAACCCCCAACCTATAGGTTGGGAGTTGGGGACTTACCACTGGAGTAAGTCCCCAACCCCACAATTTTTATTTATTTATTTATTTGTCATTTATTGATACGTGGTTGTAGGGTGGACTGGAATTATTAATAGTAGTCGGTAGTTTGAAAGTTTAATCTATTTATTTATTAATGTGAGGTGATGGGTAGGTTTAACGATTAATATTTAATTATTTTTTAAATCAAAATGAAATAAAAATATTGGAACAAGAAAAAAAAAGAAAATATGACATAAATAATGACACATAATGAGTATTATTTAATTTAATTATATAAAAAGAAATAATTGAAAAAACTAAAACAGACCACGAGAAGTAGTAATTTCCACTTTTAGGCCATCGCAGCCCGAATTCCAGCCCAATGGCCTAAATTCAGGCCCGAGATTCTTCTAATGGTCTATTTTCCTAAATCAAAATATTGTGGCCCAAAAGTGAAAATGACTCCTTCTGGTGGCCTATTTTAGTTATTACCTCATAATAAAATAAAAAATATGTAGTTTTAGTTTGAACACATCTTTGACACACATAGGTGTCAATATTTACCAAAAAATAATAAAATAAAAAAATTAATAATTATAATCTTTTAAGTAATTTATCCAAATATATATAGTTAATAAGAAATTATAATCCGTTATAAAAATTTAATCAAAATTCAATCCTGATTTTTTGTATAAGGTTTAATTTTTAGATATATTTTTTATTATAAATAATTTTAATAAAAGAAAAAAATAATTATTGAAAAATATTTTTTTCATATGAACATAATCCAGAATTTTTCTTTTCTTATTAGTTTCTCAAAAAGGTCAAAAATTTTATTAGTCGATTTTGCGATGTCATTTGCTGATATATTGCCAAGAAAAAGATGAAAACCTGAATTGTTAATTATATAACTATAGAACAGAGCCCTTCTGTGTATCGAAGCGTGCATAACATTAAAAACATGCATAATACTTTTAATGATGTGCCAAAAATGTATTCGGTTTTATACTATTACTAAGAAAAATAGAAAGACAATCATTCTATGATAGTTGAAAAACTGCTAATTTCGTTGAAATTGTAAGTATAAAAAGTGGATACTTTTTTTTATATTGTAGTAACTTATTTTTCTCCACTAATTTTATATTCGATTATCAATCACACATTTTGGATTCATTCTCCACAGTTAAATCATCTTCATATTAAGATAAATGATGAATATAATGAAGCATGATAGTTTGAATTCATTCAATAACAACAAATATGATTGGAGAATCATTGTGAAAGTGATCCATATACAGGACAGTTATAATATATAAGTAAATAAATAAATCAAATGCCATATATTAAATGTCAATATGACTATATACTAATTTCATACATAATCACCTCCACATAAATAGTTTTTATACTACAATATTTATATATAGTATGGAATTAGTCATCTCCTATCATTTCTATTCCTATTTAAATTTGATTGCTCATATCCCATTCAGTGTGATTGTACCAATTTCGGGTGATTGTTATTTTCTTATGATGCCCAAGAAATTTTCCTTTAGTAACATAATAATATTTTCTTCATATTTTATTGTATATTTTGTCTATTCATGTTGTGTGGGGCTATGAGTTATAGGGTTTAGTTTTACAATTAGTTGGTATTGGTTGTCTTTGAATACAAGTTAGTTGTTTGCTTTTTTCTTCCCTTTCTTTTGATCATATTTATTGGAAATTTTTTAGTTTAGTGGCTGTATATGAATGTGAGAACTTGAAAAAAAAAATTGCTAGCCTGAGAAAGTAATCTCATAGAAAATTTAACGTTATGAAACTGATTGTATAGAATGATGAACAATTATATAATGGGAATAACCTGATGATCACCACCAGTATATATAGGTTGTAGTTATAGCCAAAAGGATTGAGATTTTTCGATTTCTTACCAACTAAGAACTTATTTTCTAACATTTTCTAGGTCTTCTAAATAATGGTTTGTATAATATAATTAATTGAATCCATCCTTCCTACTATCTTACTGAAATTGCGGAGATTCGTACTCATAGTTTAGAATAGTCTGGTTTATTGAAATTGATGGATCAAGATATACATATAGAAATTGAGGTTGATGATCTTGAGGTAATGAACTGATTATTTATTTTGTCGCATGTTTTATGATCAAATTGATAGAGATTCTTATGGTTTTCATACGCCTATGTTATGAATTTAAAATAAGCAAACTTTATGGACAAATAATAATAAGACCACAAATACTTGATTTTATTTAAAAAAAAAAAAAGAAAAAACACCGCCCGCGAAATGCGGGTCAAAATTCTAGTTATCATAAAAGATATTCATGAATACTTTGCATTCTCTCTCCACTCAAATTTTATTTTTTATTCCCAAAGAAAATACATAAGGGTAAAAGTGGAATAATACAGAATAATTATTATAATCTTTGGTAAATGTATTTTTTCTAATACTAATAAGGAAGTAAGTACATTCAACGAATTAATTGCACTAAAAAATCAAAGGTGGGGATTTGTATAATACTGATACATATGGATGAATGTGTAACAAACAATAAATAAATACCAGTCATTAAATAATTTCATTTTTTATCCTTTCCTGGCCTGATGGCTTACCCAAAAAACTAAATAAATAATTTCATTTTGGCACACAACATGCATCATGTGGGGATCCCAGCATTTGCATTCGGTACTCCGCTTCACCACACACACTAATTACATTATTTTAGATTTAAAAAGTGTGTTTATTAAATTCTATTAATTGAAATATATTTCATTATTCTAATTACAGTTTATTTATTTTTATACAAAATATAAATAACCATTCTACAAAATAAATTATTGCACACAAGTCTAACTCCATTAACATAATACCGTACTCTTGGGCCTCTAAAAACTTTAAGAAATTAATCCATTGATTCACCAAAAATATAAAACCAACAACAAAAAAAAAAAACTAACACCATGTAATTGCATTCTTCATAAATACTTATTTTTTTTTAAAAAAAAATTATTTTTGCCTGCTACAAGGAGGAAAAGAGAAGACAAGCAAAAATTATTTAGGGTAGATGGTTGTAGCAATGAATGTGAGAGTATATTCAAGGCAACCTTCGTAATTAGGGGCTTTGAGTCCATACCATATAAGGGCTTCTTCCTCTTATGCCCCCATTCTTGCAATTTGCAAAGTGAATTTGTTGGTCCCATATTAATGTTAAAATGAATAGTAATGAATGATAGACCAATAATGTAGTAAGATCTTTAATATCAAGAGAAATTCGGTTACGCTACAACCCCTTCAAGAGCCTTTAGGTACAGACATCACCAAAAAAAAAGCATATCGCATCACAAAACACATATCTGAGCATAACATTTTTGACATCACACAACACATCTCTCCCAACATGCAAAATACACCATTTCATACATCACACAACACAACTCCCACATCACATGGTGGCTGCATGTGCTGCCACCTGTACACCAACCCTTCCTATCAAGAGGGCAAATTTTGGACCATAATTGCAAACCCTTCTAATAGATTTTTTTTAGACGTAATGTTTTAGAACAATAGAGCATTTATACGGCCATTTGCTCTAGCTGAGTCCGACACAAATAAAGTTGAAAAATAAGAACAAGAAGAGAGCATACCTTGCTTGAGTGTAGAACATCAGATGTTGTTGGCGGTGGGGTGCCGCTGGGTGGCTTGCGAAGACCGATGGGGGTCGCTCGATGCTCGCACAGGGGTGGGTCGTCGATGCGGACGGACGTGGCTCGTTGGGTTCGGTTACCACATACGTGGTATATTGGTTACCACACATCTAGAGTTTTTGTTAGCACATTCATGATATATTGAATAACACACATCTTGTGTTTGGCTACCACATTGTTAGTGTATTGGTTACCACATATTATTATTTTTTGTTACCAAATATATAGAGTTTAGTCACCACATACCATGCTTGGTATGTTGGTTATTACATTCATTGTATATTGGTTACCATACATCTAGTGTTGCTTTACCACATAATATTTATGTTGGTCACCATATATCTACTTAGTATATTGATTACCACATAGTCAAAACTATGAAAGGGTGAAAATTATAAGATTTTGGGGGTCCTTTTAAAATACAAAAAAAATAATAAAATAGGCCCTATCTCTAATAACTCAAATTTTTTTGTGTATATGGGGTATCCCTATGCCACATTAGACCCATAACACATTCCACGAGTATCTGGTGGGCATTAGAGGGTTATCTCTCCCAAATCAGAATTCTGCATACACAAAATATTGTTGCAGTTATCAAAGAAACAATATAATCAAGACCTCGATGAATTCTTTTAACATAATTTTAACTCCCTCCATTTTTTTTTGCTCCATGGAGGATTTTCTATTATTCACACACATTTTAACTTAAAGTTTTATCATAGTTATACAAGTTAAAACATAACCAAATGAGATCTTGTTAGATTCGTCTCGTTTTGTAGTTTTTAAATATAAAACTTTTAGAATTTTCTTATACCGAACTTAAATTATTAATAGTTTAAAATGTGCATGTACTGCAAGATATGTGGGTCGCAATAAATCATAAAAATATTTTAAAAATCATAAAAAAACTATTATAATCAAAAAAGTGACAAACCAAAAACATTTTACTCAAAATCCAAAATCTCTTTAATTGCTTTAAATCCCAATAACACACGTTCTTAAGGTGTGAAATACTTTAAAAATCATAAAAACTACTAGTATAATTAAAAATCATAAAAATATTATTAATTAATAGCTGAGCCGTACCTGTCGGACCGTGTCTTATGGCAGTTTGAATATGGCGAAGGCGGTGCCGGAGATGGTGGAACTGCGGTGGGGGGATCGCCGAGTAAGTTCGAGATGATGGAGCAGCAGTGCCAGGAGCTGCTAAGGTCCAAGCCCTCTCAGCAGCAGCTTACGGCTTCAGCTAACTTTTATCTTACTATGCTAACAAATGCATCGATATGATGGATAGCTCGAGCTTTTGTCCCGCAAATTCATCTTTCAGATTACCGGACAGGCCCGGCTATGGGCCTGTGCAAGCAGGCCCATAGCACAGGGCCCCAAATTTTGGGGCCCATTTTCAAAAATTCTTTTAATATAATTTTTACCACTATCAACTCATTATTAATTTTGGGGCCTTTTCTTCAATTTTTTTAATAATATGTTTTATGTCCCTGAGCCTATTATTAATATTGAGGCCCATTTTTAAATTTTCTAGTAATTTTTATGATTTAGCCTATTATGGCATTGTAAAATTTTTATGCCAATAACACGTTTCTTTATCTCCAGTTCTGCTCTGACGTCTGTTCAATTCCTTCTAGAAATTTCACCTGCGGCATCCGACATCTCTGAATTTGGATAAAATTTTACTGTTATGCTTCCAGAAGGATTAAGAAAAAAATATTTTTTTATATAATACGTGGGGCCTAATTTTTTTTAACAACATGGCTATCGTAAATGATTAGACAGCCTGTTACCGGGCCATGTTACACAATTTAATTACTAATTACATTCGTGTAATTCATTTTTTTATTAGGGCTTTGATAACTGGAGATGGAATGCAAAAATTTGGGCGAGGCAGGATCGGCGAATTTGGGATCAATGATGTATTTTGATTTGCTTCCGGACGTGAGACCGTCGGGATGACGTCGCCATAAAAATATTGTCGGCCCATTTCGCCACCTCAACAAAAGGTAAAAGATGAACCTTAATCCATGCCCGTTGATTTTCTTCCCCGAATTATTCTAACCCCATGGGATAATCCCTGCATTAAAACCAGTCTACACAGGCTAAAATATCAGTAACTATAGAGCAACACCGCTGCGCATCAACCCGACCGGCGACCGCCATTAGTCACCAATAGTATACGACTAGTAGAACTCCCCCGTCCCGCGAAATTTGACCACTATTCTTTTTTTGGGTGTCCCACAAAATTTGGTCACTTTCCACTTTTAGATAAATTAAAATAATATAAGTTTGATTAGAATTTTAATTGTTGTCAAATTACATTAAAAGTGTTCACTTTTATTATTCTGCACAAATTCTAATACACTTTTACTTTTCTATCCAATGTCCCTAGCATTCCTTTAATTCTTAATATTTTAAAATTAGTACAAATAAAAATTGTATAAAATTTATATTATGAAATTACACGATTAAACGATTCTAACAAGATCAAACTTGAATATTTTTCTCTAATTGTATCATTACATAATATTAAGTCAAAGTTAAACAATAAACAGTATAAAAATTCATTAAAATTTTAAACACAATGCTTACACCACTTTAACTACTAAACCCCATTACCTAAATTACCGTGCCCAAAAGAAAGTAGCCACATTTCGTGGGACGGAGGGAGTATAATACTTCATCCGTTTTTGATTAGTTGTAACATTTGCAAATTTGGTACTATTCACACATGTACTTTGACTTAAAGTTTTATTATAGTTATACAAGTTAAAATATAGCCAATTGGGATCTTGTTAGATTCGTCTCATCGAGTAGTTTTTAAATATTGAACTTTTAGAATTTTTACTTGTCCCGAATTTGAGTTATTAATGATCTAAAATGTGCATTGGACGGCATGCACAGTGGGTCCGTTACAATTTTTTGAAAACGGAGAGAGTACAAGTTTAAAAGGACAGTAAGTAAAGGGTCAGCCGTCCATTTTCTATGAATTGTTATTGATGCTGTACTCTACATATTTTCAGTTTGTTAAAATTGGGCTTACCCAATTGCAAGTGTTGGGCGGACTCAACTGGCCTACTATATATACTACGGAAAATTAGAGCCCAGTTCCTAGTAAAAAAATGTTTGTAATTTTTTAGGCCCCATGTCAAACTTCCTTATAGTTTACACCCCATTTTATCTTTGATTCATTAAAAAAGACCTATCCAAACTCACTAATCCAATTAACTTCTAATACTCTTGATTCAAAAATTCTAAACCATAGTGACTTGGTAAACCCTTTACACATAACCTGGTAAATTCGCTATAGTGACTTGGTAAACCCTTTACGCATAACCTGGTAACTTCGCTATAGTGACTTGGTAAACCCTTTACACATAACCTGGTAAATTCGCTATAGTGACTTGGTAAACCCTTTACACATAACCTGGTAACTTCGCTATAGTGACTTGGTAAACCGTATACACAAAACTTGGTAAATAGGCTATAGTTTCCATTGGTAAACCCACTACACTAGACTTGGTAAATAGTCCGGTACACTAAACCTGGTATTTAGACTTCGGGATCAATTGGTAAACCATTCACACAAAATTTGGTAATTTGGCTAGAGTGTCTATTAGTAGGTAAGTCTAGTTTGATGAACGTGGTAAGCATTAAAATAAAACTTAGTAAGCCTAATTCTGAAACCCTTGGTAACTATAAAAAATTTGGCATTTATAATATTGAATCATTTGGTAAGTCAAATAACAAAAGTAGCTAATTCTAGTTTTGAAGAACTTGGTAAGCAGAAACAACAAACTTGGTAAGCGTAAACACAAAACTTGGTAAAAATAATACTTAAACACTTGGCAAGTCAAAAACCAAAAAAAAAATTGGCATGTGTAATACCGCATAACTTGGTAAGCCTATTAGCAAAAGTAAGTAAGTTTAGTTTGATGAAATTGGTAAGCATTAAAATAAAACTTAGTAAGTCTAATTCTGAAACCCTTGTAACTATAAAAAATTTGGCATTTGTAACATTGAATCATTTGGTAAGTCAAATAACAAAAATATATATATATATACACGTAATTGTTTTATACTATATTATATATAACATTGAAGATAATATAATATACATATTAAATCACATTGCATAATTGATTACCATATATATGCATAATATTTACCATGTAGGAGGTCAATCACTTACCTTGCTATTTGAAACTTGAGTGTGGACGGTCAAAGGACGGTAATGTACTACCTTGCATTGAACCATCCTCCACTCACATACCTTTTTTTATTTTAGTCTTTACCAAATCATTTCGTATGCGTTACTAGATTTGTGGACATTATTTACCATATTACATGTTCATGTTTACTAGTTTCATGCACTTTACTTACTATGTTAAAGAATATTCAATTTTGCCGTCGTGTATAGCAGTAATTAATAAACCCATGCAAGATTACTTCAATATATAGGGATTATGATCTTCCAATTAATTCACCATACAATAGATGTGGACTAACGAACGAGTTTAATGAAACTTGTAATAATATACGGGGATTAAAGAATGAGTCCGAAATATCAATTGATTTAGCATGATCCCCATATTTCAAGTCATGACAAATATATTAACATACGATTGGATGAGGATTACGATCTTCCAAAACAGTATTGGGAGCTTACCAACGAGCACATGAATGTTTCTCGCAATGAACGTAATATGAGATGTTAACATATTTGCTTCATGGGTTCTCGACTCCACGGGTTCTCGGATTTTAAATTCTTTCGTTCTCGAATTTCATCGAATTTCCCGGGTATTACAGTCTACCCTCCTTAAGAATCAACTTCGTCATCGAAGTTGGGTGTTAGATAAAACTTAGATTATTATGATCCATCATTATTTATTATGGTTTGGTATGATTTTGTATGACTGTGCTTAGAATTAAAATTTCTAAGTTGCCTACGTACCCCGTGAAGGGATCAAGCCATTACTTAGTTCAAAACAATTTGAATTTATTTTTTTGAGGTGTTACAGAACCCCAAACCCTTGAACAAATACACTTACCAGGTTCGCTTATGTGATTTACCAATTTCAGTATTATGTGCGTTACCAAGTTCATTTGTATGTGCTTTACCAAGTTTGTTAGTATATGCTTTACCAAGTCAGCATATACTTCCAATGCCAATTTTTTTTTTTTTTTTTTTTTTTTTTTTTTTTTGGTTTTTCGCTTACCAAGTGTTTAAGTATTAGGCTTACCAGTTTATGTTTGTGCTTACCACTTATATCATATAAAACTTATCTACTTTTGGTATTTCAATTACCAAAGGATTTAATATTACACATGCCAATTTTTTGGGAATTTGGCTTACCAATGTTTTCAGCAATAGACTTACCAATTTTTTAGTATATATTTACCAAGGGTTTCAAAGTTATACTTACATAAAGAATTCAATTTTTTATTTTTTGGCTTACCAATGATTTGAAAATGAGGCTTACCAAGTTTTATTTTTATTCTTACTAAGTTCATCAAACTAGACTTACCTACTCTTGCTAATAAGTTTTACCAAGTGTTTTGTTTATGCTTACAAAGGTTTTTGTTTATGCTTACCAAGTACATCAAAACTAGAATTACCTACTTTTGTAGGTTGTTTAGTTTTTAGTTTAAGTGTGCTAACCCATAGGTCCTAAACTCTAAACTTTTAAAAGACAGGGCTTTGACTATACATAAGTTTTTTACATAGGTTCTGGCCTTTAGTTTTCCCTATATACTAATATGAGGCAGATTAGGGTAAAGTTTTTTTATACACTTCACTCGCCTCTCTCGATTCTTCTCCACTCTTATCCACCTCTTCCGATCCACACATCTGAAATCATCTTCATCGAATCCACCTTGTTGCTCATCTCTCAGCATCTCCATCCTACTGCCACTGCTGCGTACTATTACTTTCCTTCACCATTGCCGCTGTCTGGAGTGCAACAGAAGAGCATCTCGGCGCTCCATCGCCTCGGCTGTTTTATCAGCTTTATTTACGTCGGTTCTTAATGAGTTGTTTAAGGCGGTGACACACCTTTAATGTCTTTTACATTTTATACATTGATTGTATTGTGAATCTCCTTTGTGAGATATGGTGGTGTGTCGATGCTCTGCTCTTCAATTGTTGAACAATGTTGATATTACTTTCATTGAATAATAGCACTCCAGGTTCTCTTTATTTTGCGCATGCTGTGATCGATCTGTGAACATTTTTAATTTGTAACATGGTATCAGTGCTAGATCTAGCAATGTTCTCTGCTCATCTGGTGGCTCGTTTTTTTGAAGCTTACGGTTTTCTGTTTTTTCTTTGTTCCTTATCGGTCGTTCGTGTAAAAGTCTGCTGCTCTTGGACCTAGTACCTTGCTATGGTGCTGCTGCTTTGAATTTGCTTGAGTTCTTCTTTGGTTCTCTGTTTGTTTTTGTGTGTTGTGAGCATCATTTTTCTTTTTGCATAATGCTGACACACATCTCATTGAGCAAGTAACTGGCCAGGGTCCTTTAAGTGACCGTGTAGCTGACCACTGCTCTCTGATTTTGTGTGCTTCAGTGATCAATTTGTGTGTTGATTTAGTGTCCTGCTTTGTTTCTTATATAATGTCAGAAACGCCACCATCAGGTACACCTTCTTCATCTACTCATGTTACTTCAGTGTTTGGGGATTATACTGATCCACTCTACCTACATCCATCTGACTCATCCAACACTTCTTTGATTTCATTAGTTTTAACTGGATCTGATAACTATGCTGTGTGGTCTAGAGCAATGTGTTTCTCTCTTGATGGTAAAAATAATCTTGGTTTTGTGGAAGGACAGGTGCCTTTACCCATTGATCCTGTGTTTGCAGTAAAATGGCATAGGTGTAACTCAGTAGTTATGACCTGGCTATTAAATGCTGTTGATAAGTCAATTTACACTAATGTGGTTTATTTTAAGAATTTATCTGATGCTTGGGCTGATTTGAAGAAAACATACAGCAAAGTTGACGGTATGAAAACATTTGGGTTAATGCAAGAAATTTCGAAAATCTCACAAGGCAATGAATCTGTGTCTTATTATTATATGAGATTGAAGCATTTACGTGATGAATTGTGTGCATTAAGAGTTGGAACTAGGTGTGTTTGTGCAGCTAGTGCTGAAAACATGAGTACTGAATCCGAAACTTGGCTTATCCAATTTTTAATGGGTTTAAATGAATCATTTTCTACTGTTAGGTCAAATATTTTGATGAGGTCATCCTTACCCACTGTTATGGAAGCCTTTAATATTGTATCTCAAGAAGAGTCACATAGGAAACTAACTAGTCAGTGTGTTGAAAAACTTCCTGCTGCATTCTCTGTGTCTGATAATAGCTCAGTTGCTTTTAATAATAGAAAACCATTTAAATCAAGAGCCAAAAATCCTAATCTTAAGTGTACTTATTGTGGGAGAACTGGACATCTTGCTGAAAGGTGTTATCAATTAATTGGGTATCCTATGAAAAAGATGTTTAACAGCGGATCTTCCTCTAATGCCGTTGAGTCAAATTCTATTGAGAATAAATCTGAATATGTGACTCAATCATCCTCTCTAACCCCTGATATGGTTGAACAGCTTGTCAAACTTTTTAATATGAATGAGGAGGATTCTCCAACAAGTGTGAATATGGCAGGACTGTCTGCTGCACTTTCCTCTGCTGCACTTTCCTCTTTTAATAAGAATACAGATTGGATTGTTAACTCTGGTGCTACAGATCACATGGTTTGTAATTTTGATATGCTATCATCCATCTCACCTTTTGATCCAAATCATTGTGCAAGTGTGAGCTAACCTAATGGATCAACATCAAAAATCAAATTTATGGGTGCTTGCATGTTGACAGAGAAATTAAGCCTTGATAATGTTCTCTTTGTGCCTGAGTTTAAATTTAATCTGCTCTCTATTTCTAGACTCATCAAAAGTGGTTCTTACCTTGCAAATTTTGTTGATAACTCTTGTTTCATTCAAGACTCACAGAGTGGTAATGTTCTCGCCGCCGCTGAACTAAGGAATGGCCTGTACCATCTATCTGTACCAGGTTATATTCAATCAGTTTCCCTTAATGGTTCATCTAATTCCTGGTATCTTTGGCATAGAAGGCTAGGCCATCCAGCTGGTCCTTTTCTGGCTGAACTAAGGAATGGCCTGTACCATCTATCTGTACCAGGTTATATTCAATCAGTTTCCCTTAATGGTTCATCTAATTCCTGGTATCTTTGGCATAGAAGGCTAGGCCATCCAGCTGGTCCTTTTCTGAAATCTCTAACTGATACATTGCATTTGGATGAAAATTGTGAAGATATTGTATGTGATATACAGGCCTGCTCCTACCAGGAGCAGGAGGAGCCCTCAGGGCCTCTGATTTTGGGGGCCTCACTTTAATTTTTTAATACTCTATTATTTATACAAATAAAAAATAAGTATATTTCATATTTATATATGGGTAAGTATACAAATATATAGAAGCAGAATTAACTCGTCGGAATCTACAAATGGCCAAGATGCAACGGTAAAGTGAAATGTAGTTGCAGACGGAAGAGAACATATACAGGGAAGAAGAAGACCTTTGCTTGGCACCACACTTTTTATGTTAAAAAAAAAATTGAAAAATGGACTGGGCTGGTGGATTATTTTTGCAGCATATAAGGCTTATTTTAGGGGTTATTATTAAAAAAGGCCAGCAGCACAAAATACTTACAATACAAGACCAGCATACCAAATACATTCTGTATTAACACCAATATACTAAATACATTCCTAATCAGGACCTGACCATTTTGTTTAAATGAATAATGAAATTAAGTTGTGAATGGACAAGAATAACATTGCTTTTTGTACTTTCCTACATAAATGATGTGAAAGATTGCGTGGAGAGAGAGTGAGACAAAAAAACTTTTGTTTTAGGGATTCAAAGCTCTCGTTCTTCTTCATCGGACCCGTCGAAGAAGCCATAAATGAGGTGAGAAGCTCCAAAACTTGGCTTGGAAGCAACAACCGGCGGAAGGGTGGGGACGGCGGCGGCGACCTGGCATTGTCGTTCTCCGGCGGAAGAGCGCAGCAAGCGGGTCGGCTTCGATTTGTAGGCGCACAGGGTGGGAAGCTTGTTGAAGAAGCCTTTTTTGGGAGGCCGAAAGCATGCACAGTGGGGGTCAAGCGGGCGGGGTTGTGGATTTCCGTGCTCCGTTGGTTGAAAGAGAAGGGTTTAGGAGGGTTTAGGGCTGTTATTTAGGGTTTGGTGGCTGGAAGAAGGTTAGGGTTTGGGGATGCTGTTATTTAGGGTTTTCTACAGGGTTTTTGGAAGTGGGTAGGGGTGAGGAAGATGGCAACGAGGGAGCAAGGTGGTGGGCGAGACGTCATGTTATTTTGCCATTACAACGGACAAACCCATCTCGTGCGGATAAGGGATGACGATGCCCTCGCGGATGTGTACGGAAAGGTGACAGAGAAGTGGGCTACTGTATGTGCAACAACACACACGCTCCACTACGATGAACGCGACGGGGCTACACAATGGAGATAATGAATGATGACGATGTGAGACGAATGTCGAACTTGAATCGAGCAAAGGGACTGGCATTTGGGAAGATGAATGTGAGGGACCGGGAAGCAAGAATCACGATCGTGTAAGTCTTTTAGGAAATTGCATTGAGTTCCTTACCGTTTAATATTTGGTTGTATGCGAGCGTATGAATGATGCCTGGTTGCGATCATAGCTATATCTTTTAATAGTATATGGCAATCTGCGAAATAGGACCATGATTGTTGAAACAGGGAAGTGGTTAACAACATCGGTGTTTTCTGTGCACAACACTAGTATAGTTTGCGCATAAGACTAATGTTATACTTGCACGTCACTGGCACGGCTACTGAATGTAACTAGTTTTTACGTTGGAAGTAACTTGTACTTCAGGGAACACACTGTAGCACAGGATGACATGGACGACGAAGATACCGAGGACGAGGAGGATCAGAGGGTATTTTGGGCCAATGCAATAAAGGGAGTAGGACAAAGGTTTAGGAATCAGGATCATTTCTGGAAGGTCGTGAAAAATCATTGTATTTCTCTTCGGCGTGGATATGAATTCGTTCACAACAACAAAAGCAGAATATACGTAAAATGCACGACGGAAGGTTGCGGTTGGCGCATATATGCATCATTACACAAGTCTGACAACTCGTTTGCGATCGGCACATGCACGCTGACTCACCGTTGCGGCGTTAATAATCTGCAATCGAGGACTCACCCAAATGCGAATGCGACATGGGTAGCAGCTTTCATAAAAGATAAAGTGCGGCGGAACCCGAACTACAATGCGAACATGGCTATCGCGGACATTCACGCTGCATTCAAAGTGGACATTAGCTATCTCGTAGGGTGGAACGCACGGGAGATTGCGATTAAGGAGTTACATGGAGACGATAAAGACTCCTTTGACAAGCTCCGACTATTTTGCAGCTGCTTGACAGCATCGAACCCCGGGAGCGTGGCTGACTTGGAGGTGTTTCCTGAATCCGGAAAGTTCCGAAGGGTTTTCATTTCAATAGCAGGTTGCATTGAAGGGTTCAAGAGAAGATGCCGTACGCTTATTGAGCTCGATGGCACCCATATTAAAAATAAGTGGAAAGGCGCAATACTTGCCGTTGTTGGTAAGGATGCAAATGCTGGGTTCATAACGCTGGCATTCGCAGGTACGTAAATTTCATGATATTGGAGTTTTTGAAGAGAAGGGATGTCGTTTGGGATTTGTGCTCTCCTCACCGTGGTGTTTTTTTTTTAACAGTTGTTGACGGAGAGACGGATGAGAACTGGGAGTGGTTTTGTCTCCGGCTGAGGTCTATACTAGATGGTGATACAGAAGAGAACTGGTCCGAATACACTTTTTACACTGACCGGCACTCGGGTCTCATGAAAGCTATCCCAACCATTTTTAATGGGAGTCACCATGGCGTATGCCTACGACACCTCGTTGATAACTTTAAAAAGGATGTGAGTTTTACTAGTACTGTATCATATAACTATAATCTAGAATGGTGCATGGTTTTTTATAAAATTGGTACTATCCTTTCCAGTGACTGGTATATATGAACTACGATTACAGGTGCTTCGTAAGTACCCATACAAGAATAAGGATCACTGGGCAGGGGTGCTGAAGGCTGCTGCGTACGCTCCGACATATGACGAAATGTTCAAGCATCTCAATACCATCCTTGAAGTAATGCCCTCAGCTGGTACGTTCCTTGAAAATTCAGAACCCCAAAATTGGGCGAATGCGCTGTTCACGGGAAAAAAATGGGGTGTCATGAACACAAACCTCGTCGAGAGTTGGAATAGCTGGATTGTGAAAGCAAGGGGCTACGGTCCGTATGCAATGCTCGATGAAATTCGAAGACAGGTTATGAAGATGATGAACGATAAGAGAGGAAGGTGCAAGAATGGAAGGAAGATTGGCTACGGTGCCGGAGAAGATATTGAACGGTAATTACCTGGCATCCGGCGAACTTGAGTTGCAGCGCGCAACGGGCTCCTTGTTTGAAGTCCGGGAGAGGGCCACCCTATACGCCGTTGTTGTGGAAAAGTGGACATGCACGTGTGGCTACTGGCAATTATTCAGGCTGCCCTGTAAGCACGGGTGTGCTGCGATCGAGAAACTGCAGTGCAATATTTATGACTACTGCGATGCTTACTACACCACTGAGTATTTCAGGGCGACATACGAAGCAGTGATATATCCTTTGATGATGGGTGGTGATAACATCGTAGATGAGAATGACGAAGACTTTATACTCCCACCGGACGTTCGGGTGCAGCCTGGCCGGAGAAAGAAAAAGCGAATCCCATCGCAGGTTCAATCGGGCAAGAACACCTGCCACATGTGCGGAAAAGCAGGTCACAACAAACGCACCTGCAAGGAAGCACACAGATATGCCGGGTGATTCAGCTGCGTCGTTCCATTATGCCAAGACTGGTGTTATTTTTTATGTCAACTGGTGTTTTGTTGTTGATGCATATTTTTGTTGACGAACAAGTATTGTTTTGGGTTTTGCATGGTTTCAGTACTTGAATCTATCCTCTATGAGGATGGTTTCAATATATGATACCATTTTGAATGCAATGAAATGATCGGTTTCAGATGACGTGGTTCACGCGCCTACATCATATTTACACTTTACAGGGATCTATAGGACAGAAATAAAAAAATACAAGTCAACTGGTCAAGAAAACACTAATGTGATGTAGACATAATACCAACAATTGTGGGAAATTACGGTTGTTGTTCAACACATCAAGAAGTCAAAATTAATCAAGTCATTGTTCAGCACGCATGGTCATAAGTGATCAAGTCAACTGGTCACAGGAAAAAATTGCAGGGTCACTCATGAACAAACATATAAAGTAATAATGTTTCTTGCATTGATGTTTTGAATGGATGGGTACTTAGGTATGTGAATGGAAGGGTCACACTTATAACATCTTACTCACTCACACATTATATTTTACACTATTTGATGCCACTAAATCGCTATTATCGTTGAAGGAGAATTAAACTATAATGGTTGCCTACGTAAAGATGCAATTGGGCGCTGTTTCGACGTTTTATTTGATCAACTATGTGGATTAGCTAGTAAACCAATAATGTACGAATTTTATACCATTATGTAAGCACACAAGTACCATTGTGTGTCCCTATCTATACCATCGACTTTCTCGATTCATACCGTTATAATGTTTATTGTTGTTAAGGGTGTTGTAGAAACTTATTGTTGCGAATTTACTGAGATCTGCTTCATTTTACAGATTTTCACCCCTTGTAGGAACACCACCCCCAACCATTAGCCACATCGAACCTAATGAACATCACTTAGCCATTTTCAACTCTCTTACTTTCTCCATTTATACAGTATACCAACACTTATATGAACCATTATAGGAACATCAAGTTGTTGAACATAGTGAATTGTATTCCAAGATTACTTAGTTTAGTCCAATACATTACGTTGGTTTCAATATTATACACATCGTTTAGCTCAACATCAAACATAATGTGTGAAGATTATCCAAGTCATTAGAGGCGAATACGATTGTTCAACATAACATACCATTCATCGTCTAGGACAATACCAACAAACAACCAACATCACCACAATTGTCCAGCTACAACCATGAACCATTCACCAAAAAGCAAAATACCAACAACCATTCAAAAGGCAAAACAGTACCAGTCAATCCATCAACACATAAATATTGTATCAATACTCAACAAATAATGAAACTACTGATCATAATCCATCAACCAATTCAGGTCATGACAGGAAGAGGCATCATCGTCATTCGGCTTGGAAGCATCAGTGGTGGGCGCGGGTGCGGGAACAGTCAATCCATCAGGCGTGGGTGCGGGAACTGCAGGGGCATCCGGAGTGGGTGCGGGAACTGTTGGGGCATCCGGCGTGGGTGCGGGAACTGCAGTGGGTGCGGGAACTACTGGGGCATCCGGAGTGGGTGCGGGAACTGTTGGGGCATCCGGCGTTGGTATTGGAACGGTCTGGGCAACAGTAGTGGCCACTGTAGAGACAAACTTAACTTCTTTGACGACTTTTCGCTTGGCACGAGGCCATGAAGGGAATTGCGACGGTACGGTCAAGGCTAGGACCATCGGAGCGTATGCAGCTAGTGGAACAGGAGATAGAGCACTCTCCCGATCTGCCCTAGCATGATCAATGGGATCCGCAGCCGTCGTCCTAGGCGGCACCTGGACTGTTATCTGCTCCCCCATCGTCATAGCATGCTCCAAATGAGTCGGCTCCTCCTCCATCGTCCGTGCGTGCTCCTCATTAGTGGTATCCGCCCCCTGCTCTGTGCCAATGGGCTCCTCCTCCATCGTAGTGGCATCCGCCCCCTGCTCTGTGCCAATGGGCTCCTCCTCCATCGTAGTGGCATCCGCCCCCTGCTCTGTGCCAATGGGCTCCTCCTTCATCGTCCGTGCGAGCTCCTCATTAGTGGCATCCGTCCCCTGCTCTGTGCCAATGGGCTCCTCCTCCATCGTATGAGTCTCCTCCACCCCAATCGGCTCCTCGACATTGGGATGTGTCGACCGCCCCTCATCGATGTCAGTGGGCTCGACCTCCATTCCCCGATCTTGCTCATCAGCCATGGGATCTGTCGTCTGTCCGTCAGCGATGCCCGTCGCCTCCGTAGTACGCCCCTCATCAGTCTGAACAATGGTCTGGGCCGATTTAGCATCATTCAGGAGTCGAAGCGCCACCCTAGCCCAGTATGCCTTTATATCAGCTTTTTTCTTCATGCCCCAGTAGTCATCATCGTTCCGAACGAACGCCTCTGCCCACCACATGACGTGGACCCCACAGTTCACGGACGTGTCCCCCTGCTGCCGGCACGCCCTTCTGTACCCAACCCGATCTTGGAATTCCATTCCATGGGTCTGCTTCATGTACCATCTTAGGAAATTTGCCTGTTTCAATACAGATAGATTACAGGATACATACAAATCATCCGTAAAACATAATACCAATCATTTAAACAAATAGTACCAAGAAGTGATTTCTCTGTGTACCAATATGAACACGGTTACTTACAATTTTAGCTGTGGGGGAAACGTAGTCTGGATGCCATTGAGAATTGTAGACTACAATTTCCAAGACCTTGGGGTCCAGAACCACCAAGAGCCAGTGGTATTGAGTATTCACGGGCACCAGGATATAATCCAGCCCTCCCGTCATCAACATGCTCAGCCTCTCAAACTCTTCATGCCCTGTTGACCAAAGATGTGATTTAAACAGGTCCTCATACTGCGCATCCGTTAGTTCGCTCTTCATCGTCTTTGGATACATCTCCAGTATGCTGGTCTGTGTAGTAATTCAATTTTCAGAATTAAATCTACAAATAGGCTAACCATTGACTGTATAAAACGGGAAATGTTTACCGCTGTATACGCACTGATGAACCCGACTTTCGTGGGTATATCATTGGCTTGGCGAAACCGATCGCTGCACAAGAGAGAAATGTATGCCGAAACTAGGTCGTTGCATACCGCTTCATCAAACAGAAGCAGAAGAATGCTCGATGGTAGGACGACGAAGATGCCCTCGCTCCATATGTGACCACTGCCAGAAAACAATCCACGAACCAAATAATACCAGTCAACATACTAAACAATACCATTCAGATAGTCAAAACAATACAAGTTCGACACAGCAAGTAAATACCTCGTGCCAGGTGCATCGATGAACTGTTCCAGCATTATTCTTTCTTCCTCCGAGACACTATTAATACCGGCGTATCCCCTTCGGTTCGAATACCGATAGCACAATTCCTCCTCCAAGTCCCTTCGGTCAGCATATTTTTTGGGAATAGGAGGAGGGGCGTCAAGTTCCAACTTTCTGTTAACAAGCTTTTTCTTACTGCGCGTCTCCGGTGAATAAAGTGGGGGATCCGCTTTACGCTTTCCCCGTTGTGTAGCTGTGGACAACGGATAAAGTGTAAGCGGATCAACATGTGATGATTTAGAATTAGAGAGACTTAACATGGCCTCGATTGCCACTGCCACCTCGTCATGAAATGGCTCATAAATTTTCATCGTCTTGCCAATATTTTTCCCATCAACCTTACCTTTTTTCATTTTCGCCATTGATTCATCATTCCCATATGCCACTGCTTCGGCAACCTTCTCGCGCACGTAATCTTCGCTGTCGCCGGTGCTCTCAGAAGAATCAGCCACGTACTCCGAATGGTCACTGCTAGCTCCCTTCGTGGCGGGCTTCTTCTGCACGGCCACCTTCACCTTCTTATGCACGGCCAAATTACTATCAGCCTCGGACTCAGAATCATCGCCCTCCTCGTCACTGCTGCTTGTCTCCTCACGCGAAGCCTCTTCCTCATTCTTCGCGTGTACCACAAAATACAACCATTTCGATCAGTGCATACCAGTGTAACATGGATTCAACACCAGTGTGATAATCATTATTACTAACATATACTACTACGTATTTACCTCTTCCATTTGCTTCTCAACGCCCGCCTCAACCCGCTGAACATCCTCCTCAACCTTCTCATCATCCTTCTTCTTTGGCATCCTCTTCTTTTTCTTGATCCTGAGGGGAATCACATCCTCGACCTCAGCGTCAACATCTTCTTCAACAGCATATTCTTGGGGGACGGTCGTCACAGGGACCAGAAATTTCCTCTCATTTGAGCTTATTTTCAGAGGCCGACACTGATGTTTCCTAAGCTGTGTGAGCTCCGCCCGACACTGGTTCAGTTTTCCATAAGATTCCTTCCACCGCACGAACCTGGGTATCACCGGTTCAAGAAGTGGTTTAGCCATGTGAGGGAATCGCTCGTAGAACTAGCCCTACAAAATAACACCATAGTTGAGCGTCACATGATGAGAGGCGTAATATGAAGTGGATATTGGTGTTTTGTATGCATGAGACTGGTATTGAAATATAAATATTGAAAACTTACCACCACGCCCAGTGTGCAGCCATCGATATATGTCTTGTTTTCTTCATTGATCCGCCGCATTGACTCTACGACGAATTCGTACGCCGCAAGCCCCCAGGCGTACTCACGAAGCATCTTCAACCTGTCCACATGGTGGACCAGAAAATTGGGAAGGGTGTAAGCTGACACCGGGAAGAGGATGCAGCAGGATACCGCCAAAACAAACGCCCTTGCAAAATCAAGGCAGTTCTCGGTGCCAGCCAAGCTACATATCAGGTCCAGTATCTCCTGCCTTTTCAGTGCCCTGCTCGAATTGAAATACTTTTGCCTGAATGGCGATTTTGGCACGCACCTCGTGTGCACGTGCATGCCCTCATGCTGTAGCCCTAGCACCACCGAATATTCCCAAGCCTTGAACTTCACTGTAAATCCTTCGCCGAAAACAAACGCTCCCAAGTCGGCATTGAAGCACTCCACCAACGACTGCAGCCTCGCCTGGCTCCTGTAGATCGTATCGATCTTCGCAAAGTGGTAGAATGGAGTGGACTTGATCGCCTTCCATTGTTCGTCAGTGATTCTCTCTCGTATGCCGTTCATTGCATCTTGTAGCACACTCATCGTACAACGTGAAATAATTGTTGCCTGTCCGCTCGTTTCTTCCCTATCATTCTTCTTCGTTTTCTTCCCTTCCGAACGACGTTTAGGGGCCATTCTGGATACCTGTCAACACATTTCATTTGTACCAATGTCATGCGCAAGTCATACAGGTCTAATAGTTTAGCAAGTTCCTATCTTATAAACATTCCCTAATCATCGGAATGACTTTAGAATCCAAATTTTTTGCAGTACCATGGGACAATGCACCACACAACAAAACGTGGCACTAATACATAACATCTTGACTAATTATTAATCACCGCACATGCTGTCGTATTCACAACGCATACTTGGATTATTCAACCATATACCGGTGTCATAGTTCTGCAAACACAAATTATACTAAAGAAACCCCCAAAATTGATTTCTCTGGTATCCGATTTGCATTAAATTCAAAACCCCCAATATCATCCGCACCAAACAAGAAATAAATCACCCAATAACCAATCGTTCCAATCTCCCTTCAATCGACATCAATTATTACGCATCAAACACATACATGGGCTGCTGGTATATTTTCTAAATGCCACTGGTATATAAAAAATTCAACCAAAATCGAAAAGATGATAACAATTTCAAAACCCCCAAAAATTATTTCACTGGTATCAAAATTGCAAAAATTTCTAAATGCCCCAATATCATCCGCACCAAACAAGAATTAATTGAACTAATAACCAATCATTCCAATCTCGTTCAAGTCGACATCAAAATGGCACTCATCGTTTCATAAACAGGGGCTTATCGGAAGTACTCTGATAATGGTCAGAAATGACCATTATTTTCAATCCATTTCCGTGTCTTAAAACGGGCATTTGATCGCATTCCGGTCTTATATTAAGTAAGAAAGCAGTCGAATTGGACTGATTTATGCATAATTGTAAAAATAATAAGCTGGTGTGAAGAAGGCATAAATATGTAGTTTTATTACATATTTATGTTAGAAAAATCCAAAAACATGAGAAAAAGAAAAGAAAAGAAAAAGGAATGAAAAGATGGGCAAAAGAATAAAGCAAGCCCACAAAACACAAAAAGATGGGAAAAGAGAGAAAAGCCCACAAAAAGAACATTTTCGGCCCATCTGGCCCAATCCAGCAGGCCCAGGAACACCTTTGTCGCGGAAGCCCTTTGTCGCGATGCATGGTTCCGCGACAAAGGAGGGATCCGCGACCAAGCAAGCTCAGATGAAGGAGAAGACCAGCCAGAGCCCTTTGTCGTGATACCTTTGTCGCGATGCCCCGTTCCGCGACAAAGGTCCATTCCGCGACAAAGATGCACTTTTAGAGACACAAGACCCAGTCGAGAAGCTTTGCCACATGCAATGTGTTCCGCGACCAAACTTGGTGCTCCGAGACAAAACTGTGATGTGTGTGATATCTTAAGACACAATGGGCTAGAATCAAGGCCCATGGGCTTAGGGTTACACTTCTATAAATATGAGGTGTTTCCCATGAGCTAGTGGTTGGAATTTTTGTTGGTTGGAATTTTTGTTGGTTAGAGCTCTCTTGAAGGCAAGCAGTAGGAGTTCTCTCTTAGGTAGTGTAGTTTAGATTTATTTTCATGTATTATTTAATTTTTGCTCTTAGTTTAGTTTAGTTTAGTGTTTTTATTGTTCACAGTTATCTAGATAGCCACTTTTATACCATGTTTTGGTTTCTAAACTCTTGTTTTAGGGTTTGTAATACCCAAATCATGGGTATTAACAACACCCCTTCAATAATATGGGAAAACATTCATCATTTGTGTCCCAAATTATGAAATGGGTCTCACACCCCATGGATTTATGCTTTCTTTTTCATTTTGGGGTCACTTGACCCCCATTATGCTACTTTTATGTTTACTGTTTGCATTTTATGGATGATGCTATGTATTTGAGTGTGGTCAAACCCTAGATTAGGACTCTTGCTTTATTTTTAAAATTCTGTCCAGTTTTGTTTAAGCATGTTCTTCCTTATTTTGAATGTTTCTTGTTTGTTTTTAGCTTAGAATAGCTTTTTGATCTGAAAAAGGGTGAGATCACGCTGTTTGCATGCCACTGTTCATTTCTGCTTTTTCTGACTTTTGTCCTGAACCACCTTGGTCGCTAACCGCCTTTTGTCGCGGAACCACGTTCCGCGACAAAATGGTTGTTCCGCGACAAAGGTGTCTAAAGACACTGGTCTTCATATTTTCTGAAAACTCTTTGTCGCGGAACACCTTGTCGCGGAACCACGTTCCGCGACAAAACTTTCCATGCATAGCGACAAAGGAGCCAAACTCTTGCATTTTGTCTGCATGGCTTTTTGTCGCGGAATAATCTTGTCGCGGAACCACGTTCCGCGACAAAATCTCATTCTGAGACAGAAAAATTATGCCATGTTCCTTATTCTTTGAACACTTTGTCGCGGAACACCTTGTCGCGGAACCACGTTCCGCGACAAAACTTTCCATGCATAGCGACAAAGGTCCAAATGCTTTAAGAATTTTATGAAAACTCTTTGTCGCGGAACACTCTTGTCGCGGAACCACGTTCCGCGACAAAATCTTGCTTAACGACAAAGAAGCGTTATGCTGCCAAAAATTCTAAAAACTTGTCGGGATACCCATGTTGCGGACCTCGGTCCGCGACAAAATTTATGGTATCGCGACAAAGATTCCCTTCTCTCTATTTAACCTCAAACAATCTTCATTCTCTTCCTATATTATATTGCAACACTCACATCATAACCCCACGGGTTATGGTGTAACATTCTGGAATTGCAATATAGGGTGTTATGCTGCCCAAATTTTGATTCTCCGTTTTCATCGCTTAACTGATTGAACCCTTGACTCATTAATGATTAAAGATTGAGATTAGCAATAATCAAACATCAATAATCATCATGATTAAAGGACCTTTGTTCAATTGCCAGTAAAATACTCCTCTATAAACAAAATTTTGATGACTTAAACAGATAATCCGGACTGTAATTAATTATGGTAGGAAGGATTATTTAAGACCATCAATTGTGGACCCAATCCACAACCTTGCATGAGAAACCAATGTCTCTCATACAAGGAATCTTCTTTTATTTCTTATTGATTTTGTCTTTGCGTGTTGTGTGGAACAATTAGTAAAGAATACATCAGACTAATGTTGGCGGGTATTCCCTCATGGATAACTAGCTCGTATTCTGGGTATTAATTACTAAGTGTTATTTTGCATGGTCTGGATGACTGTCAGTGGAAGCCTTGGCGGTTCGCCCATCCGGGGTTATAATAGCTGCTCGGCTGACTCCCATCCAAATACAGTTTTATTTTTCTTATCTTAATTTCCAAACCCAAATTCCAATCTGTAATGGGAGTCAGTTGGCATCAGTCAATGCTAACTGACGATCATTATAGAAGGGAAGCATGTAGGTTTTTATCCGAATTCACAGACAGTGGAGACCCAACTGGTATTGACACTACCATTATAGGGTCTAAGCTGTCTAAATTCGCTCCATCCGAGTAATTGGGAAATTGGACAGTAGATGTTTACAGTCCACCTGATTATTCTGCCATTACTTTGGTCTCTTGACCACTTCATATCTGTGTTTCACCTTCTGTCTAGACCCGCATCTATATTTTGGGTCAATTAATTTTACACTTCCCTATATCTTTATGCATGATAATATTATGTATTATTGTGGTCTGTAATTATTTTGGGATCCTTCCATTGGACAATAGAAGTCTAGATCTTAAATAGATATTGCTTAATAAATTTCCAACAAAAATCTCTTTATAAAATCCGGATCTGAGTAAGGGATAAATTCCTCAGTTATGACTAATTCATATTCTGTCAAGGGTTGTATTTTGGGAAATTAGAAACAGATTCAGCGATTAGGTCTCGTTTAGACTGAAAGGGTCTGTGTTTTAACTGAGAGTCTAGTACCTGCTTAGGGAATGATTTTCAAATCCATTATTTTCCAAAATTGCTGTTTGTTGGAAATCTAAGATTGAATACTACACCGAGATGGGGTCCACTTGGACTCAAATACAGTGCAGTAAATAATCTTAGAGGAACATCATCCAGGCCTTGGTTATTTTCTAAGATAAGGTTGAGTTTTCTTTCAACTACTATCCTCTTCTGCCAAAGCCTATTTTTGAGTCCTGAGTGAGTGCATCCGGAACGAACTAAATCATTAGTTCGTTTCATTAGTTTGTATCTCATAATCACCCGGAAGGAAGTGAACACACTAGTGGTTCACCAAGAGCCGGGAATTCTTGATCCATACTCCTTCATGGGGAGCTGTCTTTCACTACCAGGGTCAGACTTTCAAAAACCTCCGAGTGATAGGTTTTAAATGCTTTCTTTACTGCTTTCTTTTAACCGCTTTCATTAGAGGTCACTCGGTTGTATTGAGAGTTGCGTAACTGCTACTAGGATTGACAGTTAAGGGATAGTTTAGGGCTTAATTCGAATCTTTGGGTGTGACATGGGAGAATGATAGTAGTACTTGGCATTTCAATAAATGATATGTCGGGTGTTGCTTTTCCACCACAGATGAAGTAACACACCCAGGCCAGGGCAGTTACGAATCTGTGGTATCTTAGAATTTGCGGTCTTAAGAACATGTAAACTCATATTGTAAGTACCTGTCTGTTAAAGGGAAAGCATAATTGAGAGCATGAGAATTAGCTATCTGATAGAATTATCCCAAACAAAGATCTGTGTAAAAAATGGAAGTTTAATACTGCTATATCTAAATCTTGTCCAATTTTCATTCTTTTCTTCCTGTCCCTTCTGTCTACATTGTGATTCAACTTCACGGTTGGCACAATGTAATTTTTCCTTGCTTTCATAGATAATGTTTATCGCATTCTTAGAATAATCTTTACCCGCTTTCTAGAATAGATTTATTCGCTTTGTAGAGTAATTTGAATGCTTTTGTAATCTAGTTTAAATTCATGTCAGTAGTTATTAATCACCTTTCAAACCCATTGAGCAATACGAATGGAAAATCTAGTAAAACGACGTGGGCCCTGCTTCTATCGCACATCCTCCAGTGAACGATCCGGTCTTACTATAAATTACTGCAATTTTTGACACCGTGCGCTTTCGGGCCACATTTTCTTAAACACGAGCAATAAAAACATGACTACTTATAAATATATCCCTAATCACAACCCCGCCATCGTAAATTGGTTTCATCAAATAAAACCTAAACCAGGATCATGATTTTTCAGAAAATACTCAGGGAGTGGAAATCTGTCAAAAGTTTCATGGCAGGGAATCTCATGTCAAGAATTGATGAGAGATATCACGGCACATATGCCGGGGACCCTCAGTGTGACAGGCTGAAGGTCAACCTATCCCGGCTGTACCATGAGATTTGTCAACAGTTTCATGACAGAGAGGACCACAGCGCCATTTGAAATTAAAGCACCACACCTGAGTAATAAAAAGACTAACAATCTTGATATACCCCTAAACCCCTTCCCGTGAATCATAACTCTTTTCATTTAATAAATCTAACCTGGTATATTTAAGAAAATGCTCGTGTGGGAAATTGTCAAAAAGTTTCATACTCCTAAATGGAGAATAAGAAATCGCAAACCCTAACCCTTAAATTGTCCCCTTTCATCAACATCAAACAAACGAACAAATCATAATAACTTCAACCCTAACTCAACAAAACCCATGGACATACCTTTCTCGCTGGTTTCGGTGTCTTCGAACCGCGGTGGTGTCGTCAAATCGTAGAAGCGGAGAATGTCGAGAAAGGAGCCGCGCTGGGGACTCAGACGTTTCCTCTCTTTCGAAAGCTCATGGAGGCGAAATGGGAGAAGCCGCTGCCTTCGATTTTTTCTGAGTTTAATTGAGGGGAAATGGGAGAAGTGGGTTGAGTAGAGTGCCTAAGTAGTTTGGAGATGGGTGAACGGGAAATGGTGGAGTGTTCGCCGGAGGAATGGAGGACGTGGGAATTAATGGGGTTGCAGCGGTTGCAGGCCTCGGGGGGCGGTTGATGTGATTTAAAGTTGAAAGTCCCATTATACCCTCCATTCGATTACACCAGTAATTTAAGCTTCAAGGGTAGCATTGTCTTTTCACCTTTTCTATTTTCAAAAGTAAATTTATATACATTGACTGGTCTCTTAGAAAAAGTACTTTGGTATACTGGTCTTGTATGTGAAGTATTTTGAACACCTGGCCTTTATTTGACATTTCCCGCTTATTTTACCTATTCTTTAATGGGTTCTACAGTAAAAACAATACTGCTACATTATTTTACTAATTAACTTGTGAAATATTTTTCTGTGATAAAAAAAAATGTTAGAATGCTATGTTTGAGATTTTCTTACATTAATAGAATTTCGAAAGATTCTTTGTATTGTTAGGTTTTTCTTTGTTAATTAGTTACTGTTTTGATTAATAAATTTTTTGTTTAATTTTTAGAATTATACTAATCTTTATAACTTGGCAATTTTTTCCAATTTGTAGTGAAATAAAACTTAAATGATTTTTTCTATATATTTTTTTGCTCAACATTTTTCTATATATTTTGATAAAATTTATAATATTTTGTGCAATTTATTAATAAAATACTCCCTTGGTCCCATTATTTCTGTTTCAAAATTTTTGGACACGTCATTAAATGTACTTATTTAACACTTAATATCTTAAAATGTAATGTAAAATGCATAATTTAAAACTGTATGATTAGACGAATTTAAAAAGACCAAATTTGATTATATTTTTTTGTATATAATTACGATACATTAGGTCAAAGTGGCCCGAGGATACCTTGATATTCATTTAAAAAAATTGATCAATAAACAATGTCAAAAGTCAAAATGAGACAATATGAAAGGACAAAGGGAGTATTAAATTAACTTTTGTAAAGCAATAAAGAAATATGTAAAAAAATGCCAACAAGGCCTATTTTTTTAATTTTTGCTCAGGACCTCGAAAATGGTAGGTAGAGACGGCCGGGTGATATGTCATAAGACTATCATTATCCATGACCTCCCCAACCACCCAACCATCTCATTATTTAATTAATTTCTCTCTCCTCTAACTCTTCAATATCCAACCCAACCCAACCACCCAAATTTTACATACTTTATCAATAACCACCCAACCACAATGTTATACTATATAATTATTTTAATTGATATAATTTTAAATTATATTGAAATATAAAAAAATTAATATATCAAAAATATAAAATATTTATCTTATTTATAAAGAATAAAAATCTAAAATATTAATATATTTTTTTATTTATTTTTATTTTATAAAAATTTAAAATAGGTTAGATATATCAAAATTGATATATTGTGTATTTAATAAAAATATAACAAGAGTGATCTCTATTTGTAGAGAATGAAAAATTATAAAATTTTGTATATTTTAAAATTATATATTTATTTATATAAAAGATATAATCATTTTGTTAGATAAATTTAAAATAATTACTTAACCAATGGGATGGTGACAAGTGTTATCATCCCATTAGTTCAACTAAAGAGACCATTTGGTCTCAAATTCAATTTGGTCGACCAAGCAAGGAAACCACACCACCATTTTATCTTTTTTTTTTTAAAAAAAATATTGATGATGTGACGGTTGGGTTGGGTAGCATAGGTTATTATGGAGGTAGTCTAAAGCAAAGCAATGTAGAAGTGTTTTTCCTGACAGCAGGAAATAAAACAAAGCAATAGTAGTAGTAGTGGTGGTAATAATAATAATAATAATAATAATAATAATAATAATAATAATAATAATAATAATATTATTATTATTATTATAATTAAAACAAAGCAATAATTATTATTTTTATTATATTATTATTATTATTATTATTATTATTATTATTATATCAGTTAAACATAGTATACATAGATAATATATAATTAAAAATATTTGCATAATTAACCCAAACCCAACTAATTTAACTACTGCAGGTCTGCTTGCTTATATATATGAATCTTGGGTTCCTAATTAACTTGTCATTTTTCCGCTACCAAAAATTCTCCAACTACGTAATACCTTCTTATAATTCAAACAATTATGGAGCATGTGAGCAATGTTTTAAAGTACGACTTTTGAGGTGGTGCCTCACGAGGCGTAAGCCTCGAGGTGGTCCGAGGCGTAAAATCAAAGTGTCAATTGAAAAATACATAAACTTATACGAAGTATGTAATATATTATAAAAAATTAAGATATATTAAATGTTTTTAAAACATCTAAAAATTTAAATTCAAAACAATTTAAAATATTTCATAAGTCTTTAAAATCTTAAGTTCAAAACAAATAATAAGGAATATAAATTATAACTGTTCATAACTCTAAGAAGTTATCCCCGTCTTCATCTTCATATGGAAAAAACACGCAACCGAAAGAAGAAAAAAAAATAAGAAAAGAAAATAGAAGAAGGGATTAAGGAAAACCGGTGAGATGATGAAATCGATAAACCGCGTTATAGAATACGAGAAGGCGCGGTAGAATACGACAAGACAGACAGAATACAGAAAGCAGGTTTGAGCCTATGATGACCATCTTAAAATTTTTAAAAAATAATTGTTAGAAATTAATGCAAAATTCAAATAAAATTATATGTGCTATTAAATAGAATATTCTAGAAAAATAAAGAAAATGATTTGTGTAGAACTCATTAGAATAATTTTGATTAGTATTAATAATAATTTATGTAGAATATTCTAAAAAGTCTGCCTACCCTATAAATATAGGTGATCCCCTTCAATTGTAGTATTGAGTAGTGATAGTGAGTGTTGAGAAGTTAAGGAGTGAGTAAGTGTTGGGAAGTGAGTGATCAAGAGGGTGAAGTGAGAACGAGTGAATAGTGTCTTAGTTATAAAAATAATATTGTAATTGTATTGTTTATTTATCAAAGTGTTTTCTTTTTACTGCCTAAATAATGTGAGGTTGGCACTGCCACCTAAATATCCTTGTGCACTAAAGATTTGTTAATTTAAAAGCTAACCAACATCAAAGAGTTGGTATTGTATAAGTGAATTGACATAGGTCCCATATAGTGGGTGTGTGTATGTGTTGTGGTCCTTCCCAACAATAAAAATAATAACGCCCGCCTCACCATGGGCGAGCCGAGCTTTTATGTTCATGTACTGTTGGCGCCGCCTCTGGTACAATTTTGTAGTGCCTCAAGTAGAGGCGAGCCTCAAGGCGCGCCTCACTGACGCCTTTTAAAACACTGCATGTGAGTCCCGACGTTCAAAGAATTCTTGATCTCGTTGAAAGCAGAAGAACTGGTCTTCATAAGGGACTGACAACCGAGCATCAACGATTTCAAGAACAGTGCCAACAACGACTAATTGGTAAGGATTTTCGATTTTCTTTTTTATTCTTCGAGACTGAAATGATGAATGTACTTTGACTTCTAGGGGATCAGTCAAATTGATGTTAATTAGTACCAAGGACGGCAACTGGAATGTTGCTCGTACACCACGTAATGAAAAATTAGGGGAACTCCCGAGGGGGTGACATTTACTTATCCCACATAGGGGATGATCATAGTAGGAAATGTTGGTCGTGGCTTTATGCTATTGCATTTGCACAAGCAGAAAACTGGATATAAGCGACTACAACAGATATGATCTATCAAGGTCATTATTATTATCAAGATTGTGTTGTTGTTATTATTATTATTATTATTATTATTATTATTATTATTATTATTATTATTATTATTATTATTATTATTATTATTATTATTATTTTGTTTTGTTTTGTTTTGTTTTGTTTTTTTTTTTTGCTTTTTTGTATAGAATTACTATTTTGGTTGATATCATAATTTATCCTATGGTACCATTATTTTTACTTATAAATATAGAATATTCACCAATGTAATTAGCTGATTTTTACATTAAGGATTTGTTGTAAATATTATAGGGAAACGCCACACAATAGTTTTAAGTTGTAGTAATGATGATGATGATGATGATGATGATAATGATGATGGGATTTGCTGTAAGTATGAATTAAAAAAAAAAATCAATCTTTGCCAATTTTTAGGATTTGTTTATAATTAGTTGATTCTTTTATAGTAAGGATTTGTATGATTATAGCCTATAGGAAGGATTTATTGTAAGTAATATAGAATATTCACCAATGTAATTAGCCGATTTTTATATGAAGGATTTGTTGTAAATATTATAGAGAGAACCAATGTAATTAGCTCATTTTTATATGAAGGATTTGTTGTAAATATTATAGAGAGAATTTGGGCGGAAACTCCACACAATAGTTTTAGATTGTAGTAATGATGATGATGATGATGATGATAACCATCACTTCAATTTTACTTCTATGAAATAATATACTTCCTCCGTTCCTAAATTATTGACACATTGAGAGTTTTGTGACTATTTATTGAGCAACTTTGATTCGACTTTTTAGTACATTTATATAAGATAAAATATAGTCAAGTGAGATCTTGTTGGATTCGTCTAATCGTATAGATTTAGAATATCAAATTTTTATAATTTTTACTTTTATACAATTTGAGTTTTTATACAATTTGAGTTATTACGGATTAAATTTGTGTATTGGATTGTGTGAAATGTGGGTCAGTGACAAATATTAAGGTACGGAGAAAGTATATTTTTAGTAGTTAAAATACCGTTCTTTTTATAAGTACACTAATACATTTGTTTTAGTATTAGTAGTATATCTACACCTATACACAATACTATTTTTATTCTTAATATTAATATTATACTTTACTTTGCTCTTAATTCTTTTATTCTTTTGTTTGTCTTGACTCATGGTGATTGTATACGGTGCAAGTTTTGTTGTTGGATTGAAAACAATTGTACATCAAGGTAGCATTATATTAATTCTTTCATTTGTTTAATTCTACATGTACAATTGTTGATATGCATATAGGGTGGAAAAAACGAGTTTACCGTATTGAAAATTACCAAAATATGCCCAGGACGCGCGGTGGAAGGGCTACAAGATGCGGCGGACATGGCGGCGGCGACAGAAATCTTGTCTGTTAAATTTGTGCCTAAAATTTATGTTTGATTTCTATCGTCTTTTTTTTTTCTTTTTTTTTTGCGTTAGGACAAACGGCCATGGCTAGCCATGGCCATGTAAAATCGAACGGCCACATGTGACCGGTGGAGGCATGAGAGGAACGTCGAGGTTTGGACAGTCCATTTTTTTTGTTCTCCCTAGGAGTGAAAGTCTAGTGTTGGACGTTTGCTTTGAGCAATGAACGGCCAGCAGTGGCCGTTCGAGACATATCCTGGCCGGCCATTCCATTTTTTTTTTTCATTTCATTACAGTTCAGTTACAGCATTCATTTTTCTTTCGTTCCATTCCAATTCCACTTAATATATGGTTGTTGATTACCTTAAGTAGTGTTCGTATTCGTGTGCCACAGACGCCTGATATTGGTTAAACAAAATGAGAAAGAAAAAAAAGGGAACGACCAGATCTGACTGTTTGACTAAGGAGATGATCGGTCGGTCAGAACTAAAGAGAGGATCGGTGAGTAATTAAGAAAAAGACTGAAATGCATTGCAAATAGGGAATTACACGTAGCCAATTTAATTAATGTTTTCACCTTTTTTTTCCAAAAATATACTCATCTGTCCCATTTAAGATGTTTTTTTTTCATTTCTGCACACAATCCAATGCACTTTTTCAATCGTTAATATCTCAAAAAATATATAATAAAAAATTATGTAAAATATATATTATAAAACTACATGATTATACGATTCTAACAAGACCCAACTCGACTATTTTTTTCAAATATATATTTGGAATAATATTGAGTCAAAGTTAAATAATGAACAGTCACTACAAGAAAAACTGTCTTTACCGACCGCAATTACCGACCACCGTCTTGCGGGTCGGATTTACCGACCGCAGGGCCGACCGCAAGTGGTGGTCGGTAAAAGTTAGCCGTTGTGGGGTCCCGGCTTAAAAGCCAACCAAATCACCGACCAACTCTATAGTTGGTCGGTGATACCGACCGCGTTACCGACCACATATGCGGTCGGTAACCTAGGGATTAAAATCCCCAAATCGACACAGAATCAGACGCGAACACATCGTCTCTTTCCCCTCTCTCTCGCGAAAACAGTCTCTCTTCACTCGTTCGTCGTCGATTCCGACCACGTCTCCGACCGCCGCCGCCCGCGCCGCCGACCCGCCGCCGTCCGTCGCGCCTCCGTCGTCCTCCCTCTTTCGTGGAACACTTTCGAGCCACCCCCGCAAGTCCACTCGAGAAGGAGCAGTGGAGGGTTCTTCTCGTTGAAAGCATTTCGATTACATTCGTGCAATCACCCAAGGTATTCGATTGGCTTCAGCTTCTCATTTTAGATATTCGATTGGTCAAAATTTTGGGCAAAGTTTTGTTGTGTTTCGTTTTATTAGCTTGAAGGTTGATTTCACTTTATTTATTTTTAATTGATGTTGGATTATGAGATTATAGAAGGAATTGAGTGTTGGGCATTATGTTTGATGTTATTGTTAGCATATTCGCAAAATAGGAGAAAAAAATCGAGAATGCATGTGTTCGAATTCCGGGCAGCCCCCTGTTTTCATAATTTGCGCACTAAATGTTTAGATTCTAGAAATTATAATCACATAATTGGAAAGCTCTCGTCGAGTAGATGAATTTGCATATATGATATGCCTAATTTGGATGTCGTATGAGAAACTTATGGCTTGTTGAAATATTTATGTTGATTTTATAGTTTGCATATTGTGCAAGTGTTTGTTTATGATATAGGATGAACTTAGTATTTAAATTAGGCTATATAGATGCATTGTATATTCGGAATGATTGTGGAGATGTTGAATTGAAGAATGTTTAGTATAGGATGAACCGAATCTATGTTGATTGATTGGATTAATATCAAAATGTCCACTTGTTTTTAACGATAAAATTGAGTTAGTTTAAAGGTGAATATACGATGACAACATATTCAAGTAACATTCAATCAGTCTAATCCACCTTAGGGTAAATTTATATTAAATTAATTTCACTAGTTGAATTAATGCAAGGGAACAAACCATGTAACATCCACGTAGTCTGTATTAACCAAAACGAGGAAAACATATTAATGTAGGTGATGGATCGGAGTTGGATGTACCGCTCCCGTCGTGAATTGGGAGTACTGACCGCAGAATTTAAGAATGGAGTTGATTTGTTCCTGATTATGTCTCATCAAAACCCAAACGTGGATAGAGCACAGGGAAAACTAAGGTGTCCGTGTAGACAATGTAGGAATAAGTGTTATCTACCTGATGATGACATCAAGTATCATCTACAATGCAATGGATTCGTACTGAATTACGAAAGGTGGACGTGTCACGGAGAGTCACACCACCCCACTAGTTCAGAGGTTCTTGAAACGGCCGGCTCTTCGAGGCCTGCCGCTGAAGATGCTTATATACAGATGGTGTTCGATGGTATGGGATTTGGTATTCCGATCACGACACCGCCCGAGGGAGGTGATGAAGGAGACGAGCATAGGGCCCCCGAGGAACCTAACGCACAAGAGAGTATGTTCTACCGTATGTTGGAGGCGGCGGACAAGGATCTGTGGCCTGGATGCAAGAAAATGACTTTATTGTCAACAATTGCTAGGTTGTTAAATATTAAGGCTGAACATAATCTGTCAGAGAGGTGTTTCGACACTTTATGCCAACTCATAATAGATACACTTCCCGAGGATAATGCCATGGTAAAGAACTTTTACGAGGCGAAGAAGCTACTGGAGGGGTTGGGGCTACCTGTTCAGAAAATAGATTGTTGTCCTAAAGGTTGTATGTTTTATTGGCGTGACGATGCATCATTAGATAGATGCAAGTTCTGTGACGGGCCTCGGTTTAGGGAAACAAATTCCACTTCACGGCTTGCACGCAAGTACATGTTCTACTTCCCACTAATGAAACTTTTTGACAATTTCCGTCCCACGAGCTTTTGCTAAAATTATACCAGGTTAGATTTATTACAAGAAAAGAGTTATGATTCACGGGAAAGGGTTTAGGGATACATCAAGATTATTAGTCTTTTTATTACTCAAGTGTGGTGCTTCAATTTCAAATGGCGCTGTGGTCCTCCCTGTCATGAAATGTTGACAAATCTCATGGCATAGCCGGGATAGGTTGACCTTCAGCCTGTCACACTGAAGATCCCCGGCAAGTATGCCATGATACTTCTCATCCATTCTTGCCATGAGAGTTCCTGCCATGAAACTTTTGGCAAGTTCCCACTACATGAGTATTTTCCGAAAAATCATGATCCTGGTCTAGATTTTATTTAATGAAACCAATTTATGATGGCGGAGTTGTGATTAGGGATATATTTATAAGTAGTCATGTTTTTATTGCTCGTGTTTAAGAAACTGTGGCCCGAAAGCGCACGGTGTCAAAAATTGCAGTAATTTATAGTAAGACCGGATCGTTCACTGGAGGATGTGCGATAGAAGCAGGTCCCACGTCGTTTTACTAGATTTTCCATTCGTATTGCTCAATAGGTTTGAAAGGTGATTAATAACTACTGACATGAATGTAAATTAGATCTAGAAAGCAGTAAATTAATCTACAAAGCAGATAAATCTATTCTAGAAAGCGGATAAGAATTATTCTAGGAATGCAGTAAATATTGTCTATGAAAGCAGGAAAAGGAGCATTGTGCCAACCGTGAAGTTGAGGCACAATGTGGACAGAAAGGACAGGAAGAAAAGAATGAAAGTTGGACAAGAGCAAAATACAGCAATATTAAACTTCCATTTTCATACGCAGATCGTTGTTTGGGATAATTCTTTCAGATAGCTAATTCTCATGCTCTCAATAAGGCTTTCCCTTTAACAGACAGGTACTTGCAATATGAGTTTACATGTTCCTAGGACCGCAAATTCCAAGATACCACAGATTCGTAACTGCCCTGGCCTGGGTATGTTACGTCATCTGTGGTGGATAAGCAACACCCGACACATCATTTATTGAAATGCCAAGTACCACTATCATTCTCCCATGTCACACCCAAAGATTTGAATCAAGCCCTAAACTATCCCTTAACTGTCAATCCTAGTAGCAGTTACACAACTATCAATACAACCGAGTGACCTCTAATGAAAGCGTTTAAAAGAAAGCGGTAAAGAAAGCATTTAAAGTCCTATCACTCGGAGGTTTTGAAAATCTGACCCTGGTAGTAAAAGACAGCTCCCCATCAGAATGAAGGAGTATGGATCAAGAATTCCCGGCTCCCAGTGGACCACTAGTGTGTTCACTTTCTTCCGGGTGATTATGAGATACAAACTAATGAAACGACCTAATAAATTAGTGCGTTCCGGATGCACTCATTCAGGACTCAAAAGTAGGCTTTGGCAGGAGAAAATAGCAGTTGAAAGAAAACTCAACCCTATCTTGGAAAATAACCAAGGCCTGAATGATGTTCCTCTAAGATTATTTACTACACTGTATTTGAATCCAAGTGGACCCCATCTCGGTGTAGCACCTAATCTTACATTTCCATCAACCAGCAATTTTGGAAAATAATGGATTTGAAAATCATTCCCTGTCAGGTACTAGACTCTCAGTTAAAACACAGACCCTTTCAGTCTAGACGAGACCTAATCGCTGAATCTGCTTCTTAATTCCCAAAATATAACCCTTGATAGAATATGAATTAGTCATAACTGAAGAATTTATCCCTTACTCAGATCCGGATTTTATAAAGAGGTTTTTGTTGGAAGTTTATAAAGCAATATCTGTTTAAGATCTAGACTTCTATTGTCCAAGGGAAGGATCCCAAAATAATTACAGACCACAACAGTACATAATATTATCATGCATAAGGATATATGGAAGTGTAAAATTAATTGACCCAAAATATAGAAGCGGGTCTAGACAGAATGTGAAACACAGAATGAAGTGGTCAAGGGACCAAAGTAATGGCAGAATAATCAGGTGGACTGTAAACATCTACTGTCCAATTTCCCAATCACTCGGATGGAGCGAATTTAGACAGCTTAGACCCTATAATGGTGGTGTCAACACCAGTTGGGCCTCCACTGTTTGTGAATTCGGATAAAAACCTACATGCTTCCCTTCTATAATGATCATCAGTTGGCATTGACTGATGCCAACTGACTCCCAGTACGGATTGGGATTCAGGTTTGGAAATTAAGATGACAAAAATAAAACTGTATCTAGATGGGAGTCAGCCGAGCAGCTATTGTAACCCCGGATGGGCAAACCGCCAAGGCTTCCACTGACAGCCATTCAGACCATGCAAAATAACGATTAGTAACTAATACCCAGAATACGAGCTAGTTATCCATGAGGGAGTACCCGCCAACATTATTCTGATGTATCCTTTACTAATGGTTCCACACAATACACAAAGACAAAATAAATAAGAAGCAAAAGAAGATCCATTGTATGAGAGACATTGGTTTCTCATGCAAGGTTGTGGATCGGGTCCACATGTAATGGTCTTAAATAATCCTTCCTACCATAATTAATTACAGTCCAGATTATCTGTTTAAGCCATCAGGATTTTGTTTATACAAGAATGTTTTAATGGCAATTGAACAAAGGTCCTTTAATCATGATGATCATTGAAGTTTGATTATTGCTAATCTCAATCTTTAATCATTGATGAGTCAAGGGTTCAATCAGTTAAGTGATGCCAATGGAGAATCAAAATTTGGGCAGCATAACACCCTATATTGCAATTCCAGAATGTTACATCTTAACCCGTGGGGCTATGATGTGAGTGTTGCAATATAAAATGGGGAAAGGATGAAATTTGTTTGAGATCAAATAGGGAGAGAAGAACCTTGTCGCTATATCATAAATGTTGTCGCGGACCGAGATCCGCGACATGGACATCCCGACAAGTTTTTAGAATTTTTGGCAGCATAACGCCTCTTTGTCGCTATGCAAGGTTTTGTCGCGGAACGTGGCTCCGCGACAAGGGTGACATCGCGACAAAGTGTTTTAATAAAATTCTAAAGCATTTGAACCTTTGTCGCTATGCATGGAGATTTTGTCGCGGAACGTGGTTCCGCGACAAGGTGTTCCGCGACAAAGTGTTCAAAGATTAAGAAACATGGCATAATTTTTCTGTCTCGGAATGGGATTTTGTCGCGGAACGTGGCTCCGCGACAAGATGATTCCGCGACAAGAAGCCATGAAGACAAAATGCAAGAGTTTGGCTCCTTTGTCGCTATGCATGGACAGTTTTGTCGCGGAACGTGGCTCCGCGACAAGGTATTCCGCGACAAAGGGTTTTAAATTTGGAGACAAGTGTCTTGAAACACCTTGGTCGCGGAACAGCCACTCTGTCGCGGAACGTGGTTCCGCGCCAGAAGGCGGTTGGCGCCCAAGGTGGTTCAGGACAAAAGTCAGAAAAAGCAGAAATGAACAGTGGCATGCAAACAGCGTGATCTCACCCTATTTCAGATCAAAAAGCTATTCTAAGCTAAAAATAAACAAGAACATACAAAATAAGGAAGAACATGCTTAAACAAAAATAACAAGACTGGGCAGGATATTAAAAATAAAGCAAGAGTCCTAATCTAGGGTTTGATCACACATCCACACAACATTATCCATAATATGCTAACAGTAACATAAAAATAACAAAATGGGGGTCAAATGACCCCAAAATGAAATAGAAAGCATAAATCCATGGGGTGTGAGACCCATTTCATGATTTGGGACACAAATGATGAATGTTTTCCCATATTATTGAAGAGGTGTTGTTAATACCCATGATTTGGGTATTACAAACCCTAAAACAAGAGTTTAGAAAACAAAACATAGTATAAAAATGGCTATCTAAGCACTGTGAACAGTAAAACACTAATCTAAGCTAAACTAAGTGCAAAAATTAAATAATACATAAAAATAAACCTAAACTACTCTACCTAAGAGAGAACTCCTACTGCTTGCCTTCAAGAACTTCTAAATTTCAAACTTCCAACCAACCAACCCTTAGCTCATGGGAGACACCTCATATTTATAGAAGTGTAACCCTAAGCCCATGGGCCTTGATTCTAGCCCATTGTGTCTTAAGACATCACACACATCACAGCTTTGTCTCGGAACATCAAGTTGGTCGCGGAACACACTGCATGTGGCAAGGCTTCTCGACTGGGTCTTGTGTCTCCATTTGTGCATCTTGGTCGCGGAATGGACCTTTGTCGCGGAGTCATGCTATCGCGACAAGGGTCATCGCGCCAGGGGCTTGGCTGGTCTCCTCTTCATTTGGGGGCCAGTTGGTCGCGGAGTATGCCTTTGTCGCGGAACACTGCATCGCGCCAAGGGCTTCCGCGACAAAGGTCTTCCTGGGCCTGCTGGATTGGGCCAGATGGGCCAAAAATATTCTTTTTGTGGGCTTTTCTATCTTTTTCCCATCTTTTTGTTTCCTTTTCTTTTTCTCATGTTTTTGGATTTTTCTAACATAAATATGTAATAAAATTACATATTTATGTCTTTTTCACACCAGCTTATTATTTTTACAATTATGCATAAATCAGTCCAATTCGACTGCTTTCTTACTTAATGTAAGACCGGAATGCGATCAAATGCCCGTTTAAGACACGGAAATGGATTGAAAATAATGGTCATTTTTGGCCATTATCAACATCCTCACATTTAATACTGATCGTCCCCGAGCAGTCAGAGTCAATGTTCCTAGGAACACGGACTCTACATATTCAATTCATTTTCGTGGCTTCATAAATCACATCCTTTTTGAATTGGGATAAGACAATCAAAACTACAAGTGTTGAATTCCCTTGATTGCAGTGTTTAATGAAATGATACTTGCTCACTATATCAGGCCTACAAATCAAACATTATTATCAATCCTTCATGAATATCATGTTTGAAAGATGCAAAGATTAAAAATTAGAATTAAGGTATGACACGAACATGTGTAATGAGAAAAGGCCTCACTTATAAGAGAATCGGAAAAATTCACTCACTCTCAATTGGGGTTTAATCATGAACGCTCAAGATCAAATTTAATTAAATTATCCCATAAGCTTGCAATCAGACCAACTCGCCACCGGCTCATTTCTTCAAATCGAGATCACTAGGTCTTATTTAAGGGTTATAACGGGGCGTACGGTTGTAACATTAGGTAGGAAAGGGAAATTATTGGGCTAAGAAGTGGCAAGAATTAATTCCATCATAGCTTGGCATTTTTATCTAAAATTTATGATCACCATTGTTTCTTTCTTTTTGATTTTCTTCTGCATGACATTAGACTATTGTCTAATTGCTTGTCATTCGCAATTTATTGTTGTTGACTGGAATTCAACATTTTTTTTTTTTTTTTTTTGAATCGGTTTATAGAATACCGATTTATAGTTTTCATGATGATCACAAACTTAATGCCTTTGATAGAATTCATTCTCGCACACTTGGGTTTGAATTTCTTGGTCTTTTTGTAAGGCTAGGAATAATATAGAAGGCTTCAAAGAAAAATTAGGCTTATAGGCTCAGATTGGTTATTCCTAAGGGGAAAATATTTTTGGGTTTGGATTTCAAACGAAGGCCAAAAATTTGGGTTTTTCTAAGTGCCTCGATCATATGCTCGATTTCGGGAATATGGCATGGTCTTGAATCGGTCCCAATTGCAAGTTCTAGTTTCCTTTAATCAAAATGATTCGCACATCAAAGAAAATGAATGAGTAAAAGTGACTCATGGCTCAAATCTCACAAGGTTGGATTGATTCATGTCATACAATATTCGCAAATTCAATCAAAGCTTAATTCTAACAATTTATTCAATCGAAATTTCTAACATGCAGATTTATTACCCAATAAGCTGATCGTATCATTAAATTTTTATAGCTCAAAACCTCAAGAATTCATGTCATGCATGTCTTCAATTATATTATCCCAATTTGAAAGTCTGAGGATTCAATCATAAGCCTAAATTCAACTTGTGAATTTAGAGCAAGTTTATGCATATCTTTGCTGGTTATTTAATTGAAAGCAGTAAAGAGGCACTGCTGACATACTGAGTATGTCAACAGCATATTTTTGGTCTGACAGTCACTTATTCATCTCGGACTGTACAGACATCTTTTCAAAGGAAAGCAGTAAAGAATTGTTCAGTGGTCTCAAAAGTTGAGTTCCAATTTTAGGGAAAGCAAATAAATACATCCGAGGCAAGGGATTCTCGTGCAGTTAATACGAACCTGCACACACAAAAGGAGGAAATCCCTTGCAGATTACTACTACTAGACTGGAAATAAAACAAAGCACGGTAAATTGGAACTAGGATTCTTCTTCCTTTCAGAACATGTAGCTAGCCCAGTGGAGATAGCTGGATAGCTCACACCGCAGACACCAATCATTGGGATCTGTTATGGCCTCGTGATCCCTGGGGCAGTAAACTCTGCCTTCCTGATCAGCCCATAGGAATGGGGTGTCTGGTTGGTCAACCATCCACTCGAGGACATTGACGGATGTGTCTTGGAAGACTGACCATCTTGTTACTATCCTGTCAATCATCCTGATTCCCTGCTCGACCTGCCCTGTGTCCTCCTTGCTCATGAGCATCAACCCGTAGGCAAAGATTGTCGCTTTATGATTGTCCTCAATTCCCAGGCGTAGCAGTTCATAGGCTTGCTCTTCATTCCCCTCTGCAAATGCCAACATTGCTGGAATGATTTGGAGATTGTGGTTTCCAGCCTGGTCGCATGTCCGAAGGAATCTTCGCTTCTCCCAACGATAGTACTCCCGCCCTCTCTTTATAGTGGATGTGTTGACCTCGCATCGTTTGTAGACGATGGAGAGGTTTCCGGCATCCCTGAATTTCTTGCAGGTTTGCTGTGCTTTGAAGGCTTCACTGATGTCATTCTCTCCTACACGAGAGAGGATTTCACCCAGGAGCTCGAGGGGTAAGTCCAGCAGATGGGTTTCTTCGGGTGCAGGGTCTGGGTTTGGAAGATTGTCCCTGAAAAGATAAGAAGTGATGAATCCAATTTTTATGTAATTTTCGGAAATTATTCAAGTTTAGAAACCAACATCCTCACATTTAGAGCTTTGCTCTAGATGTGAGATTATTACATTTCCGACTTGAATTTTCATTTAAAGCACAAGTAAACAATATTTGGTTTTAAATGGGCTAAGGAGCCCAAAATAAAATAAAATTGGCCATTGGGCCTAAAATCTTTTTAATGGGCCATAGGGCCCAAAAGTTTTCAGTTTATTAAACAAGTCCGAGACACTTGTTGGAAGTGGAATGAGATGGATAGGTGGAAATGGAATGCTCGAATATTGGAATGTGCAATGGAGACGTGGCGGAACGGATTTGCTATTTCTGGATAGCTTGGACTGTTTGGACAGTTTTAGCATCCAAAAATTTGCAAACACTGTTTTTAATTTTAAAAATGGTTGACTTGTTTTATTTAATAAAAGTGGGATGTGAGTGGTCCCATTTTTGATTTTTGAAAAGGATAGCAGTTAAGTGACAAAATACTGCTATCTTACTCACACTAATGCTCCATTGGGAACAAAACTCAAGTCAAACATTAAACAAAAATAACTCTTTTTGCCTTTTTCTAAAAGGTTGCTTTTATTAAAAGTGGAAGCTTCCTATTGGGTGTTTGTACTATGTTTCCATAAACAAACAAACATTTATTCCCATGAGATTTCTAACATGAGAACAAATATGCCCAAAAAGATCTTCTATCTTTATTACACCACCCACACTGTGCACATCACATCAGGATCAATCAAACTAATAACATCAAGATATTCAAAACAATACCCAAATGTTTATCAGTTTGTTCTTTCCAGTTTTAAACTTCAAAAATCTGTGAACCTTTACCAGTTTTAACACCCTTTAGCAGTTTTCAAAACAAGTTCTCAAAAACTTCAAAATGGTGCTCAAAGCCGAGAGCACTCAAAACCTCCAAAAATCTGAAGTTAGATGTGCACACTAACAACACCACACCACGAACACAACAAAATAAAATAAATAAAAGAACTAAGGGGTCCGAAGGGGGGCTATGACCATGGTGAAAATAGGGTTTACCCTCTCCTCCTTGGCTCGGGTCTAGGCACGGGTCCAAGGATTGGGAGGGGTCCATGAAATCGGTCCATAGTTTCCCTTAGAAATGGCGTGCAAGAGTGCGAAGAACACGTGGTGTTCGTTCGGATGAGAGAAAAATGGGGGAGAAGAAGATGAAGAAACTGAAAGAAGTTGAAATGACAGGAGGAAGGTGAAAAGAAACTGGAGGGGGTGGGGGGGTATAAATACTTGAACTTTTGTCGCGGAATCCGAGACTTTGTCGCGGAACACGGTTCCGCGACAAGGCATAGCGACATTAGAGTAGTCGCGGAGTTGAGGGTTGGTCGCGGAGTCATGCTCCTCGACAAGGCTACCGCGACAAAGTTCAGTATGGAGACAGTCAACGCAAGTCATGTCGCGGAGCAGGGCTTGGTCGCGGAGCCATGCTCCGCGACAAGGTGCATCGCGACAAGATGTGGGGAAATGGTTAAGAAGGGAAAAGGGAGTTTGTCGCGGAGTAGGGCCTGGTCGCGATGCATGACATCGCGACAAAGGTCCTTCCGCGACAAAGGATTTTGAATTTTCAAATTTTCTTGGACTGGGCCCGAGTGTGGTATCGGGCCTGCGTCCATTTTATTTGACTTGGGCTGAATGAATTTAGTCCAAGTAAATTCAAAATGCAGGGCTGAAAATTAAATAATCCACTTGCATAAAATTAGGTTGGGTCAGTTCCATTTTATCTGTGAATTTTGTTTCGGGTCTTGAATTTCTTCAATTCCCGAGAACATTTTCTCAGATTTATAGAACTAATCCAACCAAGAACCTGGTTTTCCATGTTGCTGTTATCTGCTCCTTCTTTTTGGTGGTTCTGAACTTCTGCAAGACAGACAAATAAGACGCATTAGATTTTCTCCAAATATCAACATCCTCACATTTAGAGTCTTAGTACTCTAAATGTTTAATTGATCTTTGGGTACTTTCTTGCCATGAAATAAATACTGTAAATATATACTATATATATAAACTGAATTTTTTTTTTTTTTTTTGTGTTTTTAAATGCTGTTTCTTATTGAGTGTAAGCCGGGTCTGCCACTGCTTGGCTTTCTTTCTCCGGATCGAACTGTCCGAGGTACTCTTTCAATCGCTGTCCATTCACCACTATATCGCCCCTGCCAGTTCGAATCCTGACAGCTCCATTTTTGAACACCTCTAGTACTTCATGTGGTCCTTCCCATCTAGATTTGAGCTTTCCGGGGAACAGCTTCAACCTAGTATTGAACAAAAACACATGTTGACCAACATAAAAATACTTAGGCTTGATCCGGCGATCGTGCAACTTCTGGGTCCGCTCCTTGTAAATTCGAGAGCTTTCATAAGCTTGCGCTCGTATTTCCTCAATTTCATTGAGGTCCAACTTACGTTTGCTCTGAGCAACTTTCGGATCGAAGTTAAGCGTTTTAACGGCCCAGTAAGCTTTATGCTCTAGCTCTACAGGCAAATGACAGGCTTTTCCGTAGACCAGCCTATATGGAGACATCCCGATGGGAGTCTTATATGCTGTGCGGTATGCCCATAGAGCATCATTGAGCTTACGTGCCCAATCCTTACGGGTTATCCCGACAGTGGCTTCGAGTATGTGTTTGATTTCGCGATTGGATACTTCGACTTGACCACTAGTCTGAGGATGGTAAGGCGTGCCTATCTTATGGAGGATCCCATTTTTACTCATTAAAGTTTCAAAACCTTTATTAATAAAGTGTGTTCCTCCATCAGATATCACCACCCTAGGTACGCCAAATCGACTGAAAATGTTGTTCTTGAGGAACTTGATGACTTGGCTACCATCATTGGTTGGTAATGCGACAGCCTCGACCCATTTGGACACGTAATCGACAGCTACCAAGATATAGTAGTTTCCACCAGATGGTGGAAACGGTCCCATGAAGTCGATGCCCCATACATCAAAGATCTCAAGTGTGAGAATCCCCTTTTGAGGCATCTCATCCCTCTTGGAGATGTTTCCTAATCTTTGGCATCTGTCACAGCCCTTAACAAATGTCCTGCAATCCTCATAGATGTGAGGCCAATAAAATCCACATTCGAGGACCTTGTGGGCCGTTCGAGCGGGCCCATGGTGACCTCCATATTCTGATTCATGGCATTTTCTGACAATTTGATAAGCTTCATGCTCGGTCACACATCGCCTGATTATTAAATCAGGGCAGTGTTTGAAGAGATAAGGTTCTTCCCAGAAGTAACTTAATACATCTCGTTTGAACTTATTCCTCTGATGATAGTTCGAGAACTGTGGGGTTACTCCGCATGCCAAGAAGTTAGCGATGTCGGAAAACCATGGACAAGCTTGATTATGCAGATGCAACGCGAACAACTGTTCGTCCGGGAAATCTTCATTGACGGCTTTTTCATTTTTATCATTATCTAATCGAGATAAGTGGTCAGCAGCACCATTATCTCGACCTCGCCTATCTTTTATTATGATGTCGAATTCTTGCAACAGAAGTACCCACCTGATTAATCGAGGTTTTGCATCTTGTTTGCTAAACAAGTATCTCAATGCTGTATGATCGGTGTATACTATGGTCTTTGTACCTATCAGGTACTGTCTGAACTTGTCAAACGCGAAGACTACAGCATACATCTCTTTTTCCGTTGTGGTGTAGTTAACTTGGGCCTCATTCAGGGCATGACTTGCGTAATGAATTACGCAGTGTCTCCCATCCTTATGTTGTCCAAGAACTGCGCCTACGGCGAGACCACTAGCATCGCACATTACCTCGAAAGGTATTGACCAATCGGGTGGTTGCACTATCGGTGCAGAAACCAACATCTTCTTGAGCGTGTCAAAGGCTTGGACACACGCTTCATTTATTAAGAAAGGATTTTCTTTACAAAGCAGATTAGTGAGCGGCTTGGCAATTTTAGAGAAATCCTTAATGAATCGCCGGTAAAAACCGGCATGCCCTAAGAAGCTCCTAACTGATTTGATCGAGTTAGGAAGAGGGAGATTGGAAATGATGGAAACTTTGGCTGGATCAACTTCAATGCCTGCACGAGAGATGCGATGACCTAACACTATGCCCTCAGTAACCATAAAATGGCACTTTTCCCAATTTAAAACCAAGTTAGTGTCTTCACCTCTTTAAAATCTTAGCAAGATTGGTCAAACAATCTTCGAACGTATCTCCATATACAGAGAAGTCATCCATGAAGACCTCAATGCATTTTTCGATAAATTCAGAGAAAATAGACATCATGCATCTTTGAAAAGTAGCAGGTGCATTGCACAAACCAAAAGGCATCCGTCGATAGGCAAAAGTGCCGTACGGGCAAGTAAAAGTGGTTTTCTCATGGTCTTCACTGGAAATAACAATCTGATTATAACCAGAATAACCATCCAAAAAGCAATAAAACTCTCTCCCTGCCAACCTCTCAAGCATCTGATCAATGAATGGCAATGGAAAATGGTCCTTGCGTGTGGCCTCATTCAGCTTCCGGTAATCGATACAAACTCTCCATCCGGTCACTGGCCTGGTTGCAACCTCTTCTCCTTGCTCATTCTTGGTTATGCACATCCCTCCTCGTTTGGGTACGACCTGCACTGGGCTAACCCATTTGCTATCAGAGATAGGATAGATTATACCAGCATCTAAGAGCTTGATAACTTCTTTCCTTACCACTTCCTGCATAAGGGGGTTCAATCGCCTCTGAGGTTGACGGGAGGGTTTAAACTCTTCTTCCATTAGAATCCTGTGCATGCAAATAGAAGGGCTTATTCCTTTTATATCAGAAATGGTCCAACCTATTGCATGTACATGTTTCTTAAGAACGACCACCAGAGCATTTTCTTGCTCTTGAGAGAGCTTAGCCGAAACAATCACGGGTAACTTTTTATGTTCTGCGAGAAACGCGTACTTGAGATGATCGGGTAGTGTTTTAAGTTCAAGCTCTGGTGGACATTCAACGGAAGGGAGTAGTTTGCGAGAATTGGGTAGTGGGAGAACAGATTTACCTTCGGGATCCTGCATCAGTACAGGATCCTCTTCCTCCTCTTGGTTGGCGTCCTCATGGAAGTCCATGCCATCAAATTCCTCCAAATCCCCTGTTTCGGGATCGGCGAAGTGAACGGCTTTGCATTCTTTGTGCTCCACGCCAGCAGGCTTCAGTACCTGCTTTGATGGTTCATCCAGCATCATTTCACACTCAAGTTCAGAGTCAAGCTCTTCCCTAACTATTACATTTTCAAATGAAAAACAAGAACTGTCATTCGGAAATTTCTGCAACTTCTCCATATCAAAGATGATCTCCTCGCCATCGACCCTTAAGGTGACTTTTCCAGATTTAGCGTCAATCAGTGCACCACCAGTGGCTAGGAATGGGCGTCCAAGGATAAGCGGCATTTCAGAATCCTCTTTAATGTCGAGGACGATGAAGTCGACCGGGAAAAGAACCTGCCCGGTTTTGACTACAACATCCTTAAGGATTCCTACGGGCTGAGTGATCGATCTGTCTGCAAGTTGCAGTCTCATCTTGACCGGTTGAATTTCTCCAAGCTTAAGGCGAACAGCCATAGCTAGTGGCATCACATTGATGCTTGATCCTAAATCACAGAGCCCCATACTCACTTTGGCCTTTCCGAATTGTACTGGAAGTGTGCAACATCCGGTGTCCTCTTTCTTTTCAGGCATTCTCCTCTGAACAATGGCACTGCACGTGCTGTTGAGAATAATTACCTCTTCCTGCTCAACCTGCCTTTTTCCTGAAATCAATTCTTTCAAGAACTTAGCATAGATGGGCATTTCGGAAATCATTTCTGTGAGAGGAATGGTTATCTCTACAGACTTTAATCGTTGCAGAAATTTCTTGAATTTAAGATCATGTTCTTTATTTTTAAGCCGCGCAGGATAAGGAATCCTGGGCATGTACTTGTTATTAGCAATTTTTGGTGGTGAAGGGAAGGAAGTTGTACCTTCACCTGTACCCTTATCTGGTTCAGCCGTTTCAGGCGCAGCTTCAGTCTGCAATTCGGCTGTCTCTTTTTCTGCTTCGTTCCCATTATCAGCTTCCTTACCAGCATTGTCAATAATATCATCTTCTTCAAATTCCGCTCCAGTATCCGCTCCCTTTGGTCCAGCTAGTACTCTCCCAGATTTCAAGGTTATTGCCTTGCATTGCGGGTTCTTTTCCGCAGTACTAGGCAACGTTCCTTTGTCCCTTTTCTGCATCTCATTAGCCATCTGTGTAACTTGGGTCTCCACATTTCTGATGGAGGCCTGCAGTTGATTGTTGATCTCTTTCTGACTAGTGATGAAATCAGTCATCAGATTCTCAAGCCTTGAAGGAGGCTTTTGATTCTGATTCTGATTTTGCTGCTGATTCTGATTCCACTGGCCTTGGTTTGGGACAAACTGAGGCTGGAAATTCTGATTGGGCTGAAAGTTCTGGAAATTCTGAGGCGGCCTCTGCTGGATCTGAGGTTGGAAACCTGGATTCTGAAAATGTTGGCCCCTGTTCTGATTGAATCCCTGATTCTGCTGAGGGTTGAACTGTTGTTGCTGTGGCTTGTTCAAGAGATGTGAGTTCAAGGCGTTGTTGTTTGAATAAGACAAATTCGGGTGTCTATTTGGAAAAGCTCCTGCATAGTTACAGCTCTCTGCTGTGACTTGCTCGCATGTGTCAGTTGCATGAGCACCTTGACACAGTCCACAGATCACATCAGTTTGCTGTCCCTGCGCAGAACTTCCAACTCCTTGATTCACAGATAACGCTGCCACTTGCTCTTGAAGCTTTTCAATGTCTGACTTCTCTACTGTACCTACAACACACAGACCACGAGGGGGAGTGGGATTACCATCATCAGTTAGAACAGAACGGTTGACACTCATGGCTTCAATCTTTGCCCAGGCTTGGTCCATTGGTATGTAGAGCAAATGTTGACCACCGACAGCATCAAGCATGGATTTCCATGCTGGGGTCAGACCACTGTAGAACTTTCTCAGTCTCTCCCAGTCATGGAAACCATGTTGAGGACACTTTCTGAGTAGGTTGAAGAATCTTTCCTTTGCATCATACAAGGACTCGTCGGGTTTCATCTTGAATTCCGCAATTTTGGAGCGGCATTCATCCACCTTGGACTCCGGGAAGTATTTTGCTAGGAAGTTTCTGATCACATCTTCCCATGTAGACTTCTGATTTACGGGCAGTGACTTGTACCATGTTCGTGCTCCGCTTGTCAGAGAGAAGGGAAATAGCCTTAGTCGAATGGTGTTTGCGGGTACATCACGATTTTTGATCGTGTCACACAATTCTAGGAAGGTTTGCAGGTGATCATGGGGATCTTCATGACTTGCTCCGGCAAACTGGTTGCTCTGGACTAGATTGATTAGGGCCGGTTTTAGTTCGAAATTCCTGGCCAAGAATGGAGCTTGTCCCGGAATGTTCAGATATGGCTCTAAAATCGGCTGCATGTAATCAGCAGCAGCTGCTGCTTGATGATTGTTCTCAGGCCCGCCTTGGTATTGCTGTGGGTAGTAGTTCTGAGGCATGAAATAGTTCCTTGGATCATTGAAATCATTCGGATTCGGGGGGTTCTGATGGGGGTTATGGTATTGCTGATTCTGTTGGTTTGGGAAATTTTGCTGATTTGGTTGGTTTTGGTTGTTTGGTGGGTTTTGGTTCGGGTTGGGAGGGGGTGCCTCGAAGTGCTGCTGGTCCATGTTTGGTGGATTCCCACCTCCTTGTATGATCTGGGGAGGGGGATCATCCAAATCATCATGATCAGCATCTTCGGGGTCTTCCTCAATGTTGTGAAGTGGGGGATTGGGTTGAATGATTGGTGGGATGTCAGGGTTTGCCATTTCAGAGATGTCGCTGCTGGTGCTTGGCGAAAGTAATGCCTGTCGTTCCCGTTCCCTTCTTCGTTTAGTCTCCGCCCTAAGACGTCGAGCTGTCTTTTCTATCTCGGAATTAAACGGGATCTCGGCTGGCGTCTGCTTCCTCCTTTGCATAGAACAACGGCTTCAATAATGACAGTACCTGTACAATCCCCAGGTTAGAAGTGGTTCTGAAGGTGAATATTTATAATTATATGTATTTATAATTATATGTATAGGCTACTCTAGGAGCAATGAGGAATGTAATTCTCTAAATAAAACGGCGCTGCATCCTCCCCGGCAACGGCGCCATGAAACTTTTTGACAATTTCCGTCCCACGAGCTTTTGCTAAAATTATACCAGGTTAGATTTATTACAAGAAAAGAGTTATGATTCACGGGAAAGGGTTTAGGGATACATCAAGATTATTAGTCTTTTTATTACTCAAGTGTGGTGCTTCAATTTCAAATGGCGCTGTGGTCCTCCCTGTCATGAAATGTTGACAAATCTCATGGCATAGCCGGGATAGGTTGACCTTCAGCCTGTCACACTGAAGATCCCCGGCAAGTATGCCATGATACTTCTCATCCATTCTTGCCATGAGAGTTCCTGCCATGAAACTTTTGGCAAGTTCCCACTACATGAGTATTTTCCGAAAAATCATGATCCTGGTCTAGATTTTATTTAATGAAACCAATTTATGATGGCGGAGTTGTGATTAGGGATATATTTATAAGTAGTCATGTTTTTATTGCTCGTGTTTAAGAAACTGTGGCCCGAAAGCGCACGGTGTCAAAAATTGCAGTAATTTATAGTAAGACCGGATCGTTCACTGGAGGATGTGCGATAGAAGCAGGTCCCACGTCGTTTTACTAGATTTTCCATTCGTATTGCTCAATAGGTTTGAAAGGTGATTAATAACTACTGACATGAATGTAAATTAGATCTAGAAAGCAGTAAATTAATCTACAAAGCAGATAAATCTATTCTAGAAAGCGGATAAGAATTATTCTAGGAATGCAGTAAATATTGTCTATGAAAGCAGGAAAAGGAGCATTGTGCCAACCGTGAAGTTGAGGCACAATGTGGACAGAAAGGACAGGAAGAAAAGAATGAAAGTTGGACAAGAGCAAAATACAGCAATATTAAACTTCCATTTTCATACGCAGATCGTTGTTTGGGATAATTCTTTCAGATAGCTAATTCTCATGCTCTCAATAAGGCTTTCCCTTTAACAGACAGGTACTTGCAATATGAGTTTACATGTTCCTAGGACCGCAAATTCCAAGATACCACAGATTCGTAACTGCCCTGGCCTGGGTATGTTACGTCATCTGTGGTGGATAAGCAACACCCGACACATCATTTATTGAAATGCCAAGTACCACTATCATTCTCCCATGTCACAGCCAAAGATTTGAATCAAGCCCTAAACTATCCCTTAACTGTCAATCCTAGTAGCAGTTACACAACTATCAATACAACCGAGTGACCTCTAATGAAAGCGTTTAAAAGAAAGCGGTAAAGAAAGCATTTAAAGTCCTATCACTCGGAGGTTTTGAAAATCTGACCCTGGTAGTAAAAGACAGCTCCCCATCAGAATGAAGGAGTATGGATCAAGAATTCCCGGCTCCCAGTGGACCACTAGTGTGTTCACTTTCTTCCGGGTGATTATGAGATACAAACTAATGAAACGACCTAATAAACTAGTGCGTTCCGGATGCACTCATTCAGGACTCAAAAGTAGGCTTTGGCAGGAGAAAATAGCAGTTGAAAGAAAACTCAACCCTATCTTGGAAAATAACCAAGGCCTGAATGATGTTCCTCTAAGATTATTTACTACACTGTATTTGAATCCAAGTGGACCCCATCTCGGTGTAGCACCTAATCTTACATTTCCATCAACCAGCAATTTTGGAAAATAATGGATTTGAAAATCATTCCCTGTCAGGTACTAGACTCTCAGTTAAAACACAGACCCTTTCAGTCTAGACGAGACCTAATCGCTGAATCTGCTTCTTAATTCCCAAAATATAACCCTTGATAGAATATGAATTAGTCATAACTGAAGAATTTATCCCTTACTCAGATCCGGATTTTATAAAGAGGTTTTTGTTGGAAGTTTATAAAGCAATATCTGTTTAAGATCTAGACTTCTATTGTCCAAGGGAAGGATCCCAAAATAATTACAGACCACAACAGTACATAATATTATCATGCATAAGGATATATGGAAGTGTAAAATTAATTGACCCAAAATATAGAAGCGGGTCTAGACAGAATGTGAAACACAGAATGAAGTGGTCAAGGGACCAAAGTAATGGCAGAATAATCAGGTGGACTGTAAACATCTACTGTCCAATTTCCCAATCACTCGGATGGAGCGAATTTAGACAGCTTAGACCCTATAATGGTGGTGTCAACACCAGTTGGGCCTCCACTGTTTGTGAATTCGGATAAAAACCTACATGCTTCCCTTCTATAATGATCATCAGTTGGCATTGACTGATGCCAACTGACTCCCAGTACGGATTGGGATTCAGGTTTGGAAATTAAGATGACAAAAATAAAACTGTATCTAGATGGGAGTCAGCCGAGCAGCTATTGTAACCCCGGATGGGCAAACCGCCAAGGCTTCCACTGACAGCCATTCAGACCATGCAAAATAACGATTAGTAACTAATACCCAGAATACGAGCTAGTTATCCATGAGGGAGTACCCGCCAACATTATTCTGATGTATCCTTTACTAATGGTTCCACACAATACACAAAGACAAAATAAATAAGAAGCAAAAGAAGATCCATTGTATGAGAGACATTGGTTTCTCATGCAAGGTTGTGGATCGGGTCCACATGTAATGGTCTTAAATAATCCTTCCTACCATAATTAATTACAGTCCAGATTATCTGTTTAAGCCATCAGGATTTTGTTTATACAAGAATGTTTTAATGGCAATTGAACAAAGGTCCTTTAATCATGATGATCATTGAAGTTTGATTATTGCTAATCTCAATCTTTAATCATTGATGAGTCAAGGGTTCAATCAGTTAAGTGATGCCAATGGAGAATCAAAATTTGGGCAGCATAACACCCTATATTGCAATTCCAGAATGTTACATCTTAACCCGTGGGGCTATGATGTGAGTGTTGCAATATAAAATGGGGAAATGATGAAATTTGTTTGAGATCAAATAGGGAGAGAAGAACCTTGTCGCTATATCATAAATGTTGTCGCGGACCGAGATCCGCGACATGGACATCCCGACAAGTTTTTAGAATTTTTGGCAGCATAACGCCTCTTTGTCGCTATGCAAGGTTTTGTCGCGGAACGTGGCTCCGCGACAAGGGTGACATCGCGACAAAGTGTTTTAATAAAATTCTAAAGCATTTGAACCTTTGTCGCTATGCATGGAGATTTTGTCGCGGAACGTGGTTCCGCGACAAGGTGTTCCGCGACAAAGTGTTCAAAGATTAAGAAACATGGCATAATTTTTCTGTCTCGGAATGGGATTTTGTCGCGGAACGTGGCTCCGCGACAAGATGATTCCGCGACAAGAAGCCATGAAGACAAAATGCAAGAGTTTGGCTCCTTTGTCGCTATGCATGGACAGTTTTGTCGCGGAACGTGGCTCCGCGACAAGGTATTCCGCGACAAAGGGTTTTAAATTTGGAGACAAGTGTCTTGAAACACCTTGGTCGCGGAACAGCCACTCTGTCGCGGAACGTGGTTCCGCGCCAGAAGGCGGTTGGCGCCCAAGGTGGTTCAGGACAAAAGTCAGAAAAAGCAGAAATGAACAGTGGCATGCAAACAGCGTGATCTCACCCTATTTCAGATCAAAAAGCTATTCTAAGCTAAAAATAAACAAGAACATACAAAATAAGGAAGAACATGCTTAAACAAAAATAACAAGACTGGGCAGGATATTAAAAATAAAGCAAGAGTCCTAATCTAGGGTTTGATCACACATCCACACAACATTATCCATAATATGCTAACAGTAACATAAAAATAACAAAATGGGGGTCAAATGACCCCAAAATGAAATAGAAAGCATAAATCCATGGGGTGTGAGACCCATTTCATGATTTGGGACACAAATGATGAATGTTTTCCCATATTATTGAAGAGGTGTTGTTAATACCCATGATTTGGGTATTACAAACCCTAAAACAAGAGTTTAGAAAACAAAACATAGTATAAAAATGGCTATCTAAGCACTGTGAACAGTAAAACACTAATCTAAGCTAAACTAAGTGCAAAAATTAAATAATACATAAAAATAAACCTAAACTACTCTACCTAAGAGAGAACTCCTACTGCTTGCCTTCAAGAACTTCTAAATTTCAAACTTCCAACCAACCAACCCCTAGCTCATGGGAGACACCTCATATTTATAGAAGTGTAACCCTAAGCCCATGGGCCTTGATTCTAGCCCATTGTGTCTTAAGACATCACACACATCACAGCTTTGTCTCGGAACATCAAGTTGGTCGCGGAACACACTGCATGTGGCAAGGCTTCTCGACTGGGTCTTGTGTCTCCATTTGTGCATCTTGGTCGCGGAATGGACCTTTGTCGCGGAGTCATGCTATCGCGACAAGGGTCATCGCGCCAGGGGCTTGGCTGGTCTCCTCTTCATTTGGGGGCCAGTTGGTCGCGGAGTATGCCTTTGTCGCGGAACACTGCATCGCGCCAAGGGCTTCCGCGACAAAGGTCTTCCTGGGCCTGCTGGATTGGGCCAGATGGGCCAAAAATATTCTTTTTGTGGGCTTTTCTATCTTTTTCCCATCTTTTTGTTTCCTTTTCTTTTTCTCATGTTTTTGGATTTTTCTAACATAAATATGTAATAAAATTACATATTTATGTCTTTTTCACACCAGCTTATTATTTTTACAATTATGCATAAATCAGTCCAATTCGACTGCTTTCTTACTTAATGTAAGACCGGAATGCGATCAAATGCCCGTTTAAGACACGGAAATGGATTGAAAATAATGGTCATTTTTGGCCATTATCAACTAACAAACCGATTAAAAAGGTTGTACGCTTCAGAGACGACTGCGGAGCATATGACTTGGCATGTTGGACATGACCATGGGTCTTCCGGTGAGATGTGTCATCCATGCGACTCGAGGGCATGGAAGCACTTTGACACAATTCATCCAGTTTTTGCTGCTGAGGGACGGAATGTCCGTTTGGGCTTATGCACGGATGGTTTCCAACCATTTGGTCAATCAGGTTCACAGTACTCTTGTTGGCCTGTTATTATAACACCTTACAATCTCCCGCCCGGCATGTGCATGAAAGATGAATACATGTTCCTGACATGTATAATCCCTGGGAGATCAAGCCCAAAACAAGGGATAGATGTGTACCTACAGCCATTGATAGCAGAGCTATTGGATTTGTGGGAAGTTGGGGTCACAACATACGACAAATATTCCAAACAAAACTTTCAGCTGAAGGCGGCATTGATGTGGACAATTGGGGACTTCCCAGCGTATTCTATGATGTCTGGTTGGAGCACATATGGGAAAACAGCTTGCCCGGTATGTATGGAAGAGACGGAATCCATTAGGCTAAAAGAGGGTGGCAAACAGTCCTGGTTCGACGTTCACAGGAGGTTTCTGCCTCCCGATCATCCTTTCAGAGTTGATAAGTCAAAATTCACGAAAAACCGAGAGGAACACGGGTCGGCACCAAGGTATAAGTGCGGTGAAGAGGTGCTTGAAGACATTGAAATGCATGGAATGCGACGGCTTACGGAATTAGGAGGAGCTGAGGAGAATGCAGTGCTTAGTAAGACTTGTGGATGGAAAAAAAGGAGTATCTTTTGGGATCTACCATATTGGAAGACGAATTTGGTTAGACACAATTTGGATGTCATGCATATTGAGAAAAATATGTTCGAGAATGTTTTCAACACAGTTATGGACGTTCAGGGTAAGACAAAAGATAATGCGAAAGCACGGGAAGACCTCATGTCATTGTGCAATAGGCCTGAACTGCATAGGGACAATCGTACCGGTAGATATCCAAAAGCAGTATATACAATGGACAAGGAGAGACGGGATATATTTTTGAAATGGGTTGCAGGGTTAAAGTTTCCCGATGGATTTGTTTCCAACCTGGGCAGATGCATAGATATGAACAAACATAGAATGTTTGGAATGAAGAGTCATGACTGCCATATTTTTTTACAGCGGCTCCTACCGATAGGTTGGCGGGATCTGCTCCCGAAGAGTGTGTGGGAACCCATAGCAGAGTTGAGCATCTTTTTCCGGGCTTTGACTGCGAAAACAATTAAGATTGAAGACTTAGACAAATTGGCCTTCGATATTCCAGTTCTTTTATGTAAGTTGGAAGCAATTTTCCCACCATCATTCTTCGACTGCATGGAACATCTTCCCATCCATCTACCTCACGAAGCCAGGCTTGGCGGTCCCGTTCAGTTCAGATGGATGTACCCGTATGAGAGGTGAATTTTTACATACATTTACATTTTTTATGCAATTTATGAATTCATTCTATTCACTGTGAGGACCAATATTGTGTTGCATTCTAACTTGCAGATATCTGAATCGCTTGAAGAGGACTGTGCGCAACAAGGCGCATGTAGAAGGGAGTATTTGCAACGCATATATGGTGAGAGAGGCCGCAATTTTCTGCTCTCATTACTTTGAGAAGCATGTGTTCACACGTGAGAGGAATGTGCCAAGGAATGATGACGGTGGCATAATTCAATATGATGATAGACTACCTAGTGTATTTACGCACTCCGGACGTGCCCAAGGGAAAGCAACAAAGAGACGACTGTGTGGGAAAGAGTTGAACGCCGTACATAATTACCTCCTCTTAAATTGTAAAGAGATCGAACCGTACCTCGAGTAAGTTCTAATTATTATCTTTCAATTAGTAAACTGTTAGCGTGGGTAACATAACTAATGTCCTTGTCTTACCAATAGGATATTCCAAGAGCAGCTGCTGGAAGATCACCCTGGTCTAAGTGTTACAGATATATGGGCAACGCAGTCCGCGGACTTTTCTAAATGGTTTTTAGATTACGTGACCGAACATCCACCCGATAATGCATGCGTTTACCATGTGGCACAGGGCCCGCTTCCAATTGGTACATCATATCCTATGTACTTTACCAATGGAATGAAATTTCACACGGAATCTCATGGAATGCAGAAGTCGACATACAATAGTGGAGTGTGTATCACGTCGGAAGAACAGGGAGACTACTACGGTATCATCGAAGAGATTATAGTCATAGAGTACCGTGCGTTGCCTATCAAGCAGACAACAGTCTTCAAATGCAGGTGGTTTGACCCCCGCGAAGGAATTGGGACACGAACTCATGCGAACTATAAGATTGTTGAAATAAACCAATCAAAATCTTTAAACGTATATGAGCCTTTTATTTTTGCTCATCAAGCCGAGCAAGTTTGCTATGTACCGTTCCCAACCAACAGACAAGCGGCTAATCGGAATGAGTGGTTGGCTGTTTGTAAAGTCAAACCACGAGGTATAATAACGGTTAAGCAAGGGGAAGAGGCAGATGCATTCCAGGATGATGTCCCCGAGCATGGTTACATCAACACTGCAAATATCACGTCGACGCGAGAGCCCTTGACAGACGGTGAGGTGCAATATGTTGATCTACAACTCAACGAGGGTATTGAATCAGAATCTTCGATAGACACTGATACTACTTCAGAAGAGACTGGCACCGATGATCCATCAGAGGAGACTTCGGATGATGACTCTGAAATATAAAATGTGACAATCTAATTAATGAAATTCCAATAAAGTGCATTCTTTGTGTAATATAATATCCTCTTTTATTTTCTAATATTATTCCACTTTTGCAGATGAGTGACCAAGGGGGTGGCTCGTCATCGGGCACACCGCGTGGGACAGGGTCCCAAAGGCGGGGATCGGGGACCCCAGCGAGAGGGTCTAGGCTGGCGTCTGCTCTTCGGGCGGCCCGAGAGGCGTATCAGCGCCAGACTGCAGGTATTTATCACAACAGGCTTCTACATTCATTTCTTATAGTATTGTTTGTATTTACATTTACCATTTGTTGAACAATAGTGAACGAAGCTGAGCCAGAGGAACAGCCCGAGGAGGCACCTGCAGGGACGATGACTCAGGTCCCAGAGACTCCCCCACCTCACACTCCAGGTACGAGTAATTCATAATTATTATATTACGTTATTTATTTACTACAATTAAAATGTTATGTACATTCCTAGGTTCGTCGGGTTCTACACAGGGGGCAGCTCCAGCCACCCAGTTAGGTGGAGCTAGGCTGCTCGTTGAGCCCAGGGACGATGGGGTGTAAGTGTTATGTTTTACTTCATTCGTATCAAATTTCATTTGACACTATAACACTTTGGTTTATATTATATTTTTGTCGGTTTATCATCATTGTATTCGACAGCATAGAGTTCTCAAACGCTGTGGTGAGGAAGATCACAGATATATATCCCATGCGGTCAGATATGAATGGGATAAGCTGGGGGAAGGTCACTCGGGAGACGAAAGATTTCTACTGGAATGAGTTTTTGGTATTTCATAACTGTTACAGAAAATGTTTTGGGATTATACTTCGAATTTGTACTTAACTTGATCTACATAACCTGCAGAAAGTAGCTCGTTGGGCGCCGGAGCACGCTGGAGCCGTGAGGAAGGAATGGGAGAAAAAGAATATCGCTCGGTATTTTATTGTTTTAATTAATTAAATGTTTGCATATCAAATGGGTTCACATGCCACTTCACATGTTTCTAAATTTCAGCTACAAGGACTACACACTCGACATAAGGAGCAAGAAGAAGCCCTACCCCGCAGACGAGTTGGCGGCAGAGAACTGGAGGCGGATTTGGGATTCCCCGCAATTTAAGGAGAAGTCAAAGAGGGGAAAGCTAAACAGGCGACGGGGACAGGAGGATGCACCGGCCCTTCCAACTCACACCGCGGGATCAAAGACATTCCTGGCCACAAAAGATAAATTGGTATGTTTAGAATATTTACATTTAATATTCAATTATTTATGTGGATTTTGGCTCTTGAGTTGTAGTCCTTGAAATCTTGCAGTCTACTGATCTGGGAAGGCCCGTGCATTTGCACGAGGTTCACGAGCACACACACACGCGGGGGCACGAGAAGGACAATTGGATTCGTGATAGGTCGGCGCGGGTGAATGTAAAAAATTCTACATAAAATCACATTTACCTATTTCTATTAATTTGGGTAACTATATTATGTTCTTTACGTATTTCACATGTTGAATATAGGAGGAGTTCAATGCAGTTACACAGACATTGAGCCAGAACCCTGAGATTGGGCCTGACTTCGATCCTGACGATGTCTTCTACGATGTAGCCGGTGGTCACGATAGACGCCACGCTGTATACGGCTTAGGATCGTTGGCCAAGTCGTTTAGGCCCGGAGGCAATTATTCCACCACCGCTCCCCCATCTGATTCCACTTATGTGACACAGGAGCAGTTTCAGTAGCTCACAGAGACTATTCAGCGGGTGTCACAGAGACAAGAGTCTATGGCCGATCAGGTGGAGAGATTGCTAGGAGTCAGGGCCCCTCGATCCCCTGGACACGGAGATGGAGATGACTTTGGAGGCGGCCTGGGTGGAGGAGGTTTGGGTGCACATTGAGTGATGAGGGATGAGACTTGGTTAGTGTCTTTACTATTTATTTATGAGACGTATAGATGTTTCTACTTTGTATAGATTTTCAAGAATATGTTAATGTTTTCCGTTTCAGACTTTCACATTTCAAATTGCATTTTGGGATTGTCATTATCGTTTTCAACATCTATTGAATTTGGAATGTGAAATGCATTGTAGATTTGTGATTGTACATGTGTTTAATTGTTGATGTTAATGAAATGGATTGCCTTATTGTGCTGAAGGTGTTGGTAAACATATTGTGGATTATTTGTTGATATTGATGTAGCAGGGATGGCTGTGAAAACAGCCATTTCTGGTGCACCCTACAGTTTGGGTACCGACCGCACCCCAGACCGCAACTTGGTCGGTAATTTACCGACCGCAGTCCCGACCGCAGGCGCGGTCGGTAAGTGGTGGACCACGAGGTCCCCTGAGTTGGGTACCGACCCAACATTTTGGTCGGTAAGGTGGTCGGCAAAAATGCCGACCAACCTGCGGTCGGCATTTTGGTCGGTACTGTTGCCGACCGCCGCTTTTTTGGTCGGCCGAGAATCACCTACCAAGGGATTCCCGACCGATGTTTTGGTCGGGCGTGCGGTCGGTAACCACGAGGACGACCCGCTTTTCGTGGTTACCGACCGCAATATGCGGTCGGTAAAGTCTGTTTTTCTTGTAGTGAGTGCCAAAAAGTCAAACCAGACATCTTGCCTGGGACGGAGAGAGTATATATTTTTTTTTCTTAATAACTTATACGTAAAGTTTAAGAAACAAGTTTTTATACCACAGAAATTATACTTGGAATAAATAATATTTCACTCTATATGTTGTTTTTTGGACATTTTTTTTATCTATTTAATTTTAATAATAATGTACATATATAAGGGTGAAGTATTTATAAATATTAATTAATTAATCAGCAAAATTGGAACTTGGAAGAACTAAACAACACAAAAGAAAAAAAAAAAAAGTACAAAAGAAAACAAAATAAAACGAAACACACACACGCACACAAAATATGTAGGCGAACCGGCGATATCAAGAACAATACATTCCGGCGCGGATGCACGCATCTCGCCGCTCCTCCTCCTCCATGGTGTCACACGAGGATCTCCCCCTGGTTTCCGGCAGCCAGACGGCGCACATCCCGCACGCGGCGATCGTCACCCCGAATACACCGAACGACATGATGCCGTTGGACCTTCCAGCCGCCACCAGCACGGGGCTGAAAACCCCGCCCAGCACCAGCGTCTCCCGCACCATCGACACCGCCGAGTTCCGCACGCATGTCGGGAACAGCTCAAGCGTGTATATCAGCACCACGTCGTACACCGTGCACGCACTGAAAAACGACACCAGTTCCAGCCCAACCTGTACCCCTTTCCAGTACACCACCAGCACGCACCCCACGCTACAAATCCCGCTCAGCAAACACAGCCCCACCACCGACTTCTTCCTGTTCAATCTCCCCATCAGGATAAACGTCAACACCGAAGCTGGAAATTCCGCCAGTGCATTCAGTGCCGTACTCAGGTACAGACTGATCGACAAATTCCCCAACCCCAGCGGCATCCCGTAGTAAATCATTCCAATTCCAAATCCCACCACCATCACCAACCCTAGACGTTTACGGGACCATCCTCTGGCCAATAATTCCTTCAGCGCAGAGAACGCGTCGGGTTCCGGCGAAGTTTCTTCCCAGGCGGTGCACCTGCCGAAGAAACTCCGGGTTAAACTGCTCTTGCTCTCCGGAGAAGCAATGCTCCGAAGCGTATCGGCGAATTCCTCCTTCCTGCCCTTGATGAATAGCCACCGGGGAGACTCCCGGACTAGAAAAAGCAACGATAGTGAATAGATTACCGCAGGAATGCAAGTCCAGAGGTAAATAAGCCTCCACGACGAGCCCTGGAGGAAAAATGCGATAACCGGGAGAGACAGGAACCCTAGAGTGAAGAAAATGAATCCAGCAACTCCAAAATATTCCCGCCATTTTTTCCCAACGAGCTCAGTGGATAAAACGAGGGCGCATGTCCCAACAGTGGCCCGGCCGAATCCCCCGACGAGTCGGAACGCGGCGTACATCCATATATTCGTCGAAAACGCCGTCATAACGCCGCTGACGGACATTATCAGGCTGGACAGAACCAGCATGTTCTTCCTTCCCAACGAGGAATCCGCCAGCGTGGCGAGAACGAATCCTCCGATGAGGCACCCGAGGAAGAATGCCGACGCCGGCAGGCCTGCGACGAACGACCCGGCACATTGGAGAGACCATTCCGAAATAATCGACGTCCTCGCTGGAGCGTCCCAGGACCAGGAGTCCCGGGGGATTCCGCAGATGTTGCTGCCGGTATTACATATGGAAGGATCGGTGTTCCCGTTGCAGCTCCATTTGGGATCGGCGTCGGTGAAGACACTGATGAAGGTCTGCTGGCCATCGAAGAACCAGGCGAAGGAAACGAGCGTGGCTTGGAGTATTTGTGTCCATCCAAAATTTCCGATGCAGTGCTCAATAGTTTCATCCAGGGTGGTCGGGTAGTTCAGCAGCACCTTCACCGACTCCATCAACGGCAGGAGGTCCGCCATGTAGTCATCGGAAAGTAGAGGCTTTGTATCGGCCATCTTTAAGGCTTTTCCGGCTTTGAGTAGCCTCTGATGTAATTGTGTTTATTGCTTTATCTTTTTTTTTTTGTCGCAATGAAACTCGTTTCATTGAAGTCGGTTTATATAGGCCTTCAAAAGTGAGAGCCTTTGACATTAGTTAATTCGAAAATTAGGGTTAAATTAATAATTGGGATGAATGATTATGAGAAAATGCTATAATAATATTAAAATCTCTATGTAGAGATGTATAGTACATATCAAATTGATCGAATTGGGGGTCTAAAATACTCCCTCCATCCCATTTAAAATGATATGTTTTATTTCTGCATACAATCCAATGCACTTTTTTGATAGTTAATATTTTAAAATATACAGAACGAAAAATTTATGTAAAATATATATTTTAAAACTATACGATTAGACGAATCTAAAATGACCAAACTCGACTATTTTTTTTTCTAATATATACTTATAATATTGAGTTAAAGTTGAACAATGAACAGTATTAAAAAGTCAAACAAGACACTTCTATTGGGACGGAGGGAGTATTACTTTATATTACTACTTGACCAAATTCAATTTAATTAACTGGAAGATGATATAATTGTGAATCAGGGGAGATAGGGTATATATGAATTTAAAAATGGGTAAGTAATATTACACAAGTAGCTGCTTTTGGTAGCTGGAATTTTATCGATACAATCGATCATGGGCATGGCCATAATTAAATATAATTGCACAAACAGTATTTTCCTGTCAAAATGATTCCATGAAGAATCAACTACTTTTAGAGTTATCCAAAAAAAAAACTATTTTTAGGACATAAGTGTCTTATTAGAAACTTGAAATAAAAATTAAGAAAGAAACAAGAAGAATAGATCGAAGAAGATAAATATACACTATATATATGTATGTGCAAACAACTCGGAATAGCCAAATGTTTATCAAAAGGATACTAATTATTCTATGTCAATTATCACTTAATTAACTCTTTATATTATATTTTCTGACACTTTGCTCAACTTGAATGTGACCAAACCAAAATTTTCCGCTAATTAAGTTGGCTTCCCTCATTGCTGTTTTTTTTATAACAACACAAGACCTTTTGCTTAAATAAAAATAAAATTATTGTTGCTATATATATATATATAGCATCAACGCAAGACCTTTAATAAAATACTATATATTGTTATGTAACATCAACTTATTTGTAATATATCTTCTCTGTCTCATGCATGTGCGTATTCACTTTATCTTTTTTCGGTGTTCACATATATTACAAATTAAAATTTTGTAAAATTATATTCCCGTTGATGTTTTAATAATAGTAATAATGAACATCTAATTAATATAAATAGAAGGACTATTTAACAGAAAATATTTAAATGTATTTATTTTTATACAAATAATGAACATCAAGATTTATTAATTATCGACATATAGGTGTTAATTTTAAAAAAATATCCAATGTGTGTAACTAATACTTCCTCCGTCTCACAAAGATTGTTACGTTTGACTTTTGGCACTATTCACTGTTTAAGTTTGATTCGAATTTTTATCATAGTTATTGTATAAGAAAAAACATAGTCAAGTGAGATCTTGTTAGATTCGTCTAATCTTGTAGTTTAAGAATATCAAATTCTTATAATTTTTTATTGTACATATTTTAAGTTATTAATCGTTAAAAATATATATCGGCATACTTGTCAGGTGGGTTCGTAACAATTATAATGAGACGGTATAGTACTATGCTTAATTATAATTCTCTTTCTTCCTATCCTATGCCACCCCTTAGCTTGTTGCCAACTGAATTTGTTCGTCCCATATTTAATGTTAAAATGAACAGTAATCATATAGACCAATATAAGATCTTGAATATCAAGACAGGGGGAAAAAAAAAGATGATCTTGAATATCAAGAGGGCAAATCCCAAGCGCTTCTATTAGCTAGCTAGTGGATATAAAAAACACGCTGGCCACTTCTTCTAGATTAGAATATTTAAAAGCCTTTTCCATTTATATTTTAGTATGTAAATAGAATATGCATTTTCTTTGGACACAAGTGAGGAAAGTGAAAACATCCAAATATAATGTGTCGAAACACAGAAATTCCAAGTGGGAACAAGTGTTAGGTTTTTGGGATTGGCATCAAGCTAGATTGAAGCCCCATCAATTTCATGACTAAGCCACCTCTATTATTCACTATCTTTATTATATATACTTTTCGAATTTTATTGGTCAAAAAGACTCTTCTAATTTGACATGCAGAAATATGTTAGTTGCCACTTCTGTTAATGTATGATGAAAACTTCTTATTCTACTTTAGTGATTCCTTATATTTGTATGTCCAAGGAATGATCGATCATTGAGTACAATATATATTACGACTTATAGGCATAAAAATGCAAATATATTTTCAGTAACCCAACCCCCATAATAAATATATATAGATATATATAAATTCCTCCAAGAAATTACATACTCCTATAATATATGGTTAGTGGATGTTTACAAAGCCTTTTCAATTAGCTATTATTTGGCGGGAGTGTGGTTCCCGGGCTTGGTTTTCCTTTTCATTCCCCTCTTGTGATGTAGTAGTAATATTTTTAATCTGTTTTTTATTTTTCTTCGTTGGCCTTGGCCACAACTCTTAGCCGATGCTTTGGCGTGGTGTATTTATAAAAATTAGCTGGGAAGCATTTCGGATTTTGAAATTGAGGTCCCCAACAAAGAGATTCCACGCACGCACCATTCCTTATCAAATCGCCAAGTTGCAGCAATTCACTTAGGCCCTGTTCTCTAGAACTTATTTTCAGGACTTATTATTTATTTTTTTTCAAAATCAGATCAGACCAGATCAGATAAGAAACATTCAGATCAGACCAGATCAAATCAGATCAGATCAGACCAGACCAGAAATATTCAGACCAGACCAGACCAGACCAGACCAGATCAGATCATTATAATAAAATTATAAAATTACATATAATATTTTTTATAAAAAGCAAAAAAATATAGCAATACAAATATTATTTATATTGTAGTTATTTAATAATATTTCTAAAAATATTCTTTTGCTCACAAAATATTATTTAAATATACTAGTCACGTTCTAAATATATTTTATATTATAAATACTTTCAAAATATAGTTTTAATACTTTCATTAAATATGTTTAAAATATATAATAATGATAATAACAATAATAATCATAATAATATTATTAATAATAGTTGTAATTAACTCTTAATAATTATTATTTTATTAACTATTATTATAATTATAATTAAATAACTATTAATAATTAATTATTATTGAAAATACTAATATATAAGAAATACTGTATTAGTAATTAGTAGTAATAATTAACAATAATAATAAAAACAATTAATTAATTATGATTACTATTATATAATAATAATAAACTAATCACTAATTTATTAATAAATTATTTTTTTAATATTACCAATTTATTTTTATTATTATTATAATAAATTAATTATTAATTTTATTATTATTATTATTATTATTATTATTATTATTATTACCATAAATCTAATTAGAATCAAAATATAAATAAAATAAGATCAGACCAGATCAGACCAGATCAATTCAGATCAGATCAGACCAGATCAGATGGAATCAGATCAGACCAGACCAGACCAGACAAATTCAGATCAGACCAGACCAGGTCTTATAAATTCAGATCAGACCAGAAAAATTAAGGCCTAGAGAACAGGGCCTTAATATTTGCGTCTAAAGCCCCGCCTTTTTAAACACTTCTTTCATTCCAGTGAGAATTATTATGCATTTATCGTTTTCTTTCCTTTTTCTCCTTTTGTCTTTTCTTTTTTATTATTTTCTTTTGTTCTACGTCAATAATTTATATTCTTTTGGGGGCGAGGACTCGACGAAGTGGTCAAGCCCTAACTATCAATTTTGAGGTTTGTGATTCGATTTTCCACTCGGCTCATTATCGCTCTTTTTATCCCATTGAAATTTGAGTGGTATGAGCTCTCACCACAAATTTTCTAGCCTATATAAGTTGTTTAATAAAAAAAAAATTATATTCTTTTGATCTTAAACACAAATCTCGGTTTCGAACCTTTATTTATACAATTCTGCTTCATGAAGACAACCTTTTAATGTTCACTACATTCTCAATGGATTAATTTTAAACCCAATGTGATATGGGAATACCCACCAAAAAAAGTTCAGAGTTTTGAATGGGTTTGTCTCAATTTTTAATTTTATAATATTATTTTTCAAATTTTTATTTATATACAATTTAATTATTGAAAGTTAAAAATAATTAAATTGTTGACAATGGGATTCGAACCCATGCCCTTTCGGACCAGAACCTTAATCTGGCGCCTTAGACCAACTCGGCCATGTCAACTTGTTGTTAAATTTTATAATTGAAAATTAAATATTTCATATTAAAATTAAATTCTAATAAATGAATAAAACTTTATATATTTAGTGGTAAATATATAAGTGCGAAATAACCCAATCGATACTTTCATACTGATGACCCAATTCTCTCATTATTTTAAATTTGTGCTTGAGTCAGTGAGATCACAAATTAAATATGAGCAATTAATTAAAAAAATACTCCATCCGTCCCATTTAAAACGTCCTATTTACATTGTTTATTATGTATGTTTGACCTAAATTATTTTTGTAGTTATTATAGTTATATATAAGGAAAATAAGTTGAGTGGAATTTTGTTAGATTCGTCTCTTTGCATATGTTTAGAATATATATACATTTTTTATTACTTTTTTACATTTTAAAATATTAACTGTTAAATAAATGTATTAAACTGCATGTAAAAAAGTTTTAATACAACTAGCCAGGAAGGAAGATTTTAAATTTTTTTGTTTTTGAAACTATTGACTTTCAGCATTGGCATTGCTGAATTCTTGGTGTTCCAATTGTTAGGTTCCCAGCTCACGCAAGTACTACTCTTTATGCCAGTGGTTCAATGAACGAAGCTCAGACTAACACAATGAACACACTTATCAAACAACTCAGTGTAAACTCAGAATCATGCACAGCGGAATAATGTATTGCTAGAAATAAACATGCATAAAGAGTAAATGAGACACAGCAAGTTGATGACCCAGTTCGGCCTTCGACCTACGTCTGGGGGATACCAATCCAAGAGGATATTTTACTACGTGTTATCCAATGGCAAACTACCACACACAATAGCAAAATATGTAAAGTGTCTTCACTCCAAACTCCAAGTGGAAGATTGTGGTGACCAAACAGCCTCCAGCCTTTGGTGTAGAAAAACCCTTTCTACTTCAATCCTCAAAGCCGCCTGCCTTGAGCTCCACTTGCAGCAGCCTGTGAAACACTTCCTCTGTAAAATGTGAGTAATAAAGCTTTGAGGTGTTTCTCCTGGTCAAGCCTTGAACTTATTCCTTAATCGTATCTCACGAAAACACTTAAGGAATTTTTGAGTACGAAAGCAATGAGAGCTTGTTCAAGGCTTCGTCGATCTCACAGCACAAACGGAAATCTCAGTGCACACTCGGCTGTCGATCGACCAGAGAGATAGTTTTTAACAATAACGCAGTTGAGAGCTTTTGAATATCTCCAAGGATGAATTGTAAAATCTCTGCTCTTCTCTCTTGGAACGCTTCTTCTTAAACCCAAAAATTACTCAACGGATTTGAATAATTTTTCCATTTTGGGAAGTAGCCGTTGGGGAGATTTTGGTTTGTGAGTAACAACTCTTTTCTTAAGAAGATAGGCAATCCCTGCAAGAAATGTTAGTCTATGCCTATTCTAATCAGAAAGAGCCGTTGGACCCCAATCTCGATCTTGATCTCAGCGAACTTCCACTCCATAGGTCGCGCTGAACACAGATGCAACAGAAGAAGTCCTAACTACCTGAGTTCAATCATCGGTTCGAACTTCCCACAAAACACTAGACTCAACATTCTCCCCTTTTTTGGCAGGAAGTGAGCCAGCATATACAAATGTTCAACCGATGATGAATTACAACAAACAAGAGTAATCCTCAACTATCATCCTAGCTATAAGCTCTTTACAGCAATCAACCAACACAAGAAATAGAGCTCGTACAATAATAAACCATGAAAGTTCATACATACCATGAGATCACAGAAACATAACAACTGTCCAACAACCAGTTCCACCAAACATAATCAACACAGGAGCAACATAACTATTATCCCAAAGCAGCAGTAATAAGAGTTTATCAAAGCAAAAAATAGATAACCAAGATAATAAAAAAGTTAGAAGGATATTACCAATCATCAGGAGGGGTTGATTCAGCATTGGATTTTGAAAATTTGTGACTCCCCCTCTGGATCAACTTCTGTGGCCAAATATCAGTCAGACTTTGCATCTTCAGAGTCAGCATCTCCTTCATTATCCGCAGTGGGGCGCTCTTGGTCATCTCCAGGCTCAACAAACATTGCAGTCCCTGCTTCATCATCATCTGACCAGTAATCTGGCAGTAGGGCAAGGGCTTGTTCAATCTTTCCTTCTTCCTGATGAATGATAGCTCGAAGCCCTTTGAACCTCTCAAGCGCCTGGTTCAGAATCTCTCTGGCTCTAGTAAGAGCACTTTGATTGCTCAAAGTTCCATCAGGGCCTGGTATGTCTGGCACCTTGGTCAGCAGCTTCTGTGAGAGAACAAACTCATAGATCTTTTCCTTTGGTGCACTCTTGTTCCCACCAATTTTGAGAGACTGAAGGAACAATTGGATGAGGGCCGGATATGGAAGCAGGGTTTTGTGACTGGCAGTGAGGGACTCTGCTATATTGACCATCTGAGATAGAACCAACTGACCATAATTGATGGGGACCTGTTGATCAATGACATATATCAAGTGACACATCTCTCGAGTGACCAGGGAGTGATTTCCTGTAGGCATGATGTTCGAAGCACAAAACTTGTAGAGCATGTAGAACTTCTGTGTAAGGAACTTAGGCTTCACTCCCTTTCCTGGCATCTTTTTGACTTTGGTCTTGGTTATAGCATAAGCCACTTTGTCACTGTCAAAGGAAACACCTTGTTCCAGAATTCCTTCAAATTCAACCTCTGGCACTTCCAAAATAGCATTGATCTTGGAGGCTGAAATCTCATAGAGCACTCCTCCAGTGAAGTTCTTACTGAACCATGGGGTACCAGATATGATGACATCCTTCCTCAAGTTCGCATAGAACTGAGTGACAAGTTCAGGTTGATATTCTTGAACCAGTGTTGCCCATCCAATTAACCCTCTCTTCTCAAGATACTTGGTCCAACCAAGTTTATCAAATTTTGGTCCACAGTAAGTATTCTCTTGGCAAAAAGCCTTCTTGACCAACACACTGGAATGGTATGATTCACTGGACTCGTAGTAGAACTGATCAGAGTGAGCAAGAGCAGCATCAAGCACCTCTCTTGTCTTTGGCCTGGAGGAGGATGGCTTCCTAATATCAAGCTCGGATTTCTTTCTGATCTCTGGATTTTCTTCAGCATCTCTAACACGTTTTCCTTTGCTGGCAGACTGAGAAGGTTCGGACACAGCTGTGGCAGTAGGTGGGGCAGCTTCCATTGTAGCATCTTCTTCAGACTCAGTGGAGCTATCTCCTTCAGACTCTGGTTCATCCTCAGCATTGAACTCGCTATCAGAGTCTTTCTCCTGGTGCACCTTAGGGACAGGAACAGGGGCAACTTTAGATCCAATAGCACCTTGAGATGGGTGTTGATCAGGTTCATCAGCACTTGAGTCTTTCTCCTCCTCATCGCCTTCAGATGATTCTTCCTCAGATTCTTCTTCAACAGTATCCAACTCCTTGCGAGGCTCAGCAACTTGAGATTGTTGATGAGCAGATGTAGTGGATGGTTCTTTTACAGCAGAGGAACCTTGGGAAGGTTCAGACTATCTGGACTCATCGGTCTGAGTAAGTGGAGAAGTAGCAGGATTGGTCTGGGGCACAGTCTCTATCACTTTGCTGGACTTCTGAGACTTCTTGGTCTTGGAAGGCACAGTAGTCTCTTTCACCGCAGTAGACTCAGCAATCTTGGAAGCAGGAAGTGAATCAAACACAGGTTTGATGATGTTGAGTGGGACGGCAGCAATAGCCTTTCCTTGAGCGGTGGAAACCTTTGGCTTCTGAACTGGGTTTGGAGACCTTCTTCGATGTAGCTTTTGCCTTCGAGGCATCTTGAATAGGGAATGCAGGCTTGGGTGACTCAGTACCATTCCTTTTGAGAGACATGGTAACAGGGGCCAATTTAGTGAGTCGAATATCCTCTTCGCTTTCTTTGCCTCCAGTGGATGTAGTACCTCGAGCCGTGGAGGATCCTGAAACTTGAACATTAGAAGAAATGGAAGATTTCTTCGACTTCTTTGTACCTTTCTTGATTGATTTCTTTGCAGGCACTGAAGCGGAAGCAGCAGCAGCCAAGGTTTTGAGATTTCCTGGAGAATCCATTACAGTGGTTGACTTGGATGGTGCTCTTTCCATTCCTTTAGTAGAAACGTCTCCTGAAACTGCCATGGGAGTAACCGTCTGGGTAATGGGATTCGTGGTCACGTTCTCAGGAACGATTGTCTCCCCCTCAACCGCTACACCAGCATCATGGAGTTCACTCCGAATGTCCAAAGGGTCTATCACACCTTGAGAGGAGGTAGTTGCTGGAGTCGATTGAGCAGCATTCGTCTTCTTCGGAGGAGCAGAAACCCCCTTTTTCGGCTTAGGGTTTCGAGGCGCAGGAGGCTTTCTCGACCCTGGACTTGAATCCTTAGAGCCACGAGTTTGAACCATAATGCCTGTACTCAAAGAACTCAACAAGAACACGATCGAGAGAAGGAATCGCACACAGACAGAAAGTGACAAATTTGAAATGAGGAAGACGATTCAGCTTCTCGGAAAAAGTAGAGAGAAACAGAGATATTTCCCTTAAACGTCTAATCCTTCCCGCCTGAGAAGCCTGGCGCCATCATTTCAAGAACAAGACCAGTTGGGCCAAGAAGAGAGAGACTCTTTATTTGGGCCTAACATGTGCCTTGACAGACCTCTCCCTAAATAAATAATCCTGCAGCCCAAACCAAATATTAATAAAATATTGACATGAGTTTAAGGAAGGAATTGTTACCATATACACCATGGGGGAGATCCGAGTGACCTTCTTCAGACAATGTAGCACAACCCAAGATCCTTCCTTAGTGATTCAAATCGATCATTGTTCAAGGCCTTGGTAAATATATCAGCATGTTGAAGTTCAGTCCCAACATGTTGAATGAACACCACTCCGTCTTCTACCAGTTCCCTTATGTAATGATGCCGAATGTCAATGTGCTTGGTGCGGCTATGTTGGACTGGATTCTTGGCAATGTTGATAGCACTCATATTGTCTCACATTAGGAGCAGCTCTTTCTGCTCAATTCCATAGTCCTTCAACATTTGCTTCATCCACAATAGTTGAGCACAGCAGCTTCCTGCAGCCAAGTATTCAGCTTCAGCAGTGGACAAGGAGATTGAACTCTGCTTCTTGCTGTACCAACTTACCAAATTGGTTCTAACATAAAAACAACCACCTGTCGTGCTCTTTCGATCATCCATGCATCCTGCCCAATCTGCATCACTGTAGCCCGTGAGTTGAAGACTCGAATCCTTAAAATACCAGATTCCAAGGTTGGTCGTTCCAGAGATGTGTTTGATGATCCTCTTCGCAGTGTGCAGATGTGATTCCTTAGGGTTTGCCTGATACCTAGCGCATATTCCCACTGCATAGCTAATATCAGGTCTGCTGGCAGCTAGATAGAGAAGACTCCCAATAATACTTCGATACAGTTTAGGATCAACATCCTTTCCAGAGGGATCTTGACTGATCTTATCATTTGTGCCTATGGGAGTTCGTGCAGGCTTGCTCGACTCCATTCCAAACTTCCTCACTATGTTCTTCGCATACTTAGATTGACTGAGAAACATTCCTTCTTTCTTCTGAGTAACCTGAAGACCAAGGAAGTATGCCAACTCTCCAACTAAGCTCATCTCGAACTCATCGCTCATGATCTTTACGAATTCATCCTTGAGTATGTGGGATGTGGACCCAAAGACGATGTCATCCACATAAATCTGAGCAACAATGAATCCCTTAGCTTCCTTTCTGATGAAGAGTGTTTGGTCAGTGCTGCCTCTCTCATATCCATGCTCCAGCAGATAGGTTGAGAGTCTCTCATACCAAGCACTGAGGGCTTGTTTCAACCCATATAATGCCTTGTGTAGCTTGTACACATGATCCGGATGGTGAGGGTCCTCAAACCCCTTAGGTTGTTCCACATAAGCCTCTTCCTTCAACCACCCATTCAAGAATGCACTCTTCACATCCATCTGGTACAATTTGAATTCAAAGGAGCATGCTACAGCCAATAGCAATCGAACAGCTTCTAGCCTGGCCACTGGTGCGAAGGTCTCACTGAAATCGACACCTTCAACTTGAGTATACCCTTGAGCCACTAGTCTAGCTTTGTTTCTAGTGATATTGCCATCCTCATCAGTCTTATTCTTGAATATCCATTTCGTGCCGATGACATTCACATTGGTTGGCCTTTCCACTAGTTCCCAAACTTCATTCCTAGCAAATTGCTGAAGCTCTTCTTGCATGGCAGCAGTCCAGTGTTCATCACAGAGTGCTTCCTCTACCTTGGTTGGCTCAATCCTGGAGGTGAAACAGTGAAGACCAGCCAACTCTTTATAGTTGATCTTCTTCTTGTTCCTGGTCTTTCTGCCTTCGTTGATATTACTGAGTAGATCATTTGCATCATGGTTTTTGTGAACCTTGCTCAGAGAGGCGGGAGTTCTTGGAGACTGGTTCAACTCGCTTGATTGAACTTCCTTCTCAGCAGACTTCACAGCCTCAGGTACAGTTGGGGACGCTTCCTCAAGACAGACCTCATTCTCAATTTCCATAACTGGAATAGGTTTAGACACACACTTGGGTTTGTCTTCAATAACAACATTGGAAGATTCCACCACTTTCCTTGAGGAAGGAAGGTACACGCGATATGCTTTGCTGGTGGATGAGTAACCCACGAATACACCCTCTATGCTTTTCTCTTGAAACTTTCCGGAGTGAGTCCTGTCATTTAAGACAAAGCACTTGCTACCAAATATATGAAAATATGAAATGGTCGTTCTTTTACCTTTCCATAGTTCATATGGAGTCTTCAGTGTCTTAGATCTTATATGAACTCGATTCCCAACATAGCAGGCAGTGTGCACGGCTTCTGCCCAGAGAAACTGAGGAATATCCTTCGAGTTAAGCATGACTCTGGCCATTTCTTGGATTGTCCTGTTCTTCATCTTCACCACTCCATTTTGTTGCGGAGTTCGCGGAGCAGAGAACTCATGCTTTATCCCATGTTGACTGCAGAAGTCTTCAAACATTTGACTCTGAAATTCACCACCGTGGTCACTCCTGATTCTTTTGACTTTACAGTCTTTCTCAGTCATGATTTGGTTGTGAAGTTTGATGAATGCCTCAAGTGCTTCACTCTTTTCCCTGAGAAAGGAAACCCAGGTATATCGAGATAAGTCATCAACACAGACGAGAACATAGTGCTTACCTCCTAGAATCTTTACATCAGTTGGGCCAAAGAGGTCCATATGTATGAGTTCTAGGCACTGAGTTAAACCAGACTGCTCGATCGCCTTATGTGAAGCCTTGTGCTGTTTGTTTTTTGCACAGTCATCACAGAACTCAGCATCAGACTTCTTTAAAGGAGGAAGGCCTTTCGTAGCTCCAGATTTGCTAAGTTTGATCAAATCCTTGAAGTTGAGATGTCCTAATCTCTCATGCCAAAGCTGGGCTTGAACAGGACCTGCACTTTCACTGAGAAAACAAGATTGTGCCAGAGTATAGCAATTATTCTTGGACCGAAGTCCTCTCAATACACATTCATATCTAGAGTTGAGGACTTCACACTAATCCCAATCAAAGCATACTTTCATTTTGTTGTCGCACAACTGGCTGATGCTAATGAGATTAGCACACAAACCTTCAACATAGTAGACAGGATTAAGAGTCAGAAGTCCTTTGTCTCCGATTGAACCTTGACCTGCTACTTTTCCTCTGCCACCATCACCAAAGATGAAATAGCCTCCATCTATCTTTTGGAAATCAGACAGAAGATCTTTGTCACCCGTCATATGTCTGGAGCATCCGCTATCAAAATACCAGCACATCTTCTTTCCAGATTTGCTAACTGAGTGGAAAGACATATTGCACAGGAAGGCTCCTTTGATCCGCCATTCTCTCCTGAACATGCTCCTCTTGAGTTCTTCACTTGGTCATATCATGGGTCTCCCTGAAACAGCATCTCTGGCAAGGAGTCGACAGGAGTCAGTTCTCTGACCAAAGGTCTTGCAGTATCCACATTCCAAGGGAACAGCAGGTGAGTGGGGCTTTTTCGATTTCCCTTTCTTAGCCTGCTTTACACGGGTAGATCCCTTCTTAGGAGACTTGTCTGAGCTTTCTTCTGAAGAATGTCCTTCCTTGACGAATACTCTTTCTTTGGAGCTACTGCTTCCTTGAACGAATCCAATGCCCCTTCTGTCACCGTGAGCTTTGGAGGAAGAGAGTATTTCGGAGAGCACATCCTTTCCCTTGTTCAGACGGTTGGCAAGGTCTTCAGATTTTTTGACTTTGGCATTGAGTTCTTCAATCTGCAGAGATAAGTTTGCCACTTGATCCTGGAGATCGAGTCTCTGACTGGTGAGGGCAGCAACTTGTTCGATTAGGGCACCATTCACAGTAGTGAGACTGAATACTTGCTCGCACTGCACAATTACTTCTTGTTGGAAGTTATCTCGTTGAGCAGTGAGTTCAGAGACTCGACTGGCAAGGACACCATTGTCAGTGGTGAGTGCATCGACTTGGCATGATAGCTCATCCACCCTTACACCATAGTCAATCATGCTGGGTTCCAGTCGGGCAACAAGATATTCTAACTCATCTCGTCTGTCTTCTATGCTGCGAAGTTCTTCCCACCTTGAATGGAATTGACATCTGAGATCCTCATGTTTCTCACTCAAATCAGCATGTTCTCTTCTCAGATCTAACAATTCGATCATTGCACCTTCTAGTTGACCTTCAGAATCTCTAAGCTTCCCACGCAACTCTTCAAATTGTTCGACAAGCGTTTCAACTTTGTCTACATCTTCCCTGTTAGAGGAGGAACAAGAAACTTCATCAGCAATAAACGGAGTGACACAGGAATGAGGGTTACCTTCATCAGCTTCTGTCTCAGAATCAGAGTCCCATGACCCTGCAAAGGCAACTCCTGTTTCATCCTCACTTTCACTGGAGCTGCTTTCCTCTTCTTCACTGAAGGTTGCACAGAGAGTCTTCTTGGAACTGGAGGACTTGTTCTTCAGATTGCCACAGTCAGCTCTCACATGTCCAAAGCCTTTACATTCATAGCATTGGAGCCCTTTGGAATCAGAAGATCCTTTGGGGGACTTCTTGGAGCCTTTCTCACCCATGTGCCTTTCAGTCCTCTTGCTGTAAGAGCTTTCACCTTTCTTGTTGTAGAACAGCTTAGACTTCTTATCTCTAAGAATTCTAGCTACCTTTTTGGACAACAGAATAAGATCCTCTTCATCGACATCAGAATCTGGTTCACCAGAAGGTGGTTCAGTCTGGGGTTTGGACTCTGTTTTGAAGGCTACAGCCTTTCCAGTAAATTTTTTGCAGTGGTCCATCTCCCAAGACTGAAGTATACCCATGAGCTCATCTACAGAGATAGTAGCATAGTCCTTCTGGAGTTCCAAGGCAGCAATCTTAGCATTGAAGCGTTCGGGGAGAGTACCTACAATTTTCCTCACTATCTCCTGAGCGGAATAGATCTTACCAAGCTGCTGGGCTTGGTTTGTTAGAGTGCGGATTCTACCAAAGTAGCAATTAATAGTTTCATGCTCATCCACAGCAAGTTTTGAAAAAGAACTTCAATAGAAATAATCTTAGAAGTTCTTACTGAGGCAGACCCTTCGTGAGAGTTTACCAAGATTTCCCAAGCTTCAAAGGCTGTGGTGCAGGTAGAGATTAGACAGTATTGATCGTCTGTTACTGCACTGAAGATGGCATGAAGAGCCTTTGAGTTCATGTTGGAGGCGGTTTTCTCAGCAACAGTCCATTCCTTCTTGTCTTTAGGCTTAGTAGTCCCATCAGCAGTGACAGTGGGAGCTACATATTTCTCAAGATCCGCATCCCAGGCTTGATCATCAATAGACATCAGGTAAGATCTCATCTTGTTTTTCCAAAAGGAAAAGTTGCTACCATCCAGGAGAGGAGGTTGACTGAAGTTCCACTTGTGACTCATCTTGCGTCAGGGATCTCTCTAAGAAAGAGTGTAGCTCTGATACCACTTGTTAGGTCAGCTCACGCAAGTACTACTCTTTATGCCAGTGGTTCAATGAACGAAGTTCAAACTAACACAATGAACACACTTATCAAACAACTCAGTGTAAACTCAGAATCATGCACAGCGGAATAATGTAATGCTAGAAATAAACATGCATAAAGAGTAAATGAGACACAGCAAGTTGATGACCCAGTTCGGCCTTCGGCCTACGTCTGGGGGATACCAATCCAGGAGGATATTTTACTATGTGTTAACCAATGGCAAACTACCACACACAATAGCAAAATATATAAAGTGTCTTCACTCCAAACTCCAAGTGGAAGATTGTGGTGACCAAACAGCCTCCAGCCTTTGGTGTAGAAAAACCCTTTCTACTTCAATCCTCAAAGCCGCCTGCCTTGAGCTCCACTTGCAGCAGCCTGTGAAACACTTCCTCTGTAAAATGTGAGTAATAAAGCTTTGAGGTGTTTCTCCTGGTCAAGCCTTGAACTTATTCCTTAATCGTATCTCGCGAAAACACTTAAGGAATGTTTGAGTACGAAAGCAATGAGAGCTTGTTCAAGGCTTCGTCGATCTCACAGCACAAACGGAAATCTCAGTGCACACTCGGCTGTCGATCGACCAGAGAGATAGTTTTTAACAATAACGCAGTTGAGAGCTTTTGAATATCTCCAAGGATGAATTGTAAAATCTCTGCTCCTCTCTTGGAACGCTTCTTCTTAAACCCAAAGATTACTCAACGGATTTGAATAATTTTTCCATTTTGGGAAGTAGCCGTTGGGGAGATTTTGGTTTGTGAGTAACAGCTCTTTTCTTAAGAAGATAGGCAATCCCTGCAAGAAATGTTAGTCTATGCCTATTCTAATCAGAAAGAGCCGTTGGACCCCAATCTCGATCTTGATCTCAACGAACTTCCACTCCATAGGTCGCGCTGAACACAGATGCAACAGAAGAAGTCCTAACTACCTGAGTTCAATCATCGGTTCGAACTTCCCACAAAACACTAGACTCAACACCAATTTCCATATCTCTTCATTGAATTTCCCATCCACGTATGATTTGGTGAATACGTTGAATTCTATATAAACTTGTCCTAGTAGACATGCCTGAAAAATGACTTCGAAAACATGGGTCCCTACTCCCGATAGTCGTGTGTTTTCGTTATTACAGATTGCAATTTGGGCCAGGCTTTGAACTTATGAACTCACTGTACAATTTGGGCTTGTTGGCCGACAAAGATCTGTTGTTTCCTTAGCCCATAAGCCTGTGACCTCTTTTGGTTCATTACAAGTCGAGTTTTGTGTTGCCTCCAAATTTTAATTTCTTAAAAAAATTGCCATGTCAAAGCCATGATAAGACCTATAGATCAATTTCATTGTATCTAACACATGAAAATGTAAAAAAAAAAAAAAAAAACTTGGCTTGTAAGGGCAGGTACCTACCCATTGCCCTCACTCTCATTCATCTTAATTTGAGAGTGTCATCTTTGATGCAGACTCTCCACCCCCAAAAATTTAATACTCCCTAGATTCCAATTTCCAGTTTGGAAGGAAGCAATGGAGTTCCCTTTTTTTTTTTTTTTTTTTTTTTTTCTTTCTTTCTTTATTAGCAGTATCACATTATGGTCTATTTAATTAATTTTATTGAGATTGTGGGGTCACAGAGTAGGATGCCTATATGCGTAGGTAGATGGATTTTCAGTAAAGAAATACTTCATGTATATGGTGGTGGTGGTGGATGAAAGATCTGTCCTACTTAGTACCGGATTTTGATGGGCTAACCTAAATTTGTCCTACTTGCTCAAACTCCTTTTCTTAATTCTTACCCCCGAGTAAATTCCCGACCAAATGTAATTTGCAAAATAACACACCAAATAGAAAAGAACCCAGATGTGGAAAGTGACTAGTAAGTTGAAAGGCAGGCAGGGGGCAGGCGGCCCTCATTTGGTGTGGCTCGAGAATAAATGTGTTGCAGAGAGGACAAGTGCTTTGTCCATTGCAGTCCAAAAGATGCACCTGTATTAATATAGTACTGTACTAGTACTAATAAAGCCACTTGGGGCATCCCCTCCTTGATCTTGATCTTGATCTCCCCAAATCCCCAAACTTATTCACATTTTACTTCTCTATAATTATACTTCTACTATATTTTTATCACTCTGTTGTTGGGCAGATGGCCTGTCCCTTTTCTGCCTTCTTCTTATCCGCAAAGCTACTGCCATTTCTTGCCCTTTAATACTCCCCCTTCACCAAATTAGATCAATCAAAGAATCAAGATTCCATCTTGTCATCAATTGCCAATCTATTTTGCGTTGTTGGACTTTCTGATTCTCGATCATTCGGACATGATTATGGCGTCCAGGAGTAGGAGACAGCAGCAGAGATGGAGTCCGCAGCCACTGACGCCGCTAATGGAGGGCCCCGATTTGGGAATGGAAGATAACCACGGCGCCAAAAAGGAGAGTTCTTGGGAAGCTATCAGGGAATGGTTTCGATTGCAGAGAAACGCCGCGCCGGCGGCGGGAGACGCGTTTTCTGCCTCAATGCCGCTGTACGGGCCGGCGAAAATGCAGGACTTACGACTCCTTCTCGGCGTCCTCGGCTGCCCGCTCGCCCCCATTCCCACCTGCACTAGCCCTGTTTCCAATCTCCACATCAAAGACATCCCCCTTGTAATCATCAATTTCTAGGGTTTATGTTGAATCGATCAATTTTTGTTTGTGATTCTGATTGTGATGTGTCTGGCGCACTGCAGGAGACATCCACGGCTTATTACATCATCAAGCAGTACCTGGCGGCGACGGGCTGCGCGAAACAGGCCACGGCGGCCGCGAAGAATATGTACACGTCGGGGACGGTGAAGCTCATCCGCTGCGAGACGGAGATTTCGACGGGGAAGAGCGTCAGGACCATGGGATCCCGGAGCGGCGAGAATGGCTGCTTCGTTCTCTGGCAAATGTCCCCGGGAATGTGGTCCCTGGAGCTCGCTGTCGGCGGGAACAAAGTCGTCGCCGGCAGCGACGGCAAAATCGTGTGGCGGCACACGCCGTGGCTGGGCACCCACGCGGCCAAAGGCCCCCAGCGGCCCCTCCGTCGCATCATCCAGGTGACTATTCTCAATCATCAATTTTACCCAACAGTAAAATCTTTTTCCCTGAAAAGTAGGCTAATTTAATAAAGTAACCAGTGGGTTTAGCATAGGTCTAAAGCAGGCAACTGTTTGCATATAATAAGGAAATAATTATCAAATTATTTTGCACTTTATTGAAGTTTACAAGGGAATATAGACCGGTGCCTGATTTAGGGTTTTTACTACTACTCCCTCGGTTCATTTTTAGTTATCTTTTTAGAGATTTTTAGAGAGTAAAAAATGTTTCAAAATAGTTGTCATTTTTAGGTAGTTATAGGTAGTTATGCTCTGTTTCTACTATACTGCCCTTCAATTTACATAAATGTTATTTGTTAATATTTATTAAGAATAAGTTTAGTTAAGAATGAGTTTAGTTGAAGGGTAAAAATATAAATTTGTGAGTTAATTAATGAAAATCTTGATTATTGAAATTGAGTTGAAAGAGACAACTAAAAAGTAACCGAAAGAGTACAATTAAAGAGGGAATTGAAAATTGAAAATTTTGATGTCTGAATTGAATAGAGTGATGGATACGGAAACTGACAGTGTCCCCTTCTTTACCCAACACTTATCTTTGGACACACACTGAAATTACCAAAACACACCACGTGATTGCAATGTAAATACATGTTCCGATTTCTCTCCCTTAACTTCATCTTCTTGGGATTGCCAACCACCACATTTAAAGTACCCCACCCCAATCCTTCTTTTGGGGCCTTCCCTTTTGCTTTGTTGAATCAAGCTTCAATTTTTCAAACAAAAGCGGATCAAATCAAATTAAAGATCCAATCTTTCTTCCATCATTTCAAGTTTTGATATTTTTTTTTTATCCTTTTTTTTTTTTCTGACAACAGGGGTTGGATCCAAAGACGACGGCGAGTCTATTCTCGAAGGCGCAATGCCTGGGCGAGAAGCGAATCGGGGACGACGATTGCTTCGTTCTAAAAGTGGCGGCGGACAGGGCGGCGGTGATGGAGAGGAACGAGGGTCCGGCGGAGGTGATACGGCACGTGCTGTACGGATACTTCAGTCAGAAGAGCGGCCTCCTGATGTACATGGAGGACTCGCATCTAACCAGGGTGCATTCCCCGTCGCCGGAAAACGACACGGTGTACTGGGAGACGACGATCGGGAGCAGCATCGGGGACTACAGGGACGTGGACGGAGTGATGATCGCGCACCAGGGGAGGACGGTGGCGACGGTGTTCCGGTTCGGGGAGACGTCGATGCAGCACACGAGGACGAGGATGGAGGAACTGTGGAGGATACAGGACGTTGTTTTCAACGTGCCGGGGCTTTCCGTTGATTCGTTTATTCCTCCGGCGGACATTTTCGACAATGCTCAGACCACCGTCTCCCCTTGATTCATTCATGGTCTTTTCCCTTTTTTTTTTTTTTTTTTTTTTGTAAAAGAAGAAATTCATAAATTCTACCGTTGCGGTTGAAACTAAGCTGTGTTATCTTGCCACGTGTATATTATCAGTTTTACTCTTTTTTTTTTGGGAATTGCCAGGTTTTTTACTATGTGGATTAAGGCTGGGCCAAATGGGTCTAGGGAATTTTATACGAAGGGCTGATGGGCCGTAACATGAGGCCCATATATAAAGGCTGTCTATTAACGATAAAATAGAATTCACGGCATCTGGTTGAAATTGAAAGTTGAAAGTGAAACGTTGGATCGGAATGTCCAACTATTTAAATTTTCTATTTTAGCCAAAGTAAAATTATAATTTTACCATGAAATTTAATAGTACTATTTCTTTTCAATGAAAAGAGAGGGCCATTGCCTGTTTTATTAAATATTTGTTGCGAATGGTACAAAGAAACATCGTCATTTGTCAATCCATCCCGTATGAAGTATAAAATATACTGATTTTTAATGGCTATCTTTTATGAAAAAACGGAATTTACAGACAGATATATATATATATATATATGTATACTGTATAAACTATTTTTCAAAATTTAGTCAAATAACTCACAGTTTCCTGTCAAATTAAACAAGATTCTTATTTGAGTAATCAATTGTGGCTATTAGCTAGTCCCTCCATTTCTTTTTAGGGCTAGTTTGGATTGACTTTTGAGAAAAGCAGAAATTAAAAGTAGAAGCAAAAGTGAAAGCCAAAAGCAGAAGCAGGTAACTTTTGTGTTTGGATGAAATGTTTGAAAAGCGACTTTTTTTCAAAAGTGTGTTTGGATGTGTAAAATGAAAAGTGCTTTTAAAATATGTAAATTACCAAAAAAGACATGCTAATTAATACCAGTATAATAATAAGATATAGTGTAATTTATACTTCGTAATGAGGGTACTTAAGTCTTTGCACATTTTACAAAGTGCTTTTGGCTTCTGCTTTTCGGAGAAGCACTCCCTGGGCTGCTTCTCCCAAAAGCACTTTTGCAGTTTTTCGAGGTGCTTCTGCTTTTTTTTAAAAGCCAAACTAAGAGCCCGTTTGGATTGGCTTCTAGGGAGGTGCTTTTGGCTTTTGCTTCTGCCAAAAACACTTCTAGTAGAAATTAGGTGTTTGTTTTGGCTTTTAAGAAAAAGCAAAAGCACCACGAAAAGCGAAAAAAAGTGCTTCTGGAAGAAGCAGCCCAGGGGGTGCTTCTCCCAAAAGCAGAAGACAAAAGCACCTCGTAAAATGTACAAGGACTTAAATACCCTCACTACTTAATATAAATTACACTATAAATATATCTTATTATCATATTAAGTAGCATGTCCTTTTTGGTAATTACCACACTCTAAAAGCACTTTTCATTTTTATTCATCCAAACATATTTTTTAGAAAAAACCGCTTTTCAAACATTCCATCCAAACACAAAAGTTACATGCTTTTGCTTTTGACTTCTGCTTCTGCTTCTACTTTTGGCTTCTGCTTTTTTCAAAAGTCAATCCAAACAGGCCCTAAGAGGGTCTTTGGATTGGCTTCTACCAAGGTGTTTTTGGCTTTTGCTTTTGCCAAAAGCACTTTCGGAAAAAAGAAACGTTTGGTTTGACTTTTTTAAAAAAGCAGAAGTACCTCGAAAAGCTGCAGAAGTGTTTCTGTAAGAAGCAGCCCAGGGGGTGTTTTTCCGAAAAGCAGAAGCCAAAAGCACTTCGTAAATTGTGCAAAGACTTAAATACCCTCATTACTTAATATAAATTACACTATAAATATATCTTATTATCATATTAAGTAGCATGTCCTTTTTGGTAATTTATACATTTAAAAAGCACTTTTCACTTTTACACATCCAAACACACTTTTGGAAAAAAAGTTGTTTTTCAAACATTCCATCCAAACACAAAAGCTACCTGCTTCTGCTTTTGGCTTTTAAAAAAAGCAGAAGCCAAAAGGAGAAGCAGAAGTGAAAGCCAAAAGCAAAAGCAGGTAACTTTTGTGTTTGGATGGAATGTTTGAAAAGCAGTTTTTTTTTTCAAAAGTGTGTTTGGATATGTAAAAGTGAAAAGTACTTTTGAAATTTGTAAATTACCAAAAAGGATATGCTATTTATATATAATAGTATATATTTATAGTGTAATTAAAATAAATTAATTGGGGCATTTATGACTCTGCACACATTACTAGGTGCTTTTGGCTTCTGTTTTTCGGAGAAGTACCCCTGGGCTGCTTCTCCCAGAAGCACTTTTGCAGCTTTTCGAGGTGCTTTTGTTTTTTCTAAAAAGCCAAAACAAACACTCTTTTTTTCTTTAAAAGTGTTTTTGGCAAAAGCAAAAGCCAAAAGCACTTGAAAAAAAAACCATTCCAAACAGGCTCTTAGTTGTCTTTTTATAGACTAAAAAGTATTTTAAAATAGTTCTCACTTGTAGGTAGTTATTGGTGGTTATGCTATATGTTTACTATATTATCCTTTACTTTATATAAATGTTATTCTTGACATTTATTACAAAAGAATTTAGTTGAAGGGTAAAAATGAAAATTTATGAGTTAATTAATATAAATCTTAGTTATTGAAATGAAGTTGAAAGAGATAAACTAATAAAGAAGGGAGGGGTACTACTTGAGTTTTTTTTATTATTATTTACAATTAGCTTTATTTGAGCGGTTATGGTTAGCTTACCACAAGATTCTAGTCAAGATTTTATTTAAGCTGTCAGGACCACCGCATTGTATTAAGTCAAATATTGTCAGTAAAAATTATTTATACTGATTTAGCTAGGTTTATAATTTAAGTATTCCAGTTTAATTACTGACGTAATTTTATAACTTCAAATATAATTAATAAGGCTTTTTTAATCTGGAATGAGATGTTTTAATAGGAATTTATTAAGTACTATGATTTTGTTTAAAAAATGGTAGTTTGGGAGAGGGACCTCTTGAAACTTGATATTACGGTCAATGACCCCTTTTTCATAAGTTTAGAGATAGGGACCCAAAACTTTGAAACTTAATTAACATTTAAAGATTAACCTGTTCTAAAATGATTGATGGAAAATATTAAAATATCCTTATTTCGTATTTTATTTATTTGTTTATTTATTTTTATTTAATTAACTGATTATTATTAATTAATATTTATTATTATTTATTATTTAATTAATTATTTATTATTATTTTTATGATATTTTTTATCCTTCTTATCTAGTGGTTCTGTGTATTGTATATTTTTATCGAACAATATAGTATATGAAAAGTGACAGACTGGTATTGTAGTAAATATTCTGTTGTGTTTATGTTATGGATTTTATTTATGATCTTATGCAGAGAACGTAAATAATTGAAATATATGCCATGATCATTCACAGTATTTATCATTCAAAGTAAAATTTCAGGGTCTACCTCGCTTCCGTAGTATAAGCTTTGTGGTTGAAACTTCTGATCAAGTCCTTCAACGAGTAACCTTCTTTCCTCGTCTGCTATCCTTCTTTCAGGCCTCCTGCCTTACTCTGGTATGCATGACCTCTCGGAAATCACTGTATCGATGACATGACTCTCAACATATGTTTCACTCACTCACATATATTCAGAATTTTGGTAGACTTTAAAAAATATACTCGAAGATATTTACTGGAATGATCAGGCTATTGTACTTAGCCGATCATCTTTTATTGAAAGCTTTTAAAATCACTCATAGTTTTACATCAAAGAGAGAACTAAAGATTACAAAGAAATGCAAAAGAAAGAGTATTCTGGTGGGTATCTTCACTTCTTTTTGATATAATTTGTATTAAATTACCATTATATTCTTCCGTTTCGATTATATAGTTTCCTATCCAAAGTAATCTTTTTCCTCTATTTCCTAGTCTTATTCCAAATTCTTCATCGTTTTGCAATCTATTTAATCTTCTTCTTCTTCTGTTTATGTATATTTTTCTTTCTTCTATTTGTTGATCCATATTTTCTATTTTTCTTTGACTTATTTCATGATCAGGATTAAATGTGGGTGTTAAAAATCTTCGATTATCGTTGGTTCTTATTTCTGTAAGTGGTCTTATTTGTGGTTCTAATCCTCTTATTCTATTTAGAAATGCTCTTTCAATTCTTGCTTGTATCATCAAGCTATCGGTGTTATTTTGTGCATATTCATCATTTCTATTTACTATATAGTTTTCAGTATCGAGTGGATTAATCGTACTTAGTGGATAATCTATTTCTTGATTTTCATCTAAAGGATATCTTGCTGTTGGAATATATTCTGGGTATAGTTGTTCTGAAGTATCTAATCTTAATCTTGACATATGATAGTTTAATATATGATCATTATTATTATGGTTACTCATGTCCAGATTAATCGTTCTGGGCTCTGATACCAAATTGTAAAAAGGGGTGGAATATAAAAATATTTTAATTAATTTTGTTATGTTACTGGTTGTATTTAATCAAAAAAATAATATTCACCATAATTACTTAAATTGTCTGGTATTTCTTCATCATAATTTTCACTATCTGATACCAAATTGTAAAAAGGGGTGGAATATAAAAATATTTTAATTAATTTTGTTATGTTACTGGTTGTATTTAATCAGAAAAATAATATTCACCATAATTACTTAAATTGTCTGGTATTTCTTCATCATGATTTTCACTATCTGATCCTATTCTTAGTAAAATTATTCTGTCCCAAAAACTTTTTTCTTCTGAGTAGGGATATACATTTTGATTATATTCAGTTAAAATTATGAGTATAGTATAAACAATGTCATTCCAATTTTCAACTCTTTCTTCCATAGTTTGTATATATATTCCATATTCGTATATTAATGAATTTATTTCTTCTTGATTCATTTTTTATAAGTTAATTATTGTAGTGGGTTTACAAAATAAAGGGAATTTTTGGTAATTAGAAAGTCAAGTTGTAGAGTGTATCTCATACTTAAAGATAAAATTATTGGGAAGTTGTGTGGGTGATGTTTAAAAGTGAAAACTTAAATGGGTCCTTTTTTGTAAGTTTTTTACAATGGGTCTTTTTAAAATACAAACTAATTCATATAGGTCCTTTACTCTAATTTGCCCTTTAAAATACACTCGGAAACCAGCACCATATTCAAACAATAATTTAGCTATGATGTTTAATTTGGTTTCCTTCACTTTAGTGTTTGGTTGAAAATTTTCATTGAAACAGTTTTTTTCTTTTCTTTTCTTTTTTTTTTTTTTTGAGTGAATAATTCATTGAAAAATGGTAATAGTAGGAATCCTTGATATATGAATCCTGCTCGACTCTAGCTGGTATTGGTGGACCGCCCTTCTTTTTTTTTTACTCTGTTGGTAAGTGTAAGAATGAATAATACATATAGTGGTAATCTAGCTAGCTAGCTAGCTATGTCGTGATGATGGATAATTTATTTGGAACTGATTATTAATTGCTAATCTTCCTTAATTAATCTTTGGTGCATTGCTTGTTAAATTTAAATATACTCCAACAAAATAGAAGAATAACAGTATTATATTAAATGGTATAAGGAGTAAAAAATCATCTTTACTGAGGTTATTAAAAATCATTTTCCATTAGATGGCAGGTTTTTATTGAGAGGGGATAAATTAGGGGATTACGCATACAACTTTTAAGAGTTACGCATCTCAGTTTCTATGTACTATGTCATATGTGGGGAGGAAATAGGAAATTGAAAAAGAAATTGATAGTAGTATTAATTAGCATGATGAAACAACTTCATGCATGTTACCTGTTTATCAAAAAAAAAAAACTTCATGTTACCTGTAGGCATCAAGACATTAGTCTAGACTCTAGAGTCTAGACATACATGCATACATATATGTGATATGTGTGTGCGTGCATGTGCAAGCTAAAGAGATTATTACTGTGTCTGTCAGTAATAATAAGAGGAAAGGAAATGAAAGGAAAGGATGGATGTTGAAGCTTCTGTTGTACGTACTAGTACTTTTGTCGAAAAGCAAAGGAAAGGAGAACAATCCTCGAACCAAGTACACACACACACACAGAGTGATACAAGAAGGTGAGGTATGAGACCAGAATCCAATGTGTAGTAGTAGTAGTATATTGTTGGCGATATGTGCGTCGTCAGCGTCACAGAAAATTATAAAGTCCCAAAACACTTGCATAAAAGTGCGTGCATACCATAATTAATAGTTTAATACTCTCCCTCCGTCCTAGTTGCGAGTTCCCATATTGATTTTTGACATTGTTCATTCATCAATTTTGACCTAATATTATCATAATTATATAAACAAAAAAAATAGTCAAGTTCGATCTTGTTGGATTCGTCTAATAGTATAGTTATATTTTTTAAATAATTTTTACTTCTCTATGTTTTAAGATATTAACTGTTAAACAAATTCATTGAACCGCGTGTCCAAAAATTTTGGGACATTTCCATTTCAAATGAGACAGAGTGAGTACTCGTATATGATTCCATATATGGTCCGGCAGTAGTACTAGTGAGTTAGGGTTGCAATGTAAAGTTGTACCGAGTGGAGTGTGAATTGTTACCATGATGAGAGTGAGTTTTAAACTTTACCCGGCCCTACCCCTACCTTTAATTTACTTTTACCGGCCGGCCGGGCTGGATGGATTGGCGGCTATATATCCCACATAGCTCTAGCCTCTTCTACACACATGTCAATATTTATTTATAGACTATATATTATCAGATTCATGACTGGTTTGTAAAATTAGTGATTTAGTTGTGTTTCTTAATTATTTTTGGGTGAGCCAAAGGGTTCATTCAATTCTTCTCTCGCTCCTCATCTAATTAAGTTCAAGAGTAAGCTTTGAGGTAAGGGTGAACTAATGGATAGATATTTTCCAAAGTAGTTCTTTAGCTTTTACAATATGCGAATCGGAGATACTGTTGGAGCAGCTAGAGCCTCGTAATCACGCTAATTGTGCATGTATTTTGTTAATCATTGTAAACAAATAAAAATTAGGTAGTCGTAATTAATAATCTCTTTTTAAGTTTTTGTGAAATTAGTCTTGTAATACGTATGGAGCTAATTATTGGTGGTTAAATATTTGGTCAAATCCCATGTAATTAATTAGAGGTCTTGAAACTTAACTAGGTTGCAATAATTATCAATACAGGGGACTTTCATTGATTAGTAGTAGTTAAATAAAAGGACTAATTCGACAAACAAATTAGCTAACACGGGAACACAATAGCAATTACTCGTGTGAATCGCCTAGTGTAATGATAATAATCTATAGTAGTATTGTGTAATGATTGGCAGTTTAACTAACCTGAACAACAAATAACTAACTAATTAAAAGCTTGCTATCATCAGCACCGGTCGGAAAAAGCGGGCCGTAATTGCCTAATGTGCCCTACAATTAATTATTAATTAGTTTAGTTTAATCATCAAATCATCAGTAACTCCATAAAGTAAATCTCAGTCATTACCTCGAAGTAATTAAGGATATCCATGTGATGAATCCACCTCACCCAAATTTAACATACTCATTCCCACCCACAAAATATGGCTTTAATTCAAAATATCCTCTTGCCCCTTTCTGCTTCAAACCCTACTACTCCGTAAATCTTTCAATTCAACCAAAGCACACAAACTCAATTAAATTTTTTATATATAAATGAATCACCAAAAAACCAAAAAAGGGTAAAAACATACAAGTTCTCTGCTGCAATAATATTCATGAAAAAAAAAAACCAAAATAAACCTAATGAGTGTCATCATCCCTATAAAGATCATATCAAGTATACATTAGTATATCAATTCTAAGGGATTATTTTAGTAATAAAGGCGTCATATAGAGTGATTGATGAGCAAAAGGGAGATAACATGTCATTCTTGTGTTGCTCATCATTTTTTTAATCTCTAATGTTAAAATAAAACCCTCAAAGCCATCTATTGCAAATTCATCAACAATTATCCTAAAGCCATTTATATATATATATATATATATATATGTAGATAGAAAGAGCAGTGTTAATTAAAAACTGTAACAATAATAATGACATTAATCAGTATAATTACTTCACCCGAATGGGGAGCCACGGCCGCCGGCGCTGATGGTGGACTGGCTCATCCTATCGGCCACGGGTGTCCGGCGAGGGGACGGCCTCTCCATCTTCGACGACGAAGAATCATATTTCTTGTCCCCAATCGACTGATGATCGCCGCCGGACAGAATCGGCTTGCTTTCGTAGATATCGGTGACCGAATCTACATCGCTGCCTCTGTCGATGGATAAGGGACCGATCTGAATGTGATGGTCATCGAGGCATGCTGCCGTCCCCAATTCTTGCAGCCTCAGATCCTCAGGCCAGATCAAAGGGCTTTTGCCATTGCTGCTGCTGGTGTTGGTGTATGGATTGGGCCTCTTTTTGGTCAGGAAATTGTCGTTGTTGGCCGGCGGCAGGAAGGCGTCCATGGAGGATCTCTCCAGGGTGTGGTGGTGGAGCTCCAGCTGGTCCGTTGTGGGGCCGTATATGTTGAGATCTTGAAGGGATGGGAAGCTCATGGAGTGAGGGACGACGAAGTCGCCTTTGATGCCGGATATTTCGGGGCCGCCCATTGTGGGCTTGTTGTTGTAGCCCCCTAATGCTGCTGCTGCTGCTGCCATGTTTTCGCCGGCTAGTGTTTGACAGGCTTTTTCTAGGATTGTCTGCATATATTTGCCTTGTGCTTCGATTCGTAGTTGCAGGTGCCTTTGAACCTAAGAATTGAATTGTGAGTTGTAATATTATTGCTCAGTTTGCAGCTTTCATCTGAGTTCAAATTGGGGTTTTATTTTTATGTATGTTATTGTAGTGATGAAAAATGTTTTTACCTCCAGTTGCTCGTGGAGTCTTCGGTTAACCTCCATTTGCATCCTGATTGCACATCAATTATTTGCACATTACAGCCGGTCAGCCACCGATGATCAAATTATAAACACCACCACATCCACACAAAGAATTACGTTTATAAACCCTTAAAATTGATTTTTTGCTTAATTGAGAGATCGGTTCAAAATCACGGATTTGTGGAAGATTTCTTGATTTTACAAGACACGACTAACACAATCGAAAGAAAACACAAGCATAAATTGACATACTCATTCATGTTGCGGCCAAGCATTCCAGACGATGAGGCGTTGTTTCGCTGAAGATCTAGAGAAGAGGCTGAAGTATATATAAATAATAAGTGATCAGTAATTTGAACATGAAATATAGCCGTAAGAATTTCATGGAAAAAAAAAAAAAAAAGCGCAAATAAATCCATAATGAAGTGTCTGTGTAACCAGGTGTTACATACGGTCTTTCATAGAATTGTGGTCATTGAAATCCTTGTGAGGTTGTTTCCCCAGCCTGAATTTCTGGATAACAAATATAAACATAAAAAAGCAAATTCAGATCACAGAAACCCCAAAAAAGGGAAGCAACAAATTAAAGTAGGAAAAACCAAAAATCAATAAAGGTAAAAGGGGATTGATAAGTAGTTAAAGAATGAAATGGAAACCTGAAGATGACTCTTGAGATGGTAAAGAGTGAGGCCCTTCACCCCCATAACACGCATGATGGTCTTGGGCGTAGCCTCTAATTAATCACACAAACCAAAATCAATTTCATCAGATCATCAGGATTGGTTATCAGCTGATTTAAGTAGCTAGTGTGGGGGAAGCTAGAAACAAAGTTGATGAATTTAGCGAGAGATAGGTAGGTAGGTAGGGTTACGGTACGCACTGTCAGGGCCGCCGAGCTGAGTGACAGCATCGACAAAGCGCTCGTGGAGTTCGACGGTCCAGCGGAGGCGTGGCTTGGGATCGGTGGTGAGGACGAGGCCGGAGTCGCCTTGAACGCACATGGGACGCTCGTGATGGTGGTGGTGAGAATTCATAGTTGTTGTTGATGATGGCGGCTTCTTTGAGGGGTGGTGGAACATTCCCCTTTCTCACTCTTCCCCTCTCTCTCTCTCTCTCTCTCTCTCTCTTACCCTCTTTCTCTCTCTGTCTTTCTCTCTCTGTGTCTGTGTCTGCTGCAGCTGAGGGCAGTGGGAATACTCAGAGAGATTCAAGAACAAATGCTGTGCATATAAAGGGAGAATAGGGTGCGTTTTTTTGAAGGGGGCTCATAAAGCGCTTAGCTTTAGGTTTCTCTAAATTGGATTGCATTACCCTCAAGCTAACTACTCTCTCATAAATTAAAGTAATTAATTAGATAAATAATATTGGTAAATATGTAACTAAAAGATATGTATGTGTACTAGCACACCCGCCCGCGCAATGCGCGGAAGTAAAATTTATATTTTTTAAAAAAATGAAATAACATAATATTAAAAATAATTAAATATTTTATTACATAAAATTTGGTTCATGCAAATTTTCTTATTGAGAAAAAATGTGACAAAGTGGTTTAGCAACTTTGGCAATTAAACTATTTTTCTAATCTTGTTGTCTGATTGATTTAGCCCATAATCAATTTGAGGTTACATTACTTAATTTATAATTTAAAATTTGCTAAATTCTTATACGAAATTTGTAATATATTTGATTTTACATTTTTAATTTATAATTTTGCTAGATATATTTGCAATCATTACTTAATCTGTAGTGCTATGGACTCTTTGACCAGTCTTTCCATCCCTGGCTCTGCTCTTGCATCAGATTAAAGACCGGAGAGACATCTTTGGGCGCTGTTCAGTTCATCATGTACTTCGCGAAGTAACATGGTCGGGAATTGTCTAGCGAAACGTAATGCATCCCTTGAATAATTCTACACTATTTTGGCCTTCCCCCAACTTCATGCACGGGCCATTAGCGGCAGATTCTTTCGGCGTATGGGCTAGAGCTTTTAGCTCATTTTCTCCTTTATGCTTTTTGGACACCTATTTTTGGTACTTTTTTCCCTTTATTTTATTTTCTATTGTTATCTGTCTCCGGCTTCCCAAAAAAATAATGTTGAAATAATCTTCTAACATTGTTCACATAGATCTGAATTGGCTAATACAAATCTAATCATGAATTTATAATTCTTATATTATATTATATTATACATCTATATAGTATCAATTAAAAGAAGTTAAAAAATATAGAATATCAAATTAAATCTTTTTAATTTATGTAGGGTGATTATACCTTTAATATTAATTGATAATTTCTTTAAAAATATAGAATTTATGTAGGGTTATATCATTCTCGTGTTTAAATTAATAAAAGAATTTATGAATAAATTATTTCCTAATTTTAAACTACTTAATTGTGGATTCCAAAATTCAGCTATGAGACAGGTTTAAATGATAATGGTAGAAGACATATATTATTAATTTTAAAAAATTACTCGTCATAAAATCAAATATAAAAATAAATTTACATTACATGATTAATTAAAACGTAATTTAAATTGATTTGTGGTAAATATTTAATTTAATGGATTATCATACCAAATTTTTTCAATTTAATTAAATAATTATTATTTTTGTACTTTATAGTGAACTTAAATCAATTAAAAAATTTTATAAAAATTATATCCAAAAGGTAAAATATCATAAAAGGAATAATGTATAAAAAAATACTTAAATAAAAAAAATATAGTGTGAACATCTCCAAATTTACACTGTTCAGTTTTTTCTCAATTTTTGAATTTCGAATAAAGACAACAAACAAATAATAACAAAATCAACAAACAATAGATTTCATGATATACAAACAGTGTTGAGTAGTACACAAAGGAGAACGACAAAAATAATTTGTAGAGTATGACTTCATTGCAATACTGCATTACAGCAATAGGTAATCCTGCAAAGACAATGGAAAAGTATTAGAAACATATATTTAACATTATGTAAACAAAAATCCACTAATATTATTCACGTGCGGATTAAGAAGAAATAAGATTCTTACGTGAATAGCAAGATGAAGAATATTTTACAACAAAAGCGAGAAAAATTAACCCGCAACAAAAAAAAATATTAGCAAAACATTGGCGTGTGAAGAAGAAACAAAAGACATTGTTTAAATGTAAAATCAAAGTTGAGAAGACATAAAGAAATAAGGAAGAAGAATAATAAAGAAATAAAATGTGAGAGGATGATAATTTCAACACAACCATGAGATTTGATAAATGAGTGGAGTATTTATAGAGAAATATGAGGGGTTTGATGGAGGGATGCAAATATTAGAAGAATGGAATTGGATTTGACATAATCTTCTAAAAATATATAATCGTACAGATTATTTAAAGATATTATAATATTTTAAAGATGTTGATGAAACACAAATTTCTATATATATACTAAAGATTTATAGTTAGTTTTGCACCAACAAATGATTTTATGATGAAAGAATTTGCTACCATAATGATTTAAAAAATATATTAAATTAATCAAATAATGATTTAACAAATTATTATTTGATTAATTGAATACAAAATCACCATAAAATCAAATCATGTGATCTCATGATCACATAGTATCCTGTAGATATAGATATAGATGTTAGAATAGATTTAAATCCACATGATGACATAATGTGACTGATTTTAGATATAATAATTGTATAACTAATTATTTAATTATTTAGATATATTAATTATATAGATATCTATATTATATTAATATCAGATATAGATATAGAGTTGTTGAAAAGATTTAATCAAATTATATCATATAATGTGAGTGATTTTAGATATAATTGTATATATTAATTATTTAATTATATATATTACGTAATTATATTAATATTAGATATAGATATAGAGTTGTTGAAATTAATGAAAAATAGATGGAGGGGTGTTGAAAAAAGGGGGTGGGGAAGTGGGGGAATTTGGACTATATTACTTTTATATATAATATAGATGTGTAATGTGTAATAACATTAACTAATGACATCAGCTTACTAGTCAGGCTATTCCTTTTTAACCATTAAGTGGTAAAAAGAAAGGGTTTTTAAACGGTGATTAACTACCGTTAAAATTGTGATTTATTTTGTTAATCTTGAATTCATCTATGATAAAGTGTTAATTACCATAGCAAGAAAAAAGGGTCTGTTACTACTGTCTTCGTGAAATTAAAGGCGGATAATAAAGCAGTATACTTAGTTTCTAAAATTTTCTTCCATGTATTAATTAAAAATTCAAATTAAAGGAAAGTAATAAGATAAAAACAGGAATCAATTAACAACCCACGTTACAAGGTAATTTAATTCTGTCATGACTATATATGTATGGTGAAAAAGAAGATTATTAGATTAAAGGTCCAGTCCAGTAGTCTGCATGGATATAACTATAACTATATATACCCGCGCGCTTTATTTCTTTATCTAAAGCTAAGCTCCCTCTTTTGATCATCATTGCAAACTGTATACACGATATGTTTTAATTTATTATTAGTTAATTAGCGTGTCTTAATTGATGGATCAAATCAGACTGTGAATGATGTTAAGCCATAACATAATTAAAAATCTACAACGCGTATGGGTCGTTGCATGTATTAATTTATATGCTTATTATTAAATAGTAGTAGTAATTAATTAGGAATAATAATAATAATAATAATAATAATAATAATAATAATAATAATAATAATAATAATAATAATAATAATAATGAGAAGCTTTTGAAAATAAGAACATGGGTCATTGCAGGGGAGCTGTTCATACTCCTTTACTACTGTCCAAATCAGCTGCTTCAGTTTTGTGATTTGAACTTATTATTATTATTCATGTGGAGCTTTTGCATGCAATCATGATATATGTTGGATGTTGCACTTTAAGCTTCCCTATTTATTACTAATATATGTGTGTGTGTGTATCATCTATCAGTATATGCATAGACTATTATAGCTATATTATTGATTTAGAATTTTCTATTTAAAAAAAAAAGAAAATATCGCAATACTTGTCATTTTAATATTTCAATGCATATTTGCTCCAATTTTAACCTTGGGTTGCCACGAATGGATTAGAGTGTTTTAATATTCCAATATAAAATAACCTTTTTTAATTATTCATAAATATTATATGGTTTTTAATTTAATAATAATAAAATGACATAAAAAAAAATTGGGAATAGTGTGTTCATTCGAAGAATCGGACAAGTTGAATGTAGTAGTATTAATTAGTTATATGTATGTACATATACAATGATTAAAGGATTGTTCTTTTCTAGTGTTTCGTGGTACGACTTCCTTTTTAGGGTTATAATCGTCTGCACAACCTAATATTATTAAGGTCTGCGTGTCTCTTCTACATACATCAAATACACTACTCCCTCCGTCCCATTAAAAGTGGCCACTATTCCTTTTTGGGGTGTCCCATTAAAAGTGGCCACTTTCCCTTTTAAGTAAATTAGATTAACATAAACATGATTAGAAATCCCACAATAATGACAATTGTACTTTCTGCACAAAGTCCCTATATATGTTTAATCATTAATATCTCAAAATGAGTATAAATAAAAATTATATAAAATATATATTCTAAAACTATACGATTAGACGATTCCAACAAGATCACACTTGACTATTTTTGTCTTTCTACATCATTACGATAACATTAAGTCAAAGTTAAATAACAAATATAGTTAAAAGTCAAATGTAACCATTATAAATTAGATGGATGAATTAGTCAAATTTACTCACACCACTTTAACTACTAAATCCCACTACCTAAATTCCCGTGCCCAAAAGAAATGGGCCACTTATATTGGGACGGAGGGAGTACTATTTTTTAAACCCGCCGGCCTCCTAATTCAATCACAATATAATGCTTATTTTATTTTATTCAATCACAATTGTTAATTAAATTTTGTTAACATCATTACTTAAATAGCATAAACACATAATTGATTAATTTTCTCTTGCTCATATGAAAGTGATGATTATTAGGGTATTTAGAAAGACATGCATGCATTCGTGGACCGAAAAAAAAAAACAAAACAAAACAAAACAAAAAAAAAAAAACAAAACAAAACAAAAGAAAAGACATGCATTCATATATGAGACATATTTATTGGATCGGAGTTTCAAAATTACACAGATTGATATATATATATATGTTTGTATGTATGTATAACTTGTATTTTATTTTAATTTCTCTACATTAAAATTGAGGGTGTGGAAAGGTTTGTGGGGTCTGAGCTATATAGGTGGTGAATCTCTAGTGCTTTTGTGGAATGGAAGATTGTCATGCATGTGTTCTCTCTACTCTTTCCCTCTTTATTTATTTATTTTTTTCATTTTTCGTTTTCTATTTTTTTTTTCTTTTTCCATTTCCCACAAATTTATACTTATGTACAGACAAGAATTATTTGCCCCCTAACTCTTTGAAAGCGGTTGTCCACCACCCCTCCTTTACACACACACACATGTGTGTGTTGTAGAAAATAAGAAAAAAATTGGATGCTTCATATATTTTGAATTTTGAGGTTTATGTAATAGCGCAACGAATTGTCCTATTCGAGCATGAATAATTAAACCTGTAAGTGCTGTGGTTTATGGAGTAGGAAAAAAGAATTAAATGGATAGATGGGAAAATGTAGATAAGTATAGGATTACAGTTCAACTTTGTATTGGAAGAATAAATTCTTCCTTAGTTGAGAATTAAAGCAGAGATTCCTCCCTTCGATCGATCATGCATTAGGGGGTGAATTTGGACACGAACCCGAAAAAACGAATCCGACCGACACGAAAAATTTCAGGTTTGGGTTTAGTCATTTTGGGTTTTCTTTCAAATCAAGTCGGTCGACCCGATACCCGACATGAAATATTATACTACCTGCTTAACCTGACACGAACACAACCCGAAACCTGAAATTATGTCAATTTTGGCCTAATAACCCGAAAAAACGAACCCGAACGACACGAAATTTTAGGTTTGGGTTTGGTCATTTTGGATTTTTTTCCGAAATCAGCTCAACCCGAAACCCGACCTGAAATATTATACAACCTGATCAACCCGAAACGAACACGACCAGAAATCGAAATTGACACCCCTATCATGCATGCATATATATATATATATATGTAATGAATGTATGGTCGTAACTCGATCGATCTATGTATGAATGTATTTGTCAAGAATTAATTATATATTGCTCAAGTGGAATTTATTCATGGCATGCTTGCTACATATCCTTTCTCCACCCACAATTCAATTACATTGCAGCAATATAATTTATTTATTTTTCTATTATACTATAAATGAAGTGACACATAATTCCAGATTTCTCATCATGTGAGAATTATCATTGAATGATTGAAAGATCCATAACACTGAATTTAAAGTATGCACAAGAATAAGTAGAAGCAATATTTAAATTTTTTTACAACTAGTACAAAAGAGTAGTGAAGAGAAAGGGGGTCCAGTTCATCATATATATTTGAACAGAATTATTAACTAATAATGACTAGTTAAATAACATTGGCAGTTTAGCATAGGAGTGAGTGAGAGAGAGTAGCTGTCCCGTTATTACAAAAAAGCATATGCACTTAAAAGTTGAGGTTTAACCTTTAGTAGTTTCATTTCGTTTTTAAACCATATGAATGTAGTCATATAGATATACTACTACTACTAATTATATATATTAATATTAGTGGGGAAAAAAAGCAGCCACCTAAGCTAGCCAGGGTATATTTTTTATTTATTTCATTTTTTCTTTTTTTGCATATGCTTGCTTAAATTTTAAGCATCTTAATATTCCTTTCCCGAATTTATTCCTAACATTTGAATGAATATATTCCTTTAAATTAGAGATGACTTTGTGGGACCCTTTTTATGTACTCTCCATCCTACTTCCTTCGGTTTTTTTTTTAATTGCTCCATTCCAATCATCGTTTTCAACTAGCTGATTTTGGAGCTTTATTTGGTTTGGTTAGAGAATGATTTTGAAAGTAAGTCTAACATGAGTTTTGTAGTTTGTAATATCTACTTTCATTATTACTTTACCATTTTTTATTTTGCCTTGTAACGAATCATATAAAACCATCCAAAATCAGCTACTTAAAAACAGTGATTGAAATAGAACAATTAAAAAAGGTGCTTAGTTTTGACAATTTTTTTCTCCGTAAACACAATAAAGAAAATGATTTAGCTCCTGAATTCGTTAATTAATAATAGCATAGCTACGGAATTGGAAAAAAGACCAATATAGTCCCTTTTTAACAAAAAAGTCAAATCAGTCCTTTTTTATTTTTGGCCCAATTGGTCCGCGACATATACTAATTACGTCCCAATCGGTTCTTCACCCACTAATTATGCCCTAATTACACATTTTAGGCCAAATCGGTCCCTTTTTTCCAAAAATCTAAATTGGTTCATTATTAATTTTTGTCCCCTTTCATTCACTCCAATGCACATTTCAAATCACTAATAACTCAAATTCGATATAAGTAAAAATTCTAAAGTTTCGATATTTACTCCCTCCGTCCCACTTGTATTGTCTCATTTTGACTTTTGACAGTGTTCATTGATCAACTTTGACCTAATGTTATCACAATTATATCAACAAAAAAATATAGTCAAGTTCGGTCTTGTTGGATTCGTCTAATCGTGTAGTTTTAAAATATATATTTTTTATAATTTTTACTTTTCTACATTTTAAGATATTAACTGTTAAACAAAGGCATTGGACTACGTGTCAAAAAGTTTTGAGACATTTCAAATGGGACAGAGGGAGTATAAACTACACGACGAGACGAATATAACAAGATTCTACTTGGCTCATTTTAATTTGTATATCAGTATATCTAGGTCTGTCTCGTCGTGTTAATAACGGACCTAGATATACAAGTTAAAATGAGCCAAGTAGGATCTTGTTAGATTCGTCTCGTCGTGTAGTTTATAAATATCGAAATTTTAGTCTTTTTACGTATATCAAATTTGAGTTATTAGTGGTTTGAAATGTGTATTGAACTGCATGAAAGGGGGCAAAAATTAATAATTGACCAATTTAGATTTTTGAAAAAAAGGACTGATTTGGCCAAAAATATGTAATTAGGGCATAATTAGTGAGTGGAGGACCAATTGGGACGTAATTAGTATATGTAGCGGACCAATTGGGCCAAAAAATAAAAAAAAATGACTAATTTGACTTTTTTGTAAAAAAAAAGGACTATATTGGCATTTTTCCCTACGGAATTTGGTCACCAAGCCATTTTTTCTTTTTGTAGTGGCATATTTTTATGCACTTAACGGTTAATATCTCAAAATATATATTTGTAAACTATATATTTAATTAGATGATTCTCATAGAACCTATATTGATTATATTTTTGTTAACGCTGAAATTTTTGGAGGAGCGGAACCTCTCTTTTATTGATGAATGTGAAGGAATATTACAAGAAAAATATAAAAAGCGAAAACAGGAATTGAAAGAAAGCTGTAAATAATGAAAATGCAGAAAGCGATAAATAAACTGCAGAAAGTAAAAATATAAAGTGCGGCCTCTTTGAGGGTTGATTGGAGGTGTCCTCTGCAAGTGGTACTACGTCGCACATATATAGTGGTGAGTGGTGAGGAGTCTTCAAGCTGTGAACGTTGCACCTCGATCTCTTGTTGATTTATTTCCTTTTAGGGCCGCTTCACTCTGATTTGTTTCCTCAATCAAAGGCCTTCATCATGATTCTCAAACTTGGCCTCCATCCTTCTAGGGTTGGCCTCCATCTTGATTTTTACTCTGCCTCTCTTCCCAGACTGGGCCTCCATCCTTAAAGGACGACCTCCATCCATAAAGGACGACCTCCATCCTGAACCGTAAACCCATCTTCTTGGCGATGCGTCATCTCCTCTTCAGAGAATGGGCCTTGAGGGTGCTTCCTCTCTTCCGAATATATCAGATTGGACTTTGAGGATGCGTCCTCTCTTCTGGATATATTGGACTGGACTTTGAAGATTCATCATCTCTTCCGGATATATCTTCACTGACTGGGCCGGGCAATTTTTGACATGCGATTCCATTGGGCCTTAATATATTTTTTTGTTGGGTTAATAGATGTCCCCCTCGCGCATTTTGTCTGATTAGCATTTTAAGACAATTTTGCGCGCTTAATTTCGGGTTTGGAGGCCCAAGCCCACTATGCCTCATCCTCTTCTCACTCCGGCTGGCCGCCACCAGGAAATTCAGACTGCCGCTGCCATTGAGATCGTCGCCGGGATTGTCGCCAGGAGGCCGCCTCGAACTGCCTTGGCCGTCGTTCCTCTTCGCGTGAGGCTGCCGTCCCTTGCTTCCATTGAGAGGCCGCCGCTGCCTTGCTTCCATTGAGAGGCCGCCACACACATCGGAGAGGCCGCCACCTGACAAGGCCGCCATCATCCCTGAAGGCCGCCACCCTTGAAGGCCGCCACCCTCTTCCACGCGAGGCCGCCATCCGAGATTCTGGAGGAGGCCATCACGCGAGATCTTGGAGGCCGCCATCACTTGAAAGCTTGGAGGCCGCCACCCCTTGAGAGCTTGGAGGCCGCCACCACCATCGCCTTGGCCGCCATCCTCTCGCTCGGAGAAGCCGCTAGGGATGGCAAAAAAGCCCATACCCAACGGTGAAATCCGAAAACTGAATTTTCGGTACGGTTTTGGGGGGATGGTTATCGGGGATGGGCCGGGGATTGGGGAATTTTTCGGGGATTCTTTTGGGGACGGGGATGGGGATGGGGGAAGTAATCCCCGCCCCGGACCATCCCCAATATAATTAATATATTATTTATTACATATTTATATATTGTAGTTAATATTTTATATAATATATTTTATAAATTTTACTTAGTCAATCCAAAATAATTACAAAATGGATGAGAACTTGACATAGTTCTTATGTCACTATCTCTCACTCTTATGATTGAGGGTTGAATTCCCCACTCGGTGTTCCGGCCCCCTATCCTTCCTCCTACCCTCTGTAATTTGTATAGCATGGACTCCCACCACCTATTTATTTGGCATTTTGGCTTCGCAAAATAAAAAATAATTACTAAAACTTATTTATTTGATGGGTTGATCATATATTGGAAACAAATATGAAATTTTGACATGGATTATGGTTCATTGTTAAGCAATACATTTGTGTATTTTAATATTATGATTTATGAAATTGAAAATTGGCTTGAATAAAATGGATTTGGTCCTACCAATTACCGAAAAAAATTAAAAATTGGCTTGTAAGTAAATCCCCGATAAGATCCCCGATGGGGATCAGGGAAATTATGATACCCGATGGGGATCCCCGATAAGATCCCCGATGGGGAACGGGCCGGTTTTGGGGACTAAAAATGCTAATGGTTTTGGGGATGGGGATGCTACTCCCCGCCCCAAAACCGGCCCATTGCCATTCCTAGAAGCCGCCACTCCACGCCGTGAGAGGCCGCCGTGATCATCCGCCTTGGCTTGGAGGAGGCCGCCACTGAAGAGCTTGTAGGAGGCCGCCACCACCATCGCCTTGGCCGCCATCCCCCTTTCCGTGCGAGGCCGCCACCTCTAGCCCGGAGGCCGCCACCAAGAGGAAGGCCGCCATCTTCAGAGGAAGGTCGCCACCGAGAGCTGAGGGCGCCACCGCCATCTCGTCTTGGCTGCCATCCGCCCGAGGGAGGCCGCCACTTTACTGCCCGGAGGCCGCCACCACTGATGCCGCCACTCTAGAGAGGCCGCTACCCCTGAGAGCTTGAAGGAGGCCGCCGTTGCCCGAGGCCGCCGCCCTGAAGGCCGCCACCCTTGTACGGCCGCCACTTTGGAGGCCGCCATCTTCGTCTCCACGGGCCGCCATCTTATTAGCCGGAGGCCGCCACCTGGAGTGCCAGGCCGCCACCTTGGTCTGTTCCAGGCCTCGATCAGCTTTTCTTCCCGGGTCGCCATTCGATTATCAGCCAGGGTGACATCCTCAGTCAGGCCGCCATACCCAGCCAGGCGACATCCTCAGTCACCGACTATTCGGCCTCGAAGGCCGCTGTCGACAGCATTCCAGAGTCCTTATCCAGGGTTTTTATCACCCAAGGTTATCTCCTTGGCCACTACCCTTGATTCGTCTTCCTCTTTGTGGTGTTTTAATTCATCAAAACGAGTCCCGTGTATAGATAGACGTTTCTCATCTCGCTCCTCAAAGAACTTTTCCAAGCGGGCCGTTTTCTCGGCCAGCTGGGCAAGATCAGTCGCATCATGCACAATTAAATGTTCCTTTAGTTTTGGCAACATATTAGCCACTGCTATATTGGCTATTTCCCTATCTGGGATTGCTATGGTGCACCGGCCTTTCAGCCGTTGTAATCTATTGATAAAAGTACTTGCCGCCTCATCGGCATACTGTTTGGCATTAGTAAGGTCTGCAAGGCTTACCAGTGATAGTGGAGTGTAGAACCTATCATGGAATGCCCGTTCGAGGTCGGGCCAATTTTGAATTGAGTTAGGCCGCAAGGAAGCAAACCATGCGAAGGCAGGTCCGGTGAGGGATGAGCAGAACAATCTTAATTTCAGCCAATCATTGGCCGCTGCTTCCCCGCACTGAGTAGTGAACCTTCCAACATGCTCCACAGTGGACTTGTCATCATCCCCTATAAAGGTGGTGAACTCGGGCATCTTGAAGCCCATTGGGTAGGGATGCATGGTGTCTACCCAGTCAGGATATGGCTTCCGGTACGTAGGCCGCTCCATCGGCTTTAGCTGAATCCCGAAGTGTTGCTGCATCATATCTGCGAGCAACTCCGGTGAGATCACTGGTGCCTGCTTAGGAGGCATGGCGGCAGGTGTCGCGGGTGTTCCACATGGTTGTGGTGCCTGCCCTCCAATGGCAGCAGCTTGGGTAGGAATGGCGACTGGTGCCATGGGAGCCGCCACCACTCCACCTGGCTGTGGCGCCTGCCCCCCTAGGGTTGGTGGCATCCAGCCCGGGTTGAGAGGTGTCACCACATAAGGTGTGGTTGGGATGCCCGGCACATGAGGTGCCGCCTGTCTTGGCGCCATGCTAAGTCCGGCCGCCATGCAGCCTGGTGTAGCGCTGGTTGCCATTAAAGGGCTTGAGGGAGCATAAACCGGCACGGGAGGTGCCGCGTAACCCAAATTCGGCATGCTGGGTACCGCTGGAGTAAAAGTGTAAGCAGTCTGGTAGAGTGTGGGAACATACTGGCCACGCTTCCGGAGTCCTGGAGGGGCAGCTGGCCAGATGTGTTTCCCCACGTTCTCTGTTGTCCTCCCGACGGCCCCGGGTATGGAGTGCTCGGCGCCATAGTAGTACTGGGTGCCGGGAGGCCTCCATCGCGCAAGGAACCGCATATCCGGTCAGTTTGGTCGGCCATGGTAGGCCGCAGAACGTCCATTAGGTGCCTCGTGAGCAAAGGCATAAACTCGGCCATCGATTCCGTTATCGATAGCCGTATTTGCTCGGACAATGTAGGGGTCTGCATAATCCCTTGTAGTGGTTGAGAGGTGCTCGCCGTCTCAATGGCGTCCTCACACGATGTTCGCTTGATTGTCTGGTCTTGTAGGGACATGTCTTCAAACTTTTGTGCCAGATCAATGATGATTCTTCCGGATCTAAGACGCATGCACTACTGAAGCAGATATGGTCTCAAATCGGGTCCCACTGGGCGTGCTAATTTGTTAACGCTGAAATTTTTGGAGGAGCGGAACCTCTCTTTTATTGATGAATGTGAAGGAAGATTACAAGAAAAATATAAAAAGCGAAAACAGGAATTGAAAGAAAGCTGTAAATAATGAAAATGCAGAAAGCGATAAATAAACTGCAGAAAGTAAAAATATAAAGTGCGGCCTCTTCGAGGGTTGATTGGAGGTGTCCTCTGCAAGTGGTACTACGTCGCACATATATAATGGTGAGTGGTGAGGAGTCTTCAAGCTGTGAACACTGCACCTCGATCTCTTGTTGATTTGTTTCCTTTTAGGGCCGCTTCACTCTGATTTGTTTCCTCAATCGAAGGCCTCCATCATGATTCTCAAACTTGGCCTCCATCCTTCTAGGGTTGGCCTCCATCTTAATTTTTACTCTGTCTCTCTTCCCAGACTGGGCCTCCATCCTTAAAGGACGACCTCCATCCATAAAGGACGGCCTCCATCCTGAACCCTAAACCCATCTTCTTGGAGATGCGTCATCTCCTCTTCAGAGAATGGGCCTTGAGGGTGCTTCCTCTCTTCCGAATATATCAGATTGGACTTTGAGGATGCGTCCTCTTTTCTGGATATATTGGACTGGACTTTGAAGATTCATCATCTCTTCCGGATATATCTTCACTGATTGGGCCGGGCAATTTTTGACATGTAATTCCATTGGGCCTTAATATATTTTTTTATTGGGTTAACAATTTTTTAATTATATACTTGCGCAAAAAATTAAGTTAAACTTGAAGAATAAACCGTATTAAAAATTAAAAGCACCATTTTTAGCTGGACATCCATAATTATCAATTCTTTTAACGGATTACCTTCTCTCTAATATATTAATCATTTTCTTTTCATCATATAATAAATATTCTTAATGTGAGTATATCTGTTTGTGAAATCTTATCATTTCATTATGTGTATATACAGTCATAATTTTTAATTACATCGTAGCTTCAATTCCCTTAGGCTTTCATTCCTAATTTTACCTTAACACACACTCATCCATTCCTTTATTATGTAAAAACTCGTTCTTAAATTCATTGCTTAACAGTATATTCAAATTCATTAATAAGATGCATAGCTTATATTTAACCCATACACATTATCTCATTGTTTTGATCATTTTGTATACTCCCATAGACATTAGTCAACTATATACGTACCCTTAAAAAAGAAAAGAAATATACGAAGTACCACGTATTTTATTTTTACTGTTTTGGTAAATCTCCAAATAAGAATTCTTTTATTAACCGTATTACCGTAATTAGTCTCTTTTTCATAAAAGAAAACTCAATTCAACTTTTTTAATAACCATATGTGCAAAAGTAGAACCGGTCCGACCCGGAGTGGAATGACTCAGTTGCAGAGGAGGAATCAGATTCGTGAAGGACCATTACGCCAATTTTAAATCTCAAAAGTAGGAAACCCTGAAATCAGATAACTTGAAAGCTCTACACTTACAGAGAGCAAATTCAATCCATTTCCGATTCCAACTAAAAAAATAAAATAAAATCTGTGTCACTCACAGGACCAATTGACCAAATATAGTTTGTTTAAAATAAATATAGCAAAGATTGGATATTTGGAGGGAAGATTTGGACACAAATGACTCAGGCAAAAGAGGGCTTCTTTATTACAATATGTTCACGCCAACAGCACCAATATTGCATATGTTTTTGTCCTGAATTCCTATTTTCTGGGCATCATAAAAATGCAAAAGCGTAGTGAACTCACTTTAGTTCAAAAATTCAAACAATAAAAACAAGGCAACAGAAAAATGTAAAGAGAATTTGTCTTCTGTGAATAGAACAAACTGGCTCTTATTTAATAGATTGATGGCCACCAGCCATGGGAGCCGTGATTATTTCGAAATGCGCACATGATGTTGCCAAATTTTGTACTATCATATAAACCTGCTTTTCGAAATGTAACCAAGCCATTTGTCCTAAGAAGCAGGCTAAGGATCGGAGGGTGTAAGAGGATCAAATTACAAACCCAGAATTCATCACAGCTCAGCTCAGATTTCCCAGACACACATATTTCATCTGCAAAGAAGAGAAAAAGGAAATTGTGATTTGAATAGCATATTTTATTTAAACTCAATTAAGATTAGATAGAGATTTGGGAGTTGGAATGTTTCAAAAAATAGTGAGTTTTAGAAAAAAATATCACTAGAGAATAAATGTGAAATGCAAATGAGGAATAATTGCTTTGTGTGCAAGGTCCTAAAAAATTGCACGACAATTGCTGGTGCAATTGTATGTAAACAGAAAATCTTGATGTAGGATACATACTTCCATATATTCTTCAACCCCATACTTTGATCCTTCACGACCAAGACCGGATTGTTTCCAGCCTCCAAATGGAGCAACCTACAAGGAAGAAGATTAAAAAAAGTGTGTTTTTTCATTTTTTTACTCACTCCAAAAACAAAGGTAATAATATCAACCTCGGTAGAAATTAGTCCTTCATTTACTCCTACTACCCCATATTCGAGAGCTTCAGCAACACGCCATGAACGTTGGATATTTGAAGTGAAGAAGTAGGCAGCCAAAC